>CM035406.1:108697246-109014746 GCA_020310875.1 Ceratopteris richardii
GCATTCCGGCTCTCTCTACAAGGTAGGGAAAATGGCCCAAATATGCCGATAGCCACAATGAACCAATTATTCCCTAGGCATTCATCCAATGAATATGCAATCCTCTGTCGCCCTGAGCCTGAGAGATCAGCCCTGCAATTCCTAGTAGCTATCTTAAACCTGCAGAAACACACATATGGCATTTCGCGTCCTTTCTACTCAGCAATAGATCTAGCGGCTCGAGAGCCTGTAAATTTTGCATCATACTACTTCCGCCGCATTCACAAGGAATGTGTTTCAATCATCAAACAAGTCAATAAGGGAGATATGCCAAGGTCCAAACTGCCGCACATCCTATCTTTTCTATTTCTGACCATTCTAGCAGCACAACCACCACCCCGAGGACCTGTTCTGCACCATGAAGAGTCTGCACAAATATTGGACGATGATGAAGAAGATGACGAAGAGATTTTCCACCTCATTCGCCGGAAAAGAATTAGAATAAGTTCATCTGACAGTGAAGTATAGGGTTCTGCTGCAAATGATAAAGTAGATGACAAAGAAGAACAAGGACAGGAAGAAGAAACCTTCCATGAAACTGCAACATCAATGCATCATGACTCATCAGTGCAGTCTTCTTCAGAAAAGCAACAAGAACAGGATGCTACCACCGATTCTGAAACGAGCTCGTCAAAAGAAGAATCTAAACAGCAATCTAAGCAGGAAAAGCAAGATGATGGAGAACCTATCATTAAAGAAGTTTTCGAAGAACTGCTTAGAGCAGTGGAGTCTACAGCTGCCGACCCTAATGACACTACGCAAGCAACCACCGAAAAGGTAATCGACACAACTACTATTCTTCTTACTCATCCACCCGAACCTCCAATTCAGCCCACCATCCCTATTCCACCCATTGTCACTGAGGAACCTACCGCTTCTTCATCCTCATCATCAAATCACTCACCACCCAATTCCCATCAGCTCCTCACAGCCTCTTCATCTCAGCCTCGTTCTCATCCTTCGCTTCCGTCAATTCCTGTATTTTCTAAGCTAGCATCCATGGGACAAATGTTGATCCAATTATCGCAAAAACTACCTATACAAATGAAGGAAGTGGGAGATAACATACGGGATGAATTACAACATAAGGTGGATGTTCTGGAAGCCGATATTAGCCCACTCCAGGAAGAACTCGCTGAAGTCAAAGCACAAAATCATAATTTAAGTGAACAAATTAAGGAGCTACAGGCCCGACTCGCCGACCAGGAGACAATTATAAATCAAAGAGATGTTGTCTTGGCCGAAGTCAGAACAAAGGAAGACTTATTGTGCGCTGCAGAGGCTGAAAATAGGCATTTGAAATAGTTAGCCCAAGACAAGGAGGATGCACGTATAGCTTTAGGCAATCTGTTAGAAGAAACCAGGCAACAGCTAAATGAAGCAGTACAGAAAGGACAAGAGATGGCAGATTTGCTTAAGAAGACTGATTACAAACTCTAGAGAATCAAGATTGATTTATCCGACGTCAACAATATTCTTAAACGCAAATTGATCGGGGAGGCACAATTACAGAAAGACATCGCAAGTACCCACCGAGAGCGCGACGCCTATTACAGGACAATCCAATTTCAGAATCAGGAGATAGAAGGGAGTATCAACTGGATGTACAGAGAGAAAGACTCTCCAAAATTGATAAACAGATAGCAGATATGAAGGTTAGCAGAGATGCAGCTCTATCGAATGATTTCTATTTATAGGAAGCTTTTCTGCAGACTCAAGTAGAAATTTTGATGTCCCAGGTTATTTCGTTAAGTTCAGTATGGACAGATGCCCAACTGGTAGAACCAGACATTTTGAAGCAAATGTTAGAATCAATTAAGAAGAAAATTGCCCGGACATTTAGATTAGCCAGATCTATGTATCTAGAAGGAATAGTTGATGAGCCCTAAGCTTTTTTGTATACCTGTGGGTTCAAGTCCACCGTGCGTGCCAGTGTTAAGGGCACATTGTATCACTTTGTATCTTGCTACCTTTTGGGCTATTCTAGAGTTGAGATTATATTTGTAAGGTTCAAGTGAGATAGAGATTGAGTGGGAAGAGCCTTAAAGGCCACCTTCATTTGTATAAATATGGCAGTTTTTTTAATGAAAGCTCTCTCTTGTTCGTCGCCACTTCCATGGCTTTTGATGTGTATCTTTCTTGTTTCTTGTTGATTACAATGTTCTTGTTCTTGTCTAGGTTTGCGTGCGGAGTAGTTTTGTTTATCTGCTAAACGTAGCTATGGCGATGATGCTTCTCTGCTCTCTCTCCTTCACTGTTGCAGGGAGGCGTGACCCTTCTGTTAACATTGGCATGCCCGTAGTGCTCGTCCCACTCTCTTGATGCCATGGTCGCAAAAGGGTGCTTCTCAGAACTGCGGAATAAAGAACAGGGACGCATATGTATGTTACATGTCAGGATGTGAACGTGGAATGCATGTCGGACTGAGTTCGCGGTTGTAACAGCTTCGCATAGATATTGAAAAGATATGGAGGCGATGCACGTCTACAACCTCTCATAGCTTTTGCATGATTCCTCTGATGTTGCGTTATAGTTTCTCTGGTGCAGGTCGACGTCGTAGTTCTGCACAATCGTAGTTGCCATGGCCACAATCTGGAGCACTGATTGTTCTGCACCCGGAATACCATTGGCCATGTCTTTCCTAGATCTGTTGCGCGAATCTGTCAAACCTCTTAACGTAGTAGCGACTCCCACCTCAAAGGCCATTCAGTAGTCATCGTCTCCAACGAGTTCTCTCTGTGCTGAATAGCAAATAGAGAGAGCAAACCACAGCGTTGCAAATCTCTCATGTAAATTTCGGCTATCGTTTCACTGTGGCACTCCGGCCCGAGTTTGATCAGGATTATTGTGGCGAATCTCTCATTTTAGATAGCGTTATGAATGTGTCTTACTTTGCCCTCTGCAAGTAACGGGTTTGAGATGCAAATCGGGACATACTGCCAAAGGTGTTCTGTGTAGCTTCTGTTTTTAGTTTATTCTACGCGTAGGGATCTCTGGGTCTACCCTATTCAACCAATTTTACAGAATCTTGCTTGGCGAAACACAAATTTACAGATCCGATTCTTCCCTTTTTGCGGCATCTAGGATTCTGATGGATCTTTGAGCGTCCATCCGTGTCAACCGTTTTAAGGCAACTTATGGTATTCATTCGTCTATATTTGCCATCCTTCCGCCTCCAGGGTCCTCAGCGACTCAAGATCGTACCTCAAATTGTGGAGGAAACGAATGAGAAAGCTAGTATGCATTCTGTTACACTGAAAGACTCTTCGAGGCAAATAATCCGGCCGCTTCATTAACCTCCTGGATGATAGTTTTATCTCCGTCAATGGAGTATTATAGCATATGAGTTGCGCTTTTCAATCGTGCCATGAGTATGATGTTGTTGCGAGCATTATTGGTTCCATATTAAGCATGTTTAAATTCTAAGACATGATGATCGATGATATGTGATGTTGTATGTATCCACTTGCAGAGATGTTAGTGCTCCTTTCTTCTGTATTCGGCATGCTTAATTCTTTATATTGACAGCATTCACTTTGATTTTACGGGCTCTAAAAGATGACTTCACTTTGATTTTACGTGTATTTGATTGAAGTCCTTAATGTTTGGTGAATGTTTGGAAGTCATACCGTCAAGATAATGTTCAACATGAAGCAACTTGCCAATAGTGGGGCCATTGTGGCATACATTCTACACATTCATGGCTTGAATCTTGACTTGAGGATTCATGAAAGCACGTGGAAAGAAAGATAGATGGAGTAAAGCTTGCACATGTTAGCTCCTTGCACCTTAAATATTCATATATGTTGTTTAACTTCACTTATAAACATATGGAATGATATAATTCATCTACCCTTGCACTTCATGTATGCATATAGGAGGGCAAGATCAAGGGTTATGTGAGTGGTATTCGTGAATCTTGGATTAAGTTCCAGGCACTTCACTTTGCCTCTTACATTGCTCTTGGTTTTGGATATGTTATGAGCCTTACTTGCATTCCATACCATGGTCTAACCATGCACTTTGGTTTGCAAGTATTGTTCATAAGGGTAGTGCATAATTATGTGTGACATATAACTTTGGATTGACAGGTTGCTCTTACATTGGTTATGTACATGGAGTGTGTTGGAACTGAAGGACTCACTAGGCAAGGAAGCTTAAGAAGGGAGTCAGAGAGAAGAGAAAGTACAAGCAGACAGAGCAGTCAACGACGATCTGGCAAGTAGGCCAATATTTTTTCAAGACATTTATGCACATAAGAGAGGTGGACACAAGGAGAAGGAGCAAGTAGGGAGCTCCAGGAAATGTATATCAAAATGTTAGAAGAAATCCCTACAACAATAGTGATTTTCATCACTCAAAACCCTTGTAAATACCATTTCACATTTTTGTAGCTCCATTTTGTGCAAGCCAAGGAGTCCTTGAGCTTGAGGAGCTTTAGAAGTATCTACCTGTCAGTTTTCACATTTTTTAGACTTCGTTTGAACCTCCAAATAGGGTAGAGAACCTAATTTTTAACTAGGCCGGACACTAGGTCTGGACAAGGCCAAAACCTAGTCAAAAACTATAAATAGAGCTAGAGAGCTCATTTTTGAGGTTAGATTGTAATTGAAATGAACTTGTAAGAGCTTTTTGAAAGTAATCTAAGAACTCCATTGCTTCTCACTCTTTGTCTTGCCGTGTGTGCGCGTGTGTGTGTATGTGTGTGCATGCTTGTGTGCTTCTCACTCACGCACTTGTGCCTCCACTTGCTCGAGGTCTTCATACCATCCTCACGTCTTCCCGGATTGACATTAAAGGAGGTGCTACTCATCACTGAGCTACACCAAATTTTGGCGCCGTTGCCGGGGATCAAGCTTTTAGGACGAGCGTGTGATGGTAAGACGTAGAGTTGAGACGTTGGCGTTGTAGGTAATTTCTTCACTCTTCTTGTTTTTCTCTTCCTTACCTCACCACCATCATCACCATCATCATCATCACCATCTCCCACCTCCATCTCCATCATCGCGAAAAAAAAAATTTCAGTTTTTTGCTTATACCACCTTCTCCACCTCATTTCCCTCATTCCACTTGTGAGAGAGAGCGAGAGAGCAATATTGTGTGTGCTGTTTTTGCATGTTTCTTGAGCTGTCTTGCAGGTACATGCTGCATCATCTTCTCCAGCACTCCGTGTAGGTACGGAAATCTTGGAAACTGTCTCTGTGTCGCCGGTCTCTGTCAATCGTGACTGACAGAAAAAATGCTCCATTTGCCAAACAAAGTACAAAACCATGATCTACAGGCCTAGAGCTTCCCAAAACTGTGTTTAGATTTTTGAAATTCATCAGATTTCTGTCAATCGTGATCGCTCTGTCAATTGCGATCGACGAGCCACGACGGACAGACCTGTCAATCGCGATCGACTAGTCAATCGCGATCGACAGAGTCAACGACCGATTGACCATGACAGAAAAATCATACGCGTGACACCTGTCAATCGCGATCGAGTCATCAATCGCGATCGACCCATCAATCGCGACTGACAACCCACGACGGCTCTGTCAATCGCGACCGACACAGTCAACGATTGTTTGACCACGACGGACAGACCCTCCTGATCGACCTGTCAATCGCGATCGACCCATCAATCGCGACTGACAGAGTCAACGACCCTTTGACCACGACTGATTGACTTTTCGAGCCACGTGTCAATCGCGATTGACCCATCAATCGCGACTGACAGCCACGACGGACCTGTCAATCGCGATCGACACATCAATCACGACTGACAGCCACGACGGACCTGTCAATCGCGATCGACACATCAATCGCGACTGACCTGTCAATCGCGACTGACAGAACTTGCAAACGCGATAAAAGGGCAAATTTGGCCAATTTTTAAGGGCAAAAAAATAGTGGTCTAATTTTTTGGGGAACTTTTAAGGGTTTAGCATTACATTGTGAGGCCGCAACCCAAGTAATCCAAGAATTCCTGTCTGCCTGAGTAAACTGTTTTGAACCCTGTTTTAGCACCTAAACCCTGATCGAACATAACTTCCTCATACAAAATCCAATTGCTGCGATTCTTGTTTTGTTGGAAAGCTCGTGGGAAGTTAACCATACCCGAGGTAGGAGAACTGAGGGATCCTTGGGATTGTTTTTTATAAAGGCAAGGGATAACTTGGTCGGCGAGTTACATGCAGGAAAGTGGTCTAGTCTGTCATTTAAATTTAAGTCTGGAGCTAATCTTGGGACTGATGCAGGTCTATTGAGAAGCAATTGAGAGCGTCCAAGCAAGGGCTTTGTGCAAGCTTGAGAATCAACTTCTCGAGCACTAAAGAGCAAGGATCAGCAAGAAAGGTCAGAATATTCTCAACTCCCCTTCGTCAATTCCTAGCTTAGGCTAAGAACGACTAGAGGTAGGAGTAAGTCAGGGCGACGATAGGCAATTATCAAGTTGAAGAATACCTAAACTTTCAAGTTCAAGCTAAGAACATAATCTTTGTACTGTCCAGAACTTTAAAGGAAAAGAACTTAACGTGGAACGATCAACTTTAAGTGCGGAACTACACTCAAATATACCTTACGACGTGATATCAGACGAGAATGTTAACACGGTAATCAACTAAAAAGAATCAAGTAACTGATACAAAAGAACTCCTCAACGAGGTTGTACTTGGGCAAATTTGGGTTATTCAATTAGGCTTATGAACCTTAGATCAGGGCGACATCTAGGGAGAGATAGACAAAGCCCTAGGTCTTTAGAGGCCAGTGTCAACCACACTGCTAGGTCTTGGGCCCAGCAGTTGAGCCACCACTCATACTACCCTAGTTCTGAGACTAGTGAATCAGAGATGTCTCAAGGCATGGACAGACCTACGGGAAGTTCAGGAGTGCCATACTTGTACAGGGTAGAAGGCCCTTACAAAACGCAGTTGGAATACCTTAGGACCAACTGATTGGGTGCTAGCATCTATGAGGACGGCCTAGGAAGATCTGTGGTACAGATGAAGAATCCTGACCAATCCATTGGACTAGAGCGCCCAGCTGTCAAGTTTGAAAACGGGGCGTACTTAGACAAGGAAGGGACAATATACATGGTCACCAGTCATCCAGATAGGACTGATGAATTTGGGAATGAGATCCCAGGAACGGACTTAGGTGACCTAGAGCAAGGAAGCATGGGGGAAGAACCAAGGACCCCCCGAGGCAAATCTGTTCTCACTAGGATTATCACACCATAGTGGATTCCCCAAGATAATAAGAGCATAGATCTGCTTCTAAACCGAGAAACTAACGAAGCCTTTTGGAGGTATAAATCTGATTGGCCAATCGATATAGGAACAATCATGATCTATGAGTTTAAGGATCCTGATAGCCCAGGCAGAGTGACCTACTTAGATCACGCTTCGGAGAGGATCTTTGTGGTGACAGAAAATGATAGGCATGCTTACACTTGGAAAGGTGAAATTATTTTGCCCCAACCAAGATCAAATGTGTCCTATGGTCACCCTAGAGCGGGAACATCCCAAGCTCATGGAACTCAAAGAGACAGAAGTAGAGATAGACCAGAAGTAAGCTTTGCCAACCCAGGGGGCAGAGTAAGAACAAGAATGGAAACAAATAGAGTAGAACCTAAGATACTTAGAGCTCACACGAATCAAAGAAATGCGGATGAGTTCCCTCTACCATGACCTAGAGAGCACACAAGGACTTTGAGACCGACTCAGCTAGTTAAGTCCATGAAGAACTACTTTGATGGCACTGGAGATCCATACGATCATGTGGCTGAGTTTAGGCAAGACTTGAGAGCTGAACAAGTGGAGGATCTATTCACGCAGTACAATGCCTTTGGTCTAACCCTTAGGAACACTGCCCTGACATGGTTTCAGCCACTAAACGAGAGGCAATTCAGGAGCATAGACCAACTCCTAGAGGCTTTCATTATTGAATTCTCTAAGAGTGGCATAAGACATAATACCTCCTCGCTGATTCACAGCTTCAAGCAAACCCCTCAAGAGACCGTGAGACTTGCAGGAAGAAGATTTAGGCAATATCTTGAAAGATGCCCTGATTCGGAGCTACCCACACCAACTAAGCAAGTGGCTCTATTCTTGGACGGATTGCTAAGCACCAACTTGAGATCTTATGTGTACTTGAAGGACCCTAGGACTATAGAAGAGTGTGTACGCATGTGCATTGACATCGAGGATAACCTAGGGGAGGAGTTAGAGATTTCCAAGATATACAAAGATTCAGATAGTGCCTCTAGCCTCTCTTCCACTCAATCCACATCAATTGAGGAACTTGCAGAGAAAGTAGCTCAGAAATTAGGTGTCACTAGCAAACAGATCCCAAGGTATGCCCCTGTGAAAAGATGCTATACTTGTGGTGGCGACCACATGGCGAATGTCTGTCCCATTATGGCTCAACCCCAAGTTAATCCTAGTAGCCAGTACTGCACCATAGAACGAAGGTACACCAATCACACCGCGCAAGATTGCCCATACAATAAGCAAGCGGTTAGGCAACCCTACCCTCAGCCATACCCTCAACAAGGCAGATACCAGAGTCAATACCCACCACAACAGTATACTAGGCCTCAACAAAATTATCAACCACAATATCAAGCCCAACAAAGGCCTCAGCCCGTGTTAGCACAACAAACCCCTGCCCCAGCTAATGTAATTCCGGTAAAGTATGCAGCGGCAGAAGAAAATTTGAATAGAGCTATAGTCCCGGTAACCCAATTGCTTTCTGAAAGTGACCCGAGTGACCATAGTTTCGATTCTACACATGTTGATAGCCCCCAGGCCTACTACATGCAGTCTCCTGAACATGGGGAGCCCTATTATAGTGACGAGCCAAATGAACCTAGTTGGGAGTCAGATTACACAAACGTCATGTATGCAAACGCCTACCCTAGACCTCAACCTAGACAAGTAAGACCCCCATTCCCTAGAGGACCATGCTACAGATGTCAAGGGGATCACCTCATTCGTGATTGCCCCATGCCTGCACCTACCCAAACCCAATCAGTGACGATCCAGGGCTATTGCCAGGAGTGTGGAAAGGAGCATCTCTTACGAGATTGCCCAAAGAACCCCAATAATATGTCAAAAATCACTCCTATCAACGTTATTGGGTTAGTTGTAGGCTCCACAGGGAGTGTGACTTCCACTGCACCAGTACAAGTAATCACTAGAGCCCAAGCCTTGCAACAGAACCCAAGCGTAGGCCAGGAAAGGAGCCCAGATGTTAGTGAAACGGAGAGCATGACAAAGAAGAGGACTAGAGGATGGGCAAAAAGATGAGTGAACTCGAGGAAAGCCTGAGAGAAACAAAGGCCAGGATAACTGAACTCACAGCCCAAACTCCCTCTCACACTGCCCCACCTCCATCACCTCCACCATTCCCAACTCCATCCGAACCGCCACCTTCCAACCCGCCTCACCTAAACCCACCACCCCCAAGAGTAGGATCAGTCCTAGCAGATCCCACTCCCGAGGACCTTAATATGATGCGTAAAGCATATCAGGCCAGAATTCAAGAAGGGCCAAACGTAACTGATCATGAAAAGTGTTACCCTAGAGCAGAACTAGAGCTAGAACGAACCAAAATTTGTGGTAAGATGGTGGAACTGGCTCAAAGCATGTTTGAAGCCAGTCGCCTATTTAACATCTCTAGTTCGGCGAAGACACAGTTGCACTTTGATGGACTGTTAGAAAGAATAGAGAAGCTGATTGCACAATCAGAAAAGGAACCCGCCTCTCAACAGAAGGACAGGGCAAGTGAAGGAGCAGGTCTTTCTGCCCAGGAAGCCTATGTGCCTGAAGCCTATGTGCCTAACTCTACGGAGCTAGACACATCATCTTCTATGAATCGGTTCACACCAGAGTTCCTACGAGAGATTCAAGAAGACAAATGGGCTAAGGAAAGTGAAGTCCCTCCCCCCATTGAACTTGTGGATGATGCACACGACCAATTCCCACAAGACATCCCATCCATTTATGAGGAGCAGGAGAGCACCCACTCTCAGGAAAGACTAGACTTTGAGTCTAATTCTTTACAAGAATTACCCCACTTCACAGGCCCATGGGAAGCTAAGTCTACTTGTATGAGAGCACCCACGGTCATGGTAAGAAACGAAGACTCGATCATACCTAGGAACACAGAGGTAGTGAAAAACACTAAAGTACAGTGCAACCTCACCTTAGAAGAGCTACTCAAAGTAAGGCCAGAGCTATGGAAACATGTAGCCAAACAAGTACCAGAGATAGCAAAACCTTGTTCCCAGGTAGGATCCCAGAGAACAGTGCCAGAGATACCCTTGGATAAGATAGGAGACATGTGTGAAGGTGAAGAAGGGAACACCTATCTTCCCATTACCTACCAGGGGTACACCACCAAGGCAATTTTGGACTCAGGTGCAGGAGTTGCAATTGCCACCACTTCCCTATGGAAGCATTGGGGCAAGCCAGCACTCAGGCCCACGAGGATGAAATTACAAATGGCTGATGGTCACATAGAGAGACCCTTAGGATTGCTAGAAGGAATAACTCTCACCACCTATGGTGTCGAGTTTGAGCATACATTTTCCATATGTGATTTTAGCAAGAACCATGCCTATGAAATGATCTTGGGACGACCTTTTATGCGACAGTTGCAAGTGGTACAGGATTGGGGAACAAATTCCTTGTACTTGCAGCACTTAGGTGTTACGACCAAAGTGAATCTCAAAGATTACTCTCATAGAGATGTCCCTCCTATCCAATGGAATCCCATCCATAGAGCCAAAGATGATACAGAGTCTGTGCATTCCATAGCATCAGGATCCTCATGGATGCATGAAGACACCCACTTATGGATGTGCAAAGTAGCAGTAGAAGAAGAGAAGAGAGAAGAAGCCAGAGAGATAGGTGCAAAAGAAACACATAGATCAATTCAAGACCCAGCCTATGCGCCTGTAGTATTTCCTGACGAGGAATTTGAACCCCACGGCTGGGCAGAAATCCTAGCAACAATGGACGTAGCCATCAATGAAGAACAATGGACACCTCACTGTGATGAAGATGGCTATGACATTTCAGTCTTCTCCATAGAGCCAATCATGGGAGAGGCAGTTCTAGAAGAATGCGAACCTAGCCCTGATGCATTTGAAGATGCGAGCGACTCCGATCTAGAGTCAATCATTATGGATCCACCTTTTGCATCAGATGAAGAATACTTCCATGAAGTAGAATTTCAACCCCAGAGGTATGGAGAGCTTACAAGTGATGTAAGACTAGCCACACATGTGACCCTGAAGGAAGAAGGAAAGAAAAAAAAGAAGAGAGAAGTCACACCAGAAGAGGAAGAATCTTTGTTTGAGGTCCCAGAAAATTTTAAGAAGTATGAGATAGATGACAGGAGAGTCATGATCAGAATGCCTAAACGAGAGGCACAATCAGGAGAGGCCTATGATAACAAAGAAACCACAAAGAAAATTGTGGTAGCCATTGAAGAAGGAGAAGAGAGATGCACGTACATAGGCCATGACCTGACGGAAGAAGAAGAGCAAGAATTGATAGCCTTTCTAAGAGAATACAGAGATGTATTCGCTTGGAGTTACAAGGATTTGAAGGGTGTTGATCCATACATATGCTCACACACTATCCCCATGACCTCGGATGCCAAACCTTCTAAGCAAAAGCCATACACATATAATGATAATTATGCTGCTAAGATCAAAGAGGAGATAGATAGACTGGTCGAAGCTGGATTCATCTATGAAATTGAGCACACTGAGTGGGTATCCCCCATCGTAGTGGTGCCCAAGAAAAATGGAAAGCTGCGTGTGTGCATTAACTTAAAGAGGGTTAATGCAGCCACAATTCGAGATAATTATCCGCTTCCCATCACAGAACATCTCTTAGAAAGAGTAGCAGGCAAGGAAGTGTACAGCTTCCTTGATGGATTTTCGGGCTACAATCAAGTAGCCATAGCTCCAGAGGATCAGCATAAGACAACTTTTGCCATAGAATGGGGCATATTCGCCTTTCGGGTAATGCCATTTGGGCTTACCAATGCACCAGCAACCTTCCAGAGGCTGATGTGCCATGTATTTAAGGAGTTCCTGAGGAAGAATTTAGAAGTCTATGTTGATGATCTTTGTGCTCATTCCAACATCAGACAAACCCATATTCCTGAACTCAGACAAATCTCTGACAAATGTAGAGAATATCAAGTCTGCCTAAACCCAGAAAAGTGCGTCTTTATGGTCAGGCAAGGCAAGATTCTAGGACACATAGTGTCAAAGAATGGCATATCCAATGATGAAGAGAAAGTGAGAGCCATAGCAGAGCTACCTAGGCCAAAGAACGTCAAGGAAGTACAGGCCTTCATGGGGCATTGTGGTTACTACCGCCGGTTCATTCACATGTATGCTGTCATTGCAAAGCCCATGTATGGACTTCTGACTAACTTTGAGTGGACTGATGAATGTGAGAATTCCTTCAATGAGCTTAAACGGCGATTATGTTCAGCACCGATCTTGACCACACCAGATTGGAATAAGCCTTTCCATGTTCATGTTGATGCATCCAATTATGCTATTGGGTGTGTACTCGCGCAGCCTATCGGTGAAGGTAATATGGATCTTTCAATTGCCTATGCTAGTAGACAATTGAATGCAGCTGAACGAAATTATACCACTACGGAGAGAGAAGGACTAGGCATGGTGTATGCGATTAAAAAGTTTAGACATTATTTGCTTGCAAATAAGTTTAAATTTTTTACTGATCATCAGGCATTGCTATACCTCGTAAACAAGCCATGCAATACAGGAAGATTAGTAAGATGGTTTCTCTTGCTAATGGAATATGATTTTGAGGTTTTGGTAAGGAAAGGGAAGACTCATTTGAGAGCAGATCACCTTTCTAGGCTCACATTGGGCGAAGCCCCACAAGGAGTGTCAGATAACCTTCCTGATGCTTACTTGTTTAATTTGGAAGTTGTACCGCAGTGGGCTAAGCCATTGGTACCGGTATTGACATACGGGCCTAACCATCCAATAATAAACACGCAGGATAGAGAGGTAGTAAAAGCCCAAAAGTATCACATCATGGCAGGAAGTATGTACAAACACACAGATCAAGGGATCTTGGCTTGTTGTGTGGAAGAGGATGAGTACGCTAAATGGTTGCAATTAGCACATGTAGGTGCATTAGAGCAACACTACTCAAAACAACGAACCCTACAGACACTAAGGAGACTCGGAGTGCACTGGCCTACTATGGAGGCTGACGTCCAAAAGTTGTGCAAGGAATGCCCAATCTGTTGCACTAAACCACCTGTGGAACATGCCACTCTCTATCAAGTGTCCATAGTGCCAGATTGGAGTGAACCATTAGTATCCTTTCTGAGGACGAAAACATTCCCTCCAGACATGACTCTGGCTAGGAAAAGGAGTTTAGAACAAGAAGCCCAGGATTAATCACTCATTGGTGATAATCTATACAAATGTGGTAAACACGGTTACCTGAGACTATGTGTCCATGAGAGTGAATATCTCAAGCTTTTGGAAACTGCTCACCAAGGTGTAGCAGGAGGACACTTTGGACCAGATCGGGTGATCAAGGAAATACTATTTGCGGGCTTCTGGTGGCCGACCCTTCACATGGATGCACATACCTATGTGAAGAGGTGTGACGTCTGTCAGCGAGCTCAGCCTCCTATACGCAAAGATGAGATGCCACTGAAGCCTATGATGGGTGGACGTGCATTCTCTAAGTGGGGAATAGACTTGGTAGGTCCTATTAATCCACTAGCTAAGGGTTCCCATGCAGAATATATCATTGTTGCGACAGACTATCTAACAAAGTGGGTGGAGGTAAAAGCCACAACGAAGAACGATGCTCAAACCACAGCTAAGTTTTTATTTGAGAATGTGTTCACTAGATACGGGCTACCTATAGAGCTAGTTAGTGACAGAGGCACTCACTTCTTGAATGAAGTTATTGAAAATCTGCTCCAAGAATTCTTGGTAGTACATAAGAAGTCTGCCCCCTATCACCCTCAAGCTAATGGCCAGGCTGAGAGCACCAATAAGATCTTATGCAATGTACCGACGAAATTAGTGAACAATAAACGCTCTGATTGGGACAAACAGCTACACCATGCTGTTTGGGCATACCGAGTCGCCTACAAAACGGTACTCCAATCCACCCCCTTTCAGATGGTATTTGGCCAAAATGCAGTGCTACCGTTGGACTTCCTAATACCTACACTGAAAGTAGCACAAGAGCATGAATGGACGGGTCATGAACTCTCCTCTAGACTTTTTGACCTTGAACGATTAGGAGAAACAAGACTAAGAGCGGCTGCAGGGATATATGCAGCTAAGAAACGACAGAAGGCATACTTTGATGCCCATGTTAAGGATAAAGGTTTGAAGGCAGGCGACTTAGTTTTAGTCTACACATTGAAGCAACATGCGAGAAAACTGGAGAAGAGAGGCTATGGACCCATGATTATAAACAGAATCTCAACAAGTGGAGCAGTGCAACTAGCCACATTAGAAGGCGACATTCTCCCGAGCTACATTAGCGGATGCAGGGTCAAGTTGTATCAGGAACCTCTCACAGAGGAAATGCTAAGTCGACTCAATACTGCTAAGAAACGCAAAGAAGAAGAAAAGCGAATTCGAGAAGAAGCCCAAGCAGAAGCATTGGAACGCATCCGGAGAATGAAGTTGAGAAGACAGAATAGGGAGCAACCTAGGACGGATGCCTATGCAGATCAAGGATATCATGTGGCTATGTGTGAAGTTTCAGGTATCAACGCTCAAAGGATAATTGATCGACGTCCTTTTATAACCTTAGAGATAGGACAAAGAAAGGGTGCAAGGACTGTAAGAGCCTTGATTGACTCAGGTGCAGCCACTAGTGCTGTTAAATTGTCTTACTGTCAAGAATTGAGATTAACTGTCAATCCTATAGAAGCATATCTCATAGGATTGGGAGGTGTGGAAACCCCTTGCATGGGCGAGGTGGACCTTCCCATCTCCATTCAAGACGAAGTGATGACAGTCAAGGTACTAGTGTGTCAAGATGAGGACCTCACTGAGCCTCTTGTCTTGGGTCAGGACTGGATCTATGATCATGCAGTCAACCTCAACCTAAGAAGTGGACTTCTTCAGGTATGGGTAGATCATAGCCGAATTACAGTTGAATTGGAAAATGAGGCACTCAAGGAACTAGGCAAGGCACAAACTCCTAGTCCTTCCAGGGGCACACATGAAGTTGACAATGCTATTTTTGTCCAAAACTGTATGATGCAGAAAGAGGCTTGTCTCAACAACGGAGCCAGGGAGAGGACGGAACTCCCTTCTTTTCCAAAGACCAGAAGGTTGCAACAACCAACGGCAGATCAAATACAGAAGAAGCAGAACACTACCGATACTGCATGCCAAAAAAAGGAGCAAAGCAGATTGTTTCAGCCATGGAAACAAGTATGGAGGCGAAAAGGCGAATACCCTGTTCAGACCAGGCCGACCCCACGGCCAAAACCTCTTATTAGCAGTCAACAACACGACACTAATAAGAAGTCCTTCATTAATTCTTCTACAAAAGTGAAGTCTATTTGGGTACCCAAGAAGTCAATGAAGGCGAGCCCACAATCCCGACAAATCTGGGTGCCTAAGGCTTGCTTGCGGGCTCAAATAGCTACACCAAGGCCAAACCCTGTACAACATGTTTCACTCACGCGAACATCTGAGGCCCAGTCTTACACATCACGCACTAACATGTATTCTTCCATGAGCACAAGTGGAATCACTTGTAAATGGGTTCCTACAAAGCCCCATTTTTCAAGTAAATACCCTATCACACTCCCCAGAGCCTCCACAAAGTCAAAATCAAAACCTATCCATTGCATTTGGCAACCTAAAACTTGTAATAAACCCCCAAACCCCAGTTGTAAATCCATGCCCACCTACTAACTACGTCACTCTCACACCACATCATTCCACTTAGCTACTAGGTCTAACCAATCCCTAACTACACACACAAGCACCGAGCATTTACTAACCCACTAATCTCTCCCGAACCTCATGTTAATGTTGTAATGGGGACAAAAACGGTTCTATCTTGTCCTTTACAATGTTAACACATGTTTCTATATTCTCACAGAATCAGGAGGCAAGAAGTAACATGGCAGATACGGTAGGAACTAGCTCCCAGATAGGCACCAGCCCCCAAGTCGTGGATATTGAAAGTCTTCCCATTGAGGAGGAATTGAAGGAACGCCCTGTAGCATTGAGAGCATTACACGCCATACCGGTTCAGAACCCTCCACAAGGGCACACTATGCCAGTTAGTAAAAACTCTCATTGGTTCAGTGATGTGGCAGGACCCCTAGGTGAAGGCACTTATATGTGGGAGGCCGAGAGAGAATTCAATGGGTGCTGGGGGAGGTATCACTTTTTCACTAGGGAATTTGAGAGACTGCAGAATAATGAAGGACTGAAACCTATATGGAAGAAGGCAGGACTCTACGAGTACTTCAAGTTCCAGTTGCCAAAGCCGGATTTTCTAAGATGCTCTTATTTGATTAGCACCCTTACTCCGAGCAAAGACAAAAAGGGATACAGCTCCTTTGTCCTCCCATCTCTCACAAGGGGCAATGAGCTCAAGCGTTTCAGATTAACTATCAACTTGGTAAGGGAAGCTCTAGACATGAAAGGTATGCATATTCCTACGGAGAAAGAGACTATGGTCCCCGACAATATGAAGAACAGGAATCTGACAAAGTTAAAAGACATGGTGGCAATGACGCCTACAATCGCTATTCATTTGTGAATGGTCATGCAACACTTTGCATTTCCCGCCCAGGAGAGGTTCACAATGCCACCTAAAAAGATATGGTTTAGTTTATACTTGGCTGATGCCTTTGATTTGACAATCAACATGCCCCACTGGATTATCGACCAAATCCACTTGGCTCATCAAAGGTGGTATAAAAAACAAAAGTCTGTACTGTACGGATGCTGTGCTCTGACCAGGATTGTGTACAGATGTCTTGCGTATGATGTACAAGTGCAAAGGGCACTCATTTGGACCAGGGTACAAGAGTTTCAGCGCCGATTATCCTCCGCAGGACCACCATCCAAGAAAATGAGAGGCGCCGTTCAGATGCCCTGCGCACAACCCCGCAGTGCAACATTGACTCCAGAGACCACTCCACGACTTCCAAGGCGGGTGCAACCCTTCACTATCAGATTACCAAGGCACAGCACTGACGGACCTAATCTGGTGTTCCCACCCGTACCAACCGACCTAGAGTTTCCTCACGGATTCACTTTAGAAGACTTAACTGATGAGGAGGTAGCCAGAATCATTGAGGCTGTTAACACAGAAGTCGAGGCAGAACAAGCTAGTGGACAACAAACTGCTACAGACCAACCCCATCCCAGACAACTAGAAATCGTCGATGTGGAGGGTGAAGAAGAAGAAGGACAAGAGGAGGAACATGATGGACAATCCGAGGAAGAAGAGCAAGAATATGATAAGGAAGCCCTGCAGGGACTTGAAGGTGCCCCCGCTTACACGAAGGCATTGAAGAAGCTCTATGATACCATGAACAGAGTGCAAGAGCAACATAGACTGTCCCTAGCAGCAGGCAAGGCCCTCATGAATCAAATCCTTGAGGAGGAAGGCGTAGACGAGCAATACCGTGCCACGCTTGACATGATATCTGAGGCTTTGGGAGTACCTAAAACGGTGCATACCGCCCTTGCACAAGCACGAAGAACGGAACGAAGATATGGCAGACGCCCCCCTCGAGCAGGAAAGCAGATGAATGTACTAGTATCAGAACCACATGGCACATCCACAACCACGGGCACCGCACACACTGTCCACGATACTGAGGAAACCCATGTATCAAGTGCACCTCGGTCATCCCCGTTGCCACCTCTGCCTCCAACTCCACCACATTCACCTCCCACAACCAGTGTAACCACGACCGTCACCGCCTCAGAGTCCACTACCCATACCGAAGCACAGACCGTCACACAACCTACACACCCTATCTCCACTTCCTTTGTCTATACGGCCACTTAAACAGTAGTTCTAACCGTGGCCACAGAAAATCTCAACCCCTCGATCACACTTTCGGGCAGTTCGTATTCACAATTGCACACACCACTGTACACTTTCACCACTATCACCGCACCCACAATTCCACTATTCACAATCACTCCCACTACTGCATCCACCATTGATCTTATGGACATCTCCCCCACCTCCGCACCTCTCCCTCCCCCCATGCATCCACCATCTCCCATTCCCCCACCTCCCACTTCACCATTTTCCAGCACCACATCCACACTTCCGTTTCCCTTCCCCTTTCCCTTCCCTTCTGCATCCAACCCCCTTCCCGCATCCATCCCTATTAATAATGTATTTAATAATATGTATCAGTGTATGTCGCAACTACAATAGCACTACCAGCATCTTGATAACCAACATACGCGACTCTTTCGAAGTCATGAGGAACTTCAACTACGCTTCATGGATCTCGAAAGGGAAAAGCGGCTACTACAACAACAGCATACCACCTTACAAGAACAACACGAACAGTTAGTAGCCAACCCACCCCAGTCAGATGCAGAGGAAAGACAACATATGGACGAATTGCTACACTCCCAGATAACGGAGAATCTCAAACTTAGATGCAACCTAGCCCTCCTACGAAAACACATGTCTACAGCTCTTGAAGAGAATAAACGGCTACAGAAATAGAATGAAGAGAACTTGGAAGCAGCCATGGAGGGATCCCCGTAGGAAATCGACCCAGAAAAATTCAAGGCCATTCCCTCAGAGAATATGAAAATTGTGTTAGAAACCCATGCCGACCTCCTGGAGGCCCATGCAACGCTAGAACGAGAAAGGGATGATCTACTTAAGCAACTGGCAACTCAGCAGGAGTCACCAAGCAAAGCCACAGCCACAGACGACACATCCGAAGAAGTCATAAAACTCAGAGCAGAACTCGAAGAATTATGCAGCAAAGTCATGCAATACGAACGTCAACCCTCTCCCCTTATCGAGCCCGAGCCTGAAGATCTAGTGCCAATCGAGATAGAGGAAACTTTCGAAGACCCGTATGTTCCCATGCCTGCACTAGGGGGCAAGCAAACAGAAGAGGGCATGGACACCATAGAGATAGAGACTCCTGAATGGATGCAGAGGTTAGAGAAAGTGGCCACAACCCATGATGATAGAGTGGCACTTCAGATAGCATCTATGTCACACTTGGAAGAAGTAGTCATAAAATCGGATTACTTTAGGAATCTCTCCCATCATAGGTGGATCGGCACATCCGACGATTTGTATGTTCCTTTCTGTGTCCTAATGGCGGATTACAATGCGGAAATCAAGAGTCACACATCAAAAGAACCAACCTCGGCTACACAGTTCGCACCGGACGACATCCCAGCAAGTGCCAAGCAGGGCAATATTCATCAACCGATGTGGAGGATTCGTCTACTGGAAACCTACCCAGAGATGGTAAGAACATGGAATAACATGCCTTTGTACATCAAATACAACCCATGCTACTGTCTTGTGTTTCGAAGAAGATCATGGCCGGAATACACAAAAATGGTGCTGACAAACAAAGGATGTGAGAAATGGCTCAATTATGTTTACTTAGCACCACCCAAAGGCCAACCTACCATAGGATACATGATCTCGACGATTCGGCATTGGGGGGTCAGGTTTAAAAATGTACCAGATGTCATGGCCCAAATGTGCCTTAAAATTTTTGAACTCATGTTGGTTACCTTCAGGACTTTCAAAAATGTCAAGGAGCCCCATCTGTCAGCTCTTGGATTTAATGAAGGTAATCAGGACCTCGTCTACGACATGAGTGCAACACCATCTATTAATGTTGTATATGCATGGCACGCGCGCATCCAGTATCTACCAGCCTGCTTCAAACAGACATTTGAAGAAATGTTCGTCACGGGATTCTAGGAATATCATTCAGAGATATTCATTCCCAAACCATCACATTTATTGCAGTTGTTTGCAGTGGAACAAGCTCTTCATTCAGAAAAGTTACGTATACCACATCTAGAGGTTCCCGGGCTGGTAGATTGGGATGCTTTACTCACGGACTTGGCCAAAGGGTTGCGGATTGCAGAACATCACTTAGCACAAGACGTTGTTGAGTACTACATCCAACGGCCCACCCAACAAGGGTCTGTCAGGGACGACAGACGCGAGAGAGGGCGGGGTGTTGGAACTGAAGGACTCACTAGGCAAGGAAGCTTAAGAAGGGAGTCAGAGAGAAGAGAAAGTACAAGCAGACAGAGCAGTCAACGACGATCTGGCAAGTAGGCCAATATTTTTTCAAGACATTTATGCACATAAGAGAGGTGGACACAAGGAGAAGGAGCAAGTAGGGAGCTCCAGGAAATGTATATCAAAATGTTAGAAGAAATCCCTACAACAATAGTGATTTTCATCACTAAAAACCCTTGTAAATACCATTTCACATTTTTGTAGCTCCATTTTGTGCAAGCCAAGGAGTCCTTGAGCTTGAGGAGCTTTAGAAGTATCTACTTGTCAGTTTTCACATTTTTTAGACTTCGTTTGAACCTCCAAATAGGGTAGAGAACCTAATTTTTAACTAGGCCAGACACTAGGTCTGGACAAGGCCAAAACCTAGTAAAAAACTATAAATAGAGCTAGAGAGCTCATTTTTGAGGTTAGATTGTAATTGAAATGAACTTGTAAGAGCTTTTTGAAAGTAATCTAAGAACTCCATTGCTTCTCACTCTTTGTCTTGCCGTGTGTGCGTGTGTGTGTGTATGTGTGTGCATGCTTGTGTGCTTCTCACTCACGCACTTGTGCCTCCACTTACTCGAGGTCTTCATACCATCCTCACGTCTTCCCGGATTGACATTAAAGGAGGTGCTACTCATCACTGAGCTACAGAGTGGGACTATTCAATTCCAAGAACGGTGCTACCACTTTAGCATTATGAAAATGTACATGGAGATTATACATGGGTTGGGTTCTTATTTTTAGACTTTGTTTGGATTTGTGTTGGCCTTGATGTGAAGGCTTGACTTGATGTATTTGATCTTGGTGAGTGTGATGGAACCGGTGTCCTCGGGCATGAGTGATGTGGAGGCTCGCGGATTGAAACACTCTTCAAGATTAGGTGTGTCACTTTGGTTGTATGACATGTTGTATCAAGGTTCCCAGCCTATAAATGGTTTCCATGTAATTTTCATCTTGTTGGAGGGGGTATCACTTATCAAGGGATGTGGTAGTTCAAGTCCACCATGCGTGCCAGTGTTAAGGGCACATTGTATCACTTTGTATCTTGCTACCTTTTGGGCTATTCTAGAGTTGAGATTATATTTGTAAGGTTCAAGTGAGATAGAGATTGAGTGGGAAGAGCCTTAAAGGCCACCTTCATTTGTATAAATATGGCAGTTCTTTTAATGAAAGCTCTCTCTTGTTCGTCGCCGCTTCCATGGCTTTTGATGTGTATCTTTCTTATTTCTTGTTGATTACAATGTTCTTGTTCTTGTCTAGGTTTGCGTGCCGAGTAGTTTTGTTTATCTACTGAACGTAGTTATGGCGACGACGCTTCTCTGCTCTCTCTCCTTCACTGTTGCAGGGAGGCGTGACTTTTCTGTTAACACCATGTACAAGTCCATGGCAATTGTGAAGCTCTCCCATTTGTCATCAGCTTGAATGCCATTGATTAGTTGCCTTACAATCTGGTCCTCTTCAATTTCTTCTCCTATGCTTGCCAACTGATCTGCTACCATTTATCATCAGCTTTAATGCCATTGATTACTTGCCTTACAATCTGGTCCTCTTCAATTTCTTCTCCTATGCTTGCCAATTGATCTGCTACATCTTTAAATTTGGTCACATACTCTGAGATAGCTTGCTTAGGTTGCTTTCTTTGAGGTGTGAATTCAATCCACAATTGATTCTTCTTGGCCCTTGTGTTGAAAGAGAAATAAGAAGACAATGTTTCCCAAGTCTCTTGGGATGTCTTACAGTTCCTAATATGTGGAAGAAGAAAATCAAAGATTGCGTTGAGTAAATAAGACCTTGCTAGTGCATCCTTGGCACACCATGTGTTGAGTCTTTCATTCTCTTCCCTTGTAGGTTGTCCTTTGCTTTTGAATATGGGCATCTCCTCATCTCCTGAGATGTATCCATAGAGGCTCCTTCCTTGTAAGTATGTCTTCATCCTTAGAGACCATGCTTGATAGGTGTTCTTGTCTAATTTATCAATGAAAGAAGGAAAACCATCTCCCATTTTACCTTAGCTTTGCTTTGATACCACTATTGGGAAAGATGGATGGACACTTCAAGTGATGAGTTGGTACAACCAAATCCTGCTTAGTACTAGCCCTTTGTAACTTGATAGTCAATATGTGGACCCTTTTAGCTTTCCAATGATACCATAAAAGTGCCTATGTACTTTGGAAATGATGTATGAAAAGATTGAATCAAAGCACACTACTTCTAAATAGAAGAGTCCAAGAAAACCTTCTATTTTGGATCATACACCTACTGCTTGTAATGCTTAGTGCTATGAGTACAGTAGGAATTGGAAAAATTCCTTTTAGAGGTATCTAATTAGCTTAGTAAGCTACTGATTCCAAGTAGAATCACTTGAAATGATCCACTATACATAGAGAAATTAATTTAGCAAATTGATCATTACCCTCGATTTTTTAGGACCTCTACAGAGTTTGACCAGTGAATGCTTCGATGTGTTTTTCTCCAAATTGGCTGAATGGATTCGCTTCAAACTTTGTCAGCATGTAGATAACTTGGAGCTGATTCCAAGAAGCTGTAGATCATTGAATTTGTTGGAGAAATGAGTGATATATGAGCAGCACAAGTTGACAGTGAGAAATGACTATAACAGAGATATCATAGATGAACAACGTAGGTATAATGTATTAATGAACAGTGTTGTACAAGATCATAGGCTTGGTAATAATAGCCTTATGATAGAGATCAGTGTAAGCTACAATGTAGGCCTTACACATAAGCAAAATGGCAATGAAGAGCTCGGGAAATCATCACCTCTAACCGCGATTTTTTCAAGTGATCTTTTATAGATGTTACATTCAAATTTGAATTTGAATTCACTTTTGGCTCTCTCTAAAAATTGATCCTTCATGCTAGGAAATATTCTCTCAATGTAGTTTTTACCTTCTTAACTAACAACTCCACAACTTTTTGTGTAGGTGATACAAATATTCTCAAGTCAAAAAGGAAATGACTTTTACAAAGGTAAAGAAGTAAATCTCTACTAGCAATGGTTTCCATAGAGCTTCATATGTGTACATGCTACAAGCCAAATGTGTAGGCTTGTGATTTGTACCAACACGTGTGAGTACACATCACCCAGAGAGCTGGTGTTTCATAAGTAAATTCTACCAAAATCATGGGCAATGATCAGCACAAGATGGTTGGGGAAGTTGTCATCATCATAATATAGGGTAGTCATACAAAACACCAATCAAGAGTACTCCAGCGTGCAGTCTGCAATGTGTTCCATCCCATACATATTATTGTAATAGTGAAAGACACCACAAGTTTTACTTGCCAAGTATGCTGTGATTCCCCCAATTGTAAAAAAGGACCCTACCCCAACTACTGTATGCAATTATGCATCATAAAATGCTTTCCAGGCAAATCCTTCATCAATTTGAAATACTCACACACTTCATTCACCCTATAATGAGTATAAAACCAAGGATAGAGCCCTGCAACCAATGCTTCAAGTAGAGTGGAGAGGAGCAGTCCTGAAGATGGGAAACATAATATGATGAGCCTACGATATGGTCGATCCTTTTGAAAGTTGGGTCGTACATCAATCCATTAATAGCTTCCTTTAATCTGTCTTTTGTCCTGCTCCATAAAAACACCAATAGAAACATGATCCATGGAGAATGGTTGAGCCGCATGCTCAATAATTTGTGATATCAAGTGGTAGAAAAGCCTCTTCACAGAGGCAGCTCTGGAGTGGTTGCTGTATCAAATGGCTTCAAATAATAGGTGTTTAGTAGTGAGTATTTCATTGATAAACGAGGCCGAGGAAATAATGTTTCATACTAAGATAGAGTGTTGCCTTCATTTCTTCCGAGCATTAGACCAAAGAGATCAAATGACTACTTTATTAACAAGGAAGGAAATGGAAAATAGCGTGATTTACAAGGTCATGTAGAGTTCCTTCGACTGATCAACTTATTTAGCTGCCATGGAGTAAATGCCCAAGTACCCACAATAATACCTCTTCCAATAGAGTTTTTAAACTCCACCTCATCTTTGGTATAACCCAGTACCTCCTCTGAGGATCCTTAGAATGTTGTTATTGAGTGTAGGACAACATTCCTCAGGTCATTCTTTTTCTAGAATTGCCTTGCTTTTCATCAAGTTGGCTCTTGTTCTCACCAATTCGCTGCATCTGTGATTCCTACACTGTGGAACACTTACACCAGTTGCAGCACCAAGAGTGGCCCAAGATCACTGGATCTAGTTTTTCATGGGCTTGTCTCATAAACTTTTCACAGCACCATTCATTTACTAAAGGAAACCTTTGAAGGCCGAGAAGCACAGACTTTCTAGAGTGTGCCCAAGGGATCGACTCTCTTCCAACCCTACGTAGACATGGCCAAACAAGAACTTGGATAGGTTCCCTCATGGAAAGTCACAGAAAACCTTCTCCATAAGAATATCAAACTAAAAGTCTACAATCCTTCGATACACCATAAAATAGAAGTAAAGATCTTCGACACAATAAGGGCTTACAAAGCTTTTGAGACAAACAAAATAATATGATTCCTAGGAATCGACACAACTACGCGGCTTGGCAAATTAGAATGGAGGCCTATTTGCAAGGTAGAAATCTTTATGGAATTGTAGCAGGTGATGAAGCTATGCCTATTCCAAGATCCAAAGGAGGACCTACACAAGAGGAGACAGATAAGCTCACATTTTGGTGCGCAAGGGATGCTCAAGCAAGGTCGTACATACTAAACTCTATCTCTGACTTTCTATTACCACATATTAGAGGATGCAAGACATCTCAAGAGACTTGGGATGCCCTGGAGACTTTCTTTTCTGCTAGTACCAAAGCAAGAAAGAATCATCTTTGGAACGAGTTCAACCAAATGAAGAAGACACCTAAACAAACCATCACAGAGTTTGTTACCAAGGTCAAGGAGGTTGCGGATCAGTTAGCATCCATTGGAGAGCTGATTGAAGAAGAGGTCATCATGAGGCAAATTCCAGACTTCAACATCTTTCTTGGACAACTCTTCAATCAAGAAGCCAATAATAGCATAAAGGAAGGTAACTCTTATCATGGTAGTTCAACTAGTGCTCTATATGCAGATAAGAAGGATAAGAAGCAGAAAGGCAAGAAGAAGGAAGAAGACGAAGAAGAGACTTCCCAAGCCAACTTCGCAAGCAAGAGCAAGTGGAAAGGGAAGAAGAAAGGACCAAAGCAAGACAAAGCCAAAGGTCAGAATGTTCAACCTTGTGCCATATGCAATAAGACCAACCACACCACTCAGAACTGTTGGTTCAATGGGAAGACCCAGAAAGGAAGTGGAAGAGGTGGATATGGTGGCAATAGAGGTAGAGGTGGACACAACTTCAACAACAACAATAGAAGCTATAATAGAAGGGACTACAACAATTATTCAGAAGATCAACCACATGAAGACTCATTGCTTCTTATGAACCTAAGCCACAAAGAAGGTAAAGAAGACGATCATTTGTTCTACATAGATTCAGGATGTTCGAATCATGTTGCAGGCAACATTGCTCTTCTATCTGACTTGGAAAGTCCAAAGCATAGACATGAAGTGCAAACAGGGGATGACACGAAGCACAATGTGGAGAAGATTGGTAATGTCAAAGCTTCCAATGGAAGGACAAACATTCTGAGTAAGGTTCTCTATGTACCCACTATCACTAAAAACCTAATAAACGTAGGCCAAATAGTTGAAAAAGGCTTGCAAGTTAGGTTCACCCAACATGGAGCTTTTGTGGAAGATCCATGTCAAGGCTTCAAGAAGATAGCCCGAGGTGAGAAGCATGGTAGGCTCTTTACTTTTGAAGTAGGAGATACCAGGAACATAGCTCTATTCAACTTTGGGTCTCAAACCCTAAGTGACCTTGAAGTGTGGCATAAGAGACTTGCTCATGTGAATGAAAGAACCTTGAAGGATATATGCAGGGATCAAAGTGTTCTAGGACTGCTGAACATATCAAAGCAACACATGATCAACAGGTGTGATGCATGTCAGATTGGGAAGGCACAAAGACAACCATTCAACCACAAAGGCTACATCCACAACAACTTATTGGACTTAGTACACACAGATGTATGGGGACCAAGTCAAGAACCTTCATTGGCAGGATCAAGGTATTATGTCTCATTTATTGAAGAACATAGTAGATGGACTGTTCTATACTTTATCAAGAGTAAGAATGAAGTATTTGATTGCTTCAAGAAGTATCTTGCACATGTGGAGAATCATACAGGTAGATCACTAAAGAAGCTCAGATCTGATGGAGGGGGAGAATACTTCTCCAAAGAGTTTGATGAGTTCTTGCAGGACAAAGGTATCAAAAGGGAAGTGACTACTAGGTACTCTCCTCAACTAAATGGAATTGCAGAGAGAAGAAACAAGACATTGGTTGGATCAGCCCGAACAATGCTTGAAGAGAAGAAGTTGCCACATTATCTTTGGGCAGAAGCTATTTGAACTGCAGTGTACCTTGTCAATCGACTACCATCCAAATCGCTTCAAGGTATGACTCCTTATGAAGCATGGCATGGAAGAAAACCTAGTCTTGGACATTGCAAGGTTTTTGGTTGTTTAGCCTATGTTCATGTACCATCACAAATAAGAGGTAAGCTAGATGAAAGGGCAACAAAGGCAGTGTTTATTGGATATGATTCAACTCAGATGGGTTACAGGTTCTTCAATCCTTCAACCAAGCAATTCACTACAAGTAGAGATGTTGTGTTTGAAGAACACAGGTCTTGGTATGATGAAGATAAACAAAAGGTAACACTACCATATGATCTTGATTCTGACTCTCATCAATTAGGAAGCAAGCATGATACACAGGTCTAGGATCCAAGAAGTGATACAGACGATGACCAAAATGAAAGAGAAAGGGATTACAAGCTATGGAAGTCAAGAGGTAAAGCAAAGATGCAAGAGGTCGGAGAATGCTCCAAACAAGCACCTAGAAGATCAGCAAGAGAGAAGAAACAACCAGAAAGGTATGGATATGATTCCACATTTGTTACAAAGCATTCAATCTACTTGGCAAAAGACTCTATTTCAGAGGAACCCTCAACCTATGAAGAGGCAAAGGGAAACCCTAATTGGGAAAAGGCCATGAACAAAGAGATAGATGCATTGAAGGAGATGGACACTTGGGATTTGGTTCCAATGTCACCGAATCAAAAGGTAATTGGTTGCAGATGGGTATATAAAGTTAAAATAAATTTAGATGGATCAGTTTGTAGGTACAAGGCAAGATTAGTTGCCAAAGGATGCTCACAAACTCATGGTATAGACTATGAGGAAACATTCTCACTAGTTGCAAAGATGACTACAATCAGGACATTGATAAGTGTAGCTGCTGCAAGGAATTGGAGACTCCTCCAACTTGATGTGAAAAATGCATTCTTAAATGGTTGGATAAGTGAAGAGGTATACATGTCACAACCACCAGGTTTTGAAAACCCTAATCATCCATCTTATGTTTGCAGAATTAAGAAAGCATTGTATGGATTGAAACAAGCTCCAAGAGCTCGGAATTACAGGTTGGTTACATATCTTCAAGATCAAGGGTTCAAAGCTAGCAGCTCAGATCCTTCTCTATTCATCAAAAGGGATCACAATGAGGTATCTATCTATGTGTATATGTAGATGATATTATTGTGACAGGTGATGATCTAAATGGCATTCAAAGGATCAAGAGACACATGCAAGAGGAGTTCAAAATCAGTGACCTAGGTGAGCTCACATATTTCCTAGGTATGCAGGTGATATACACAGATGAAGGAATGTATTTGACTCAAAGAAGATACATTCAGGATCTTCTTCTCAAGTTCAAAATGGAGAACACTAAACCTGCAGGTACACCTTTGGAGATGAATCATAAACTTAGTGTTTATGAAGGTGAGAAAATTGAAGACATTAAAGAGTATCAAAGCTTGGTAGGTAGCTTGATATATGCTACTCATACAAGGGCAGATATCTCATATAGTGTGGGAGTGCTTAGTCAGTTCATGCACTCACCAAGAAGACCACACATGGATGCGGCTAAGAGAGTACTTAAGTATCTCAAAGGTACAATCAACGAAGGTATATTCTATCCTTACTCTTCAGATTTGGATATCAAAATCTACTCAGATGCAGATTGGGCAGGAGCTAAGGATGATAGAAAAAGTACATCTGGTTACTTAGCATTTGCAGGTTCGAAGCTAGTGTCATGGAGTTCCAAGAAGCAACCAACAGTTGCTTTATCCTCAACTGAAGCAGAGTACAGAGGCTTGACCATAGCAACTCAAGAGGCAATATGGTTAAAAGCATTGTATACAGATTTGGGACTTGTGAGTTCCAAACCACACATATTTGGAGATAATGTAAGTTCCATGCATCTAGCAGCAAATCCTATTTTTCATGCGAGAACCAAGCACATAGAAGTCCATTACCACTTCATCAGGGAGAAGCTCATGGCAAAGGAGATTGACATCTCTTTTGTTCCAACTGAAAAGCAAGTAGCAGATATGATGACGAAGGCACTTGATGGAATAAAGCTTTGTAGATTCAAAGCTATGGTAGGTATTCAACCTATCAGAGAATGAAGACTCAAGCATACTTTAGCTTGAGGGGGAGCTGTTGGAACATCAAGCTTACACTATGCTTGAGGTGGATTTGATCTACATCAAAGGCTATCGCGTCGAAAGAATATCCGTTGGAGAGTTCTTTTTCATATGCTCATTATTGTATTTTTTTGAGAATATTTTGATGGCTCATTTACCATTGTAAAAGCCTTGAGTTGTACACATGTAAAGGTAGAAATATAGAGCCAAAATCCCACGAAATTTTGGTGGTTGAAGTTGCATTCAATCAAGCAAATCAAGTCACCTAAAAGTAGATCAATCAAGATCTTCACTTTTCCTAGATTGTAGGGAAGTGAATTGATTCCCTCCAACAACCATTTCCACTTTCATTTGAATTCAAATTCAAGTTGTAAAAGTCGTGGAACACTCCTAGAGGCTATATAAGGAGTTGAAATCACTTGTATTATACATGGAAGCAATATACATACACTTGTGATCATCATTGTCTTGCTCCTTCAATTTTCTGCATCATCTTCTTCGCCAACACTAATCTTGCAGAGGCTGTTGCTCTCTTCTCAGAGCTTCAAATTGAGTGCAAGAGGACTCATTGGAAAGGTATTAATGTCTAGTTTATGCGTGTAAATTTTCAAAGCATTTGGTTTAGCAGATTCGGAGGAATCTCAGTGTTTTCGCCTCGGGGTCAATCTCTACGTATTCCTGAAAAATAGGAAGTACCACCGGTGAATGTCGCATTCATTCCTATAGCATATTTTGCTTATTCCTTATACTTTTGTGCATTCCATACACTCAACCCTATTTGTATCACTCCCATAAAAGGATTTTTTCTAATTGTAATCACGCTGGTCTCTATGGGCATTTGAAGTTCATTGTCGATCCTTTTGAAAGTTGGGTCGTACATCAATCCTTTGCTGTATCAAATGGCTTCAAATAATAGGTGTTTAGTAGTGAGTATTTCATTGATAAACGAGGCCGAGGAAATAATGTTTCATACTAAGATAGAGTGTTTCCCTGATTTCTTCCGAGCATTAGACCAAAGAGATCAAATGACTACTTTATTAACAAGGAAGGAAATGGAAAATAGCGTGATTTACAAGGTCATGTAGAGTTCCTTCGACTGATCAACTTATTTAGCTGCCATGGAGTAAATGCCCAGGTACCCGCAATAATACCTCTTCCAATAGAGTTTTTAAACTCCACCTAATCTTTGGTATAACCCAGTACCTCCTGTGAGGATCATTAGAATGTTGCTATTGAGTGTAGGACAGCATTCCTCAGGTCATTCTTTTTCTAGAATTGCCTTGCTTTTCATCAAGTTGGCTCTTGTTCTCACCAATTCGCTGCATCTGTGATTCCTACACTGTGGAACACTTACACCAGTTGCAGCACCAAGAGTGGCCCAAGATCACTGGATCTAGTTTTTCATGGGCTTGTCTCATAAACTTTTCACAGCACCATTCATTTACTAAAGGAAACCTTTGAAGGCCGAGAAGCACAGACTTTCTAGAGTGTGCCCAAGGGATCGACTCTCTTCCAACCCTACGTAGACATGGCCAAACAAGAACTTGGATAGGTTCCCTCATGGAAAGTCACAGAAAACCTTCTCCATAAGAAGATCAAACTAAAAGTCTACAATCCTGCGATACACCATAAAATAGAAGTAAAGATCTTCGACACAATAAGGGCTTACAAAGCTTTTGAGACAAACAAAATGATATGATTCCTGGTTGGATTATAAAACAAAATCCTCAATGTAGCAAACACTTATCAGTCCAAAAATTTGTAGATTAAAGCTCGGCAGACAAGTTTTCCAAAACTGACTGGCTCCTCATTTCCTTGATCTCCATTAGGGAGTTAGCCTGCCTCTATTTTATCTTCTCATTAGGCAGCAGTCTCCATCCTGCACTTAGCCCCTTTTCCAACACTCGTAGATGAGTCATGATGCAAGCAGCTGAGAATCAACCACAATAATCTGAGAGGGGGCATTATTGTAGCTGAGGATAAGCCGAGAGCAAGGGCAACACATAATTATGTTTTATATCCTTGCTGAGCATGCAGTCTTCAAAAAAAGCGCCATCGTAGTTCCTAGAACAAGTGCAAAACCATACAAGCATCGAGCTTGCAGTTGGTTCTTTGTCAAGTAAAACCTCATGGCAGGCCAAGTAAAAGCCCCTCTTCCACAAAATAGACTCATAAAGAGATTCTTGCAGAAGTTTGGAGGTGCATCCATGTGTTTACAGCATCTTTCTTGTCACAATTGCAGTTACCTTCATGATGTCATTGCAATGTGATGCATCCACAAAGCATTAAACCATGGTTGTGTTGAGTAGGCTCATCATCCTTCACTGTTGGTTCACTGTTGGGTCCTGCTGTAGATCCATCCATGCCCATTCCACCTATTGATGGTGCAGTCTGCATGCATGAGCAAGTTCACCTATTCTAAGAAGGTGACAACAAGGGAGTAGATTTCCTTGCCTAGCACCAAATAATATGAATGAGGCCTTGTAAAACTTTGAATGCGGCATCAAGAGAGCTTCCAGAAACAGTATGGCTTTACAATCCGAGCACCTATGTCCCTTGGCCCATACTTATGACAGTGTGTGGTAAAAAAAATTCTTGCAATCAGCAAATAAAAAATCTGTAGGATTTCCTTCGATAGGCCTTCTACAGCAGCACACTTGGAAGAGAAGTCTGTAAGAGGACTCCAACATAAGAGTTGCACGAGCATTACTTCAGATACGTCTTTGAAAGTTCCTTCATGGAGTTGGAAGGAAGTGGGAGGTGGTGGCTCAATCCCCCAGTAGATGCACGTTTCTGCAGATGCGAAGATGAGGGGAGCATGAATCAGTCGAGCAAAATGGCAACCCAACAAGCATGGAGCTCAACTCTCAGCACATAAGGTGTGAAGGAGAGACAGACGGGCCATGTGGTTGAGCCAAGCTCAACCCCAAATTTGGGGAAATCGAAGCAATTCCTTGGGTAAGGATGAACCGAGATGGAGTTTGTCCCCCCAAAGCAATCACGTAATCAGTCGGGCACATGGCCAACGAGAGTGGATAGGGCAAAAGGAACATGCTTTTGCAATGATCTTGAAGAACCCTCAGAAGGTAGCACATCATCACAATCACAACAGACCATTTCCAATGCATGGCCCATGTGTATCCAACACCCGACCCGCAGAAGTGAGATGGAGATTAGGGCTTTAGTAGATAAGCCACCATAGTACTTCAAAAGACCAACAAGCTACAAATCGTAGCCATGAAAAATCACATAGTGGAGCTCTGTCTAGTTTTGGTGTTGTTGCCCTTTGACAGAAGCCATGCAAGGGAGCTCGGAGAGGGAGCTCAACCCCAGGATGCACCCGAATGAGATAGAGGGAAGGAACCAAAAGAATCCCCCACCCACTGGATCAAAATTCGAGGAAGGGAGAAGTGATAACTTCCCCACCTACCGCCCATGTGCGACAGCAGGGAGAGGAAAGTCGCACCACCAATCTAAGCACATTAAAGTGTGCATTGCCATAAAGGGAGAGAGATAGAGATAGAGAGAGAGAGAGAGAGAGAGAGAGAGAGAGAGAGAGAGAGAGAGAGAGAGAGAGAGAGAGAGAGAGAGAGCAAAGGATCCCCACACCTCCATTCGAAACTATGCATGGTAGGCATCAAAGCCTTATTGGCATGTAATAATAGGAATCCGAGGATGATTTGAGAGCCAATGGATCGGTAAATTCTCTAAAATTTTCAAACATTCACTATGAGACGTTTTTGTTTTTCTTGAAATATGAAGAGAGGGAGGGATAAGGGAGAGTTCCCATCCCTCTATCCAAGGACATCACTGAAAAAGAGGAATGGCAGAGGTGGATAGTGATGCTCAAACTGGTGTATTGAAGTGTGTGTATGTGAGAGAGAAAGAGAGATGAGAGGGGTTAGGGGGTGTTCTTTGGTGCATCAACAAAATTGAACTAAAACTACACTACTAAAGACAAGAAATGGGGAGCTAATTGTTGGAACATCAAGCTTACACTATGCTTGAGGTGGATTTGATCTACATCAAAGGCTATCACGTCGAAAGAATATCCGTTGGAGACTTCTTTTTCATATGCTCATTATTGTATTTTTTTGAGAATATTTTGATGGCTCATTTACCATTGTAAAAGCCTTGAGTTGTACACATGTAAAGGTAGAAATATAGAGCCAAAATCCCACGAAATTTTGGTGGTTGAAGTTGCATTCAATCAAGCAAATCAAGTCACCTAAAAGTAGATCAATCAAGATCTTCACTTTTCCTAGATTGTAGGGAAGTGAATTGATTCCCTCCAACAACCATTCCCACCTTCATTTGAATTCAAATTCAAGTTGTAAAAGTCGTGGAACACTCCTAGAGGCTATATAAGGAGTTGAAGTCACTTGTATTATACATGGAAGCAATATACATACACTTGTGACCATCATTGTCTTGCTCCTTCAATTTTCTGCATCATCTTCTTTGCCAACAGTAATCTTGCAGAGGCTGTTTCTCTCTTCTCAGAGCTCCAAATTGAGTGCAAGAGGACTCATTGGAAAGGTATTAATGCGTGTAAATTTTCAAAGCATTTGGTTCAGCAGATTTGGAGAAATCTCAGTTTTTCTGCCTCGGGGTCAATCTCTACGTATTCCTGAAAAATAGGAAGTACCACCGGTGAATGTCGCATTCATTCCTATAGCATATTTTGCTTATTCCTTATACTTTTGTGCATTCCATACACTCAACCCTATCTGTATCACTCCCATAAAAGGATTTTTTCTAATTGTAAGCACGCTGGTCGCTATGGGCATTTGAAGTTCATTGTCTCTTCCATAGATAGTAAGTTTTTTGAGCTAGTCGACCCGCGAACCTATCTGTTTTGTATCGACTCATTCTCCTTGATGCTCCAAGGTACATAGTGTGTTTCTTTGCACTTATCACATGCCTATAAGGTCTATTTGAGTCTCCATAAGCTCAAGGGCTGGTCTTGTGCCGGTTGGCTTGACCAAACTTCATCGCTTCGAAATGCACTTTTCTACCTTCGACAAGCTTCTCCAAGTTCTTTCAGTGGTATCAGAGCTAGATCAAGATGGGTGACGGCTTTCCCTCAATGATCGAGAAGCTTGATCGACACAACTACGCGGCTTAGCAAATTAGAATGGAGGCCTATTTGCAAGGTAGAAATCTTTATGGAATTGTAGCAGGTGATGAAGCTATGCCTATTCCAAGATCCAAAGGAGGACCTACACAAGAGGAGACAGATAAGCTCACATTTTGGTGCGCAAGGGATGCTCAAGCAAGGTCGTACATACTAAACTCTATCTCTGACTTTCTATTACCACATATTAGAGGATGCAAGACATCTCAAGAGACCTGGGATGCCCTGGAGACTTTCTTTTCTGCTAGTACCAAAGCAAGAAAGAATCATCTTTGGAACGAGTTCAACCAAATGAAGAAGTGCAACAGCGTAGCGACAGTAATTGCTCATGAATGAATGACTCTCCTCCCAACCAAATGCCTCTATATATAGCTCTCTCCAGGGGACTACCTTCTTGGGCAGGTGAATGCTAATCATCCAAGTGTCAGCCATGTAACTACATGTGCGCCAAGTGTCCAGTGGATGCTTCTAGAAGGTTCTAGAGCTCTTTGGGCAAAATACTCTTCCCATGTACTCCATGGGGATTGAACCCAAGACCTCGTCCTTCACACCCTTGAGCCTTAACCATTAGGCTAAGTGGATTACTTGGATACAAGAGTAAATGACCTACCAGTAAGTCTAGACTCGAGATCTTTGGCCACACAAACGAATGACCGAACGGAATCCGATTTCAGATCTGTCTGAACCAATCGGATCCCTAGATCACCAACTTACTTTATTACATTCTTCCCCCCTTGGAAAATATTTTCGTCCTCGAAAATTAGAGCTATATATACTGTAGGCAACCCCCGAGCCTCATGTTCTAAAACTTGAAGAACATGCATTCATTCAAACAGGTTATTTACTTAGAACTTGAAAGTAAAAAACCTTATCATATTCTAGATCTTGAAGAACATGATCGGTTGATCTACTTAAAGCTTGAAAGTAGAAAACCTTCTTTATTTGGGACCAACCTAAAACTTGAAAGCTGGAAAACGTCGTTGGATTGCGGAAACTTTTTCCCATGTTGAATTTTCTTCAGTTCCATCCTTCCATTTTACTAAGCACTCTTCATACAAGTGGCTTCTTGTACGTTTATCTCGGGTGCGAAGTATCCTTTCAGGTTCATGAGGAACTGTTTCATTTACTGGAATAGGAAGTATGACCTGATGTCCAACTAGATTATCTGAATCTGTTAGACTCTTCCTAAGTCGGCTAACATGGAACACTGGATGAATCCAACTATCATCTGGAAGTTGTAATTCATAAGCCCACAAACCAACTTTCTTGGTGATTGGAAAAGGACCGCAATATCTAGGCGACAACTTGGCGCATTGACCAGTCTTGAACTTTTCCGATCTTTCAGGAATACGAAGATAAACTTGATCGCCAACCTGAAAAGTAACATCTCTTCGCTTTGGATCGGCATAAGCTTTTGCACGATCTTGAGCTTTCTTTAAGTTTTCTTTAGCTAACTTGAGCTTAAAGTTCATGTCTTGAAGGAACTCTTGAGCTGCTTGAACTCGTTCATTATGAAGTCCCACTGCATAAGGAGACCTAGGCTGGAAACCGTACATCAACATGAATGGACTAAATTCAGTTGATGTATTCTTGGCACTGTTATAGGCAAACTCAGCTAAAGGAAGATAATCTTCCCAATCAGTCTGTTTGGAAGTAACATAAGCTCTAAGTATGTCTTCCAAAATCTGATTGACTTTCTCTGTCTGTCCATCCGTCTGGGGATGTTCAGCTGTACTTAAACTTAGTTTAGTTTCAAGTCTACTAAAGACTGCTCGCCAAAAATGACTTGTAAATCGAGCATCTCTATCAGAAACTATGTCTACTGGAAGACCATAGAGTCTATAAAGTTGATTTACAAATATTTTTGCAAGTTCTGGAGTCTTATAAGTAGTCTTGACTGGTATAAACTGAGCAAGTTTAGTCAACCGATCAACTACAACCCAGACTGAATCAAAGCCCTTCTGAGTGCGGGGTAATCCAGAAATGAAATCCATGGAAATGCTTTCCCACTTTCCTTTGGGAATTTCCAAAGGATGTAGCAATCCTCCAACTTTAAGTCGTTCAAACTTATTTACTTGACATTTATGGCACTTAGACACATAGTTTTGCACATCACGATGCAAACTAGGCCAATAAAAATGTCTTTTCACTAACTCATAGGTTCGGTTAATACCAGGATGTCCTGCACTTGGAGCATCATGGCATTCGAAAAGTACTTGATTTCGTATGTCCACTATACTTGGGACACAAACCTTACCTTTATAAAGCAAATATTCATCTTGGAGAGAATAGTATTTAAACTTTCTCTCAGAAGTACTTGCTTCAGTTTGTTTATCTTGTTCAGCTGCTTTCCATGCTTGACTGAAGCTTGGATCCTCTTTGCAGCTTGCTTTCAAAGTTGAAATAAATTCACTTTGAATTTGTACAAAACTTAGATTGTTCAACATAGGCATCCGACTTAGGGCGTCTGCCACTGCATTGAACTTTCCTTTTCTGTACCTGAGCTCATAATCGAACTCTTGTAACTGTTCGGCCCATCTTGCTTTTCTACCTCTAAGATCAGGTTGGTTTGCAAACCACTTTATGCTCTCTTGATCAAAAACTATGGTCAGCTTTGATCCATATAGATAATGGCGCCATTTCTTTAGAGCATTTATAATAGCGAACATCTCTCGCTCATAGGTAGAGTAGTTTTGCTGAGCAGGACTTAGCTTTCTACTCTCGAAAGCTATTGGTCGACCATCTTGGCTTAGTACTGCTCCTACTGCAGATGAACTTGCATCTGTCTCTAATTGGAAAGGCTTGTTCGGATCTATGATCTGTAGAACCGGGGCCGATGGTAAAGCAAGTTTAAGTTCTTGAAAACTCTTTGCTTGCTCTTCTTTCCAATTTAACTTTTGATGCTTCCCTTTGAGTTGATCCGTCAAAGGTACTGCAATCTTGGCATATCCAGCCACAAACTTCCGATAATATCCGGCCAATCCGAGAAAACTTTGTAGTTCTCGAACCGTCTTGGGCTCAGGCCATTCAAGAATCGCTTGGACCTTTTCAGGGTCAACTTTGATTCCTTCCGCGGAAATAATATGACCTAAATACTTTACTTCTGGGGTAAAGAATTCACATTTTGACTCTTTACCGTAAAGTTTATTATCGCGAAGAAGTTGAGAAACTTTTTTCAAGTGCTCTAAGTGACTTTCATGATCTTTACTGTAGATCAGAATATCATCGAGAAAATCTACAACAAATTTTCCCAAATACGGCTTAAGCACTTGATTCATCAAAGTCATAAATGTTGCGGGTGCATTTGTCAACCCGAACGGCATCACTAAAAACTCGTAATGACCAAACTTTGTTCGAAAGGCTGTTTTAGGAATATCATCATCTTTGATTCTGATCTGATGATAACCTTGGCGTAAATCAATCTTAGAAAAGATTGTAGCTCCCTTTAAACTATCGAAAAGATCTTTGACTAGTGGCATGGGATACTTGTTCTTTATCGTAAGATTGTTTAACGCCCTATAATCTACACACAGCCTCATAGTTCCATCTTTCTTTTTCACTAGAAGGATGGGTGTTGCCCATGGAGACTGGCTTGGGCGGATAAATCCTTTATCCAAATACTCTTGGATTCGATTTTCCACCTCCTGATTTTGGACATAGGGGAGGCGGTATGGGTTTTGAGATTTTGGCTTGGTACCCGGAAACAGATCTATGCTGTGATCGATGTTTCCACGAGAGGGTGGCAAGCCGTAGGGGAGTTCCTTAGGGAACACATCTTTAAATTCCTTCATTAAATTGTTAAATTTAACATAAACTTCTCGAGGAATAAAGGACGAGACATAAGAAACTTGATTTATATTATCAAAATCGGTTACATCGGTGCCAAGGACAAGAAAAGCTTGAGTCCTGGCTTCATTATTGACTAGTTTCTGAAGTTCAGTGTATGATATCAAAGGGATACTTGGAACATCATGCTCACCCTTGATCTTATACACAACTCCGTCGCGCTGGAATTCCAAAGTATTTGTAAAATAACACCTGGTCAATGAAGGACCTAGACTCCATAGCCACTCTCTCCCTAAAACGAGATCTACCCGATCCATATTCATTATTTGGAAGTCCAAGGTGTCTTTAAATCCTTGGATTTCTAGTTCCAAATTACAAATCATTGTGTCCCAAACACGGGTGTCTTGACCGTGCATCATGGAGACAATGTATTTATGAGGCGATGGTTCCTGAGGAAGAGCCAGTTTTTTTACTAACGCATAATTGATAAAATTATGCGTAGCAGAGTCATCCACCATTATCCGGATGGTGTGACCTTTTACTGATCCATGCAACTTGACCAAATCATGTGGACCAAACTCTTGAGGTTGCCACATGTTTTTGGAGATTTGACATGAATGGGTACTGTCGCAGTGCATAATCTGAACCTTCTTTGCACTTGAATTTGCATCCAAGTTCAAAGATTGAATCAGATGGATTTGCTGCTTACCCTTTCCCTTTACCCTTACGCTTAAAGTTATTCTTCTGGGAATAACTGCTTTCCTGCGTGACATCCAAGCGTGAATTGTCCTCATAAATCTGTGCGACCTTAATCGCCTCTTCAAGGGATTTAGGCGCATGCCTCTTAACTTCATTACGAATTCGCTGGTTAAGTCCTCTGACAAAACCGCGAAGTCGATGGAAGTCATCTAAATTCTTTAACTTCAGAATTACATCTCTGTATTCTGAAATATACACCAATAGCGGTCTACCCTTCTGCTGAATTTTATCCCATGCTTCCCAATTGCGTTCCTCCTCATTCTCGGGGAGAAACTCTTTCTTGAAAAGATGGGAAAATTCATTCCAAGTGGTAGGTTTCTTGTGAGTCTCAGAGAAATCCAAGAGTATTTGGATAAAGGATTTATCCGCCCAAGCCAGTCTCCATGGGCAGCACCCATCCTTCTAGTGAAAAAGAAAGATGGAACTATGAGGCTGTGTGTAGATTATAGGGCGTTAAACAATCTTACGATAAAGAACAAGTATCCCATGCCACTAGTCGAAGATCTTTGGCCACCCAAACGAATGACCAAACGGAATCCGATTTCAGATCTGTCTGAACCAATCGGATCCCTAGATCACCAACTTACTTTATTACAAGAAGACACCTAAACAAACCATCACAGAGTTTGTTACCAAGGTCAAGGAGGTTGCGGATCAGTTAGCATCCATTGGAGAGCTGATTGAAGAAGAGGTCATCATGAGGCAAATTCTCAACGGCATTCGAAGTGATAAGCAATGGCAATCCTTCACGACGGCTTATGATCTCATCATGGATGTGCAAACTCCAGACTTCAAAATCTTTCTTGGACAACTCTTCAATCAAGAAGCCAATAATAGCATAAAGGAAGGTAACTCTTATCATGGTAGTTCAACTAGTGCTCTATATGTAGATAAGAAGGATAAGAAGCAGAAAGGCAAGAAGAAGGAAGAAGACGAAGAAGAGACTTCCCAAGCCAACTTCGCAAGCAAGAGCAAGTGGAAAGGGAAGAAGAAAGGACCAAAGCAAGACAAAGCCAAAGGTCAGAATGTTCAACCTTGTGCCATATGCAATAAGACCAACCACACCACTCAGAACTGCTGGTTCAATGGGAAGACCCAAAAAGGAAGTGGAAGAGGTGGATATGGCGGCAATAGAGGCAGAGGTGGACACAACTTCAACAACAACAATAGAAGCTATAATAGAAGGGACTACAACAATTATTCAGAAGATCAACCACATGAAGACTCATTGCTTCTTATGAACCTAAGCCACAAAGAAGGTAAAGAAGACGATCATTTGTTCTACATAGATTCAGGATGTTTGAATCATGTTGCAGGCAACATTGCTCTTCTATCTGACTTGGAAAGTCCAAAGCATAGACATGAAGTGCAAACAGGGGATGACACGAAGCACAATGTGGAGAACATTGGTAATGTCAAAGCTTCCAATGGCAGGACAAACATTCTGAGTAAGGTTCTCTATGTACCCACTATCACTAAAAACCTAATAAACGTAGGCCAAATAGTTGAAAAAGGCTTGCAAGTTAGGTTCACCCAACATGGAGCTTTTGTGGAAGATCCATGTCAAGGCTTCAAGAAGATAGCCCGAGGTGAGAAGCATGGTAGGCTCTTTACTTTTGAAGTAGGAGATACCAGGAACATAGCTCTATTCAACTTTGGGTCTCAAACCCTAAGTGAGCTTGAAGTGTGGCATAAGAGACTTGCTCATGTGAATGAAAGAACCTTGAAGGATATATGCAGGGATCAAAGTGTTCTAGGACTGCCGAACATATCAAAGCAACACATGATCAACAGGTGTGATGCATGTCAGATTGGGAAGGCACAAAGACAACCATTCAACCACAAAGGCTACATCCACAACAACTTATTGGACTTAGTACACACAGATGTATGGGGACCAAGTCAAGAACCTTCATTGGCAGGATCAAGGTATTATGTCTCATTTATTGACGAACATAGTAGATGGACTGTTCTATACTTTATCAAGAGTAAGAATGAAGTATTTGATTGCTTCAAGAAGTATCTTGCACATGTGGAGAATCATACAGGTAGATCACTAAAGAAGCTCAGATCTGATGGAGGGGGAGAATACTTCTCCAAAGAGTTTGATGAGTTCTTGCAGGACAAAGGTATCAAAAGGGAAGTGACTACTAGGTACTCTCCTCAACTAAATGGAATTGCAGAGAGAAGAAACAAGACATTGGTTGGATCAGCCCGAACAATGCTTGAAGAGAAGAAGTTGCCACATTATCTTTGAGCAGAAGCTATTTCAACTGCAGTGTACCTTGTCAATCGACTACCATCCAAATCGCTTCAAGGTATGACTCCTTATGAAGCATGGCATGGAAGAAAACCTAGTCTTGGACATTGCAAGGTTTTTGGTTGTTTAGCCTATGTTCATGTACCATCACAAATAAGAGGTAAGCTAGATGAAAGGGCAACAAAGGCAGTGTTTATTGGATATGATTCAACTCAGATGGGTTACAGGTTCTTCAATCCTTCAACCAAGCAATTCACTACAAGTAGAGATGTTGTGTTTGAAGAACACAGGTCTTGGTATGATGAAGATAAACAAAAGGTAACACTACCATATGATCTTGATTCTGACTCTCATCAATTAGGAAGCAAGCATGATACACAGGTCTAGGATCCAAGAAGTGATACAGACGATGACCAAAATGAAAGAGAAAGGGATTACAAGCTATGGAAGTCAAGAGGTAAAGCAAAGATGCAAGAGGTCGGAGAATGCTCCAAACAAGCACCTAGAAGATCAGCAAGAGAGAAGAAACAACCAGAAAGGTATGGATATGATTCCACATTTGTTACAAAGCATTCAATCTACTTGGCAAAAGACTCTATTTTAGAGGAACCCTCAACCTATGAAGAGGCAAAGGGAAACCCTAATTGGGAAAAGGCCATGAACAAAGAGATAGATGCATTGAAGGAGATGGACACTTGGGATTTGGTTCCAATGTCACCGAATCAAAAGGTAATTGGTTGCAGATGGGTATATAAAGTTAAAAGAAATTCAGATGGATCAGTTTGCAGGTACAAGGCAAGATTAGTTTCCAAAGGATGCTCACAAACTCATGGTATAGACTATGAGGAAACATTCTCACCAGTTGCAAAGATGACTACAATCAGGACATTGATAAGTGTAGCTGCTGCAAGGAATTGGAGACTCCTCCAACTTGATGTGAAAAATGCATTCTTAAATGGTTGGATAAGTGAAGAGGTATACATGTCACAACCACCAGGTTTTGAAAACCCTAATCATCCATCTTATGTTTGCAGACTTAAGAAAGCATTGTATGGATTGAAACAAGCTCCAAGAGCTTGGAATTACAGGTTGGTTACATATCTTCAAGATCAAGGGTTCAAAGCTAGCAGCTCAGATCCTTCTCTATTCATCAAAAGGGATCACAATGAGGTTATCTATCTATGTGTATATGTAGATGATATTATTGTGACAGGTGATGATCTAAATGGCATTCAAAGGATCAAGAGACACATGCAAGAGGAGTTCAAAATCAGTGACCTAGGTGAGCTCACATATTTCCTAGGTATGCAGGTGATATACACAGATGAAGGAATGTATTTGACTCAAAGAAGATACATTCAGGATCTTCTTCTCAAGTTCAAAATGGAGAACACTAAACCTGCAGGTACACCTTTGGAGATGAATCATAAACTTAGTGTTTATGAAGGTGAGAAAATTGAAGACATTAAAGAGTATCAAAGCTTGGTAGGTAGCTTGATATATGCTACTCATACAAGGGCAGATATCTCATATAGTGTGGGAGTGCTTAGTCAGTTCATGCACTCACCAAGAAGACCACACATGGATGCGGCTACGAGAGTACTTAAGTATCTCAAAGGTACAATCAACGAAGGTATATTCTATCCTTACTCTTCAGATTTGGATATCAAAATCTACTCAGATGCAGATTGGGCAGGAGCTAAGGATGATAGAAAAAGTAGATCTGGTTACTTAGCATTTGCAGGTTCGAAGCTAGTGTCATGGAGTTCCAAGAAGCAACCAACAATTGCTTTATCCTCAACTGAAGCAGAGTACAGAGGCTTGACCATAACAACTCAAGAGGCAATATGGTTAAACGCATTGTATACAGATTTGGGACTTGTGAGTTCCAAACCACACATATTTGGAGATAATGTAAGTTCCATGCATCTAGCAGCAAATCCTATTTTTCATGCGAGAACCAAGCACATAGAAGTCCTTTACCACTTCATCAGGGAGAAGCTCATGGCAAAGGAGATTGACATCTCTTTTGTTCCAACTGAAAAGCAAGTAGCAGATATGATGACGAAGGCACTTGATGGAATAAAGCTTTGTAGATTCAAAGCTATGGCAGGTATTCAACCTATCAGAGAATGAAGACTCAAGCATACTTTAGCTTGAGGGGGAGCTGTTGGAACATCAAGCTTACACTATGCTTGAGGTGGATTTGATCTACATCAAAGGCTATCGCGTCGAAAGAATATCCGTTGGAGAGTTCTTTTTCATATGCTCATTATTGTATTTTTTCGAGAATATTTTGATGGCTCATTTACCATTGTAACAGCCTTGAGTTGTACACATGTAAAGGTAGAAATATAGAGCCAAAATCCCACGAAATTTTGGTGGTTGAAGTTGCATTCAATCAAGCAAATCAAGTCACCTAAAAGTAGATCAATCAAGATCTTCACTTTTCCTAGATTGTAGGGAAATGAATTGATTCCCTCCAACAACCATTCCCACCTTCATTTGAATTCAAATTCAAGTTGTAAAAGTCGTGGAGCACTCCTAGAGGCTATATAAGGAGTTGAAATCACTTGTATTATACATGGAAGCAATATACATACACTTGTGACCATCATTGTCTTGCTCCTTCAATTTTCTGCATCATCTTCTTCGCCAACAGTAATCTTGCAGAGGCTGTTGCTCTCTTCTCAGAGCTCCAAATGGAGTGAAAGAGGACTCATTGGAAAGGTATTAATGTCTAGTTTATGCGTGTAAATTTTCAAAGCATTTGGTTCAGCAGATGTGAAGAAATCTCAGTTTTTCTGCCTCGGGGTCAATCTCTACGTATTCCTAAAAAATAGGAAGTACCACCGGTGAATGTCGCATTCATTCCTATAGCATATTTTGCTTATTCCTTATACTTTTGTGCATTCCATACACTCAACCCTATGTGTATCACTCCCATAAAAGGATTTTTTCTAATTGTAATCACACTGGTCGCTATGGGCATTTGAAGTTCATTGTCTCTTCCATAGATAGTAAGTTTTTTGAGCTAGTCGACCCGCGAACCTATCTGTTTTGTATTGACTCATTCTCCTTGATGCTCCAAGGTACATAGTGTGTTTCTTTGCACTTATCACATGCCTATAAGGTATTTTTGAGTCTCCATAAGCTCAAGGGCTGGTCTTGTGCCGGTTGGCTTGACCAAACTTCATCGCTTCGAAACGCACTTTTCTACCTTCGACAAGCTTCTCCAAGTTCTTTCACTAATGGCCCAATGGAAGGGTGAAAGTGCCATGCAAGAACTCAAATGCTACACAATCAAACAAAAAGATTGCAACACAATACTTTACCACATGTTCTTGAGCTCTCCAAGTGATGAAAGGGCGACCATCCCCGATAACGGTGCCAAAAAGTGTTGAGGTTGTAGCAAGAGAAGACTAAAACCATCACCACCTTGCATGGAAGCAAGAAGGAAAGCTCAAGAGTGACTCTCCTCTCATCCACCCCTACCTCCAACATGTTCAAGCCATTGGCATCAGACACATGCTATGCCACATGCTTGAAAACAAGGAGAATAGAGAGTCAAGAATCCTAGTCCATGAGGAAAATACAAGCAATGCAACTACTCTACTCACACAAAGGAGAGACATGCATAGGCACACACACACACCACTCTTACACACTCACAAAGAAACAATACATAAATGTAAATAGTCTTGGAGTAAAAGAGAGCCTTCTTCCATTCATAAGAGATATTACATGAGAGCAGGTCGACCAAAAGCTCCCCTCTTTACAAAAATGAGCTTCTATATATATGCTAAGCTCTATTCCCTATGTGCTCTTTTGAAAAGTCAAAAAGTGAACCTCTCTCTAACTAACATATCTTCTAGGATATTCCAAAATCAATTCTTGTAACCAACAACTCCCAAGAATATGCATGTGTAGGATTTTTACTTGGGATTTTCCTAGAAGAGCCAAAAAGGTGAGGTCTTCAAGAGTCTCCTCCACTATGGTATAAGAAAATATTAAGAAGTGCTTTTAGGAGAGTGTTCACATGTGACACTCAAATATATACAAAGAGGTTTATTCTCATGGTCTAAGGAGGGTTCCCATGCACAATTGAGGATGTGTGCATACCCTACAACCCAACAAACCTCCTTGACCTTTGTAACAAGCTCAGTGATGGTTTGTTTTGGAGTTTCTTCATCTGATTGAACTCATTCCAAAAATGGTTCTTCCTTGCTTTTGTACTAGCGTAAAAGAAAGTCTCTAGGGCATCCCAAGTCCCTTGAGATGTCTTGCATCCTCTAATATGTGGCAATAGAAAATCAAAGATAGAGTTGAGTAAGTATGACCTTGCTTGAGAATCCCTTGCACACCAAAGTGTGATCTTATATGTTTCCTCTTGAGTAGGTCCTCCTCTAGATCTTGGAATAGGCATTGCTTCATCACCTGATGCAATTCCATATAAATTTCTTCCTTACAAATAAGCCTCCATTTTGATTTGCCAAGTAGCATAATCGTGTCTATCAAGCTTCTCAATCATTGCTGGAAAGCCATCTCCCATCTTGAAGTTGCTTTGATACCATTGAAAGAAGTTGCTCTAATACCACTAGTCCAGCAAACTAGCATAGGACCAGCCCTAGCTCTTTGGATATGTAAAGTAGACCTTGTAGGCTTTTTGTTAGTGCAATAAAACCCAACACGTACTTTGGAACATCAACAAGAACAAGTTGATGCAAAATAGATAACTTGCACCTTGGCTAGCTCACAAGAACCTTTTAAAAATGGATGGAAGTTATGACTTCAAACACTAAGAGCAGCGATCAAAATTACAATTGGAAAAATTACTTTTAAGGGAGTTTCATACATAGAGTTGGCTTGCTAAAATGCATAAAAGCCCTTATTTATATCAACCAATGAAGGAGCAATCACCTTAACAATGGTTGGATGTCATGCCATACTCTCAAGAGTTCTTGCGAGAAATACAAGAAGAAAAATGCGCCAAGGAGAAGGGCAATCACCCTCTTATTCTTGAAATTGATGATCGTCATGATCAATTTCCCCAAGACATTCCATCAATCTCTGGAGATCAAGCAGAGCAACAAGAAAATGAAAGATTAGATTTAGAATCTATTCTTTACAAGAGTTGCCAGAATTCACAGGCTCATGGGAGTTTGAATCTCTCCCACAATACTGGTAAGAAACAAAGACTCAATGGCTCCAAGGAACACTGATGTCGTGAAGAACAGCAAGGTTCAATATCATCTTATCGTAGAAGAATTGCTAAAAGTAAAACCTGAGCTATGGAATCATGTGAAGAATCAGGTCCCAAAACTTGATTCCAATATGCCAAAAGTAATCTCTAAGCAAAAAGTTCCAGAGATACCTGTTAGAGGGCCGCCGAACCAGGATAGATGAACCCGGATAAGTGCCGTAAAAAGTGGATTTGCGAAAATATTGTAGCAGATTTCTATTTAAAGCGCATAAAGGAAAGCGGTAAAGATCGGCAGTTTTTCGGAAGGAGTCTCTGTTCTGTTGAGCACTGTAGTGAGTAGGGTTGATCACATCGCGAATTGAAGTGTTTGGAAATTGCAAGTATCGTATTGTATTCTGTTTGTCTGTTATATTGAATCAATTTGGGAGATTGCGAGCGTCATATTTTGAAACTATGTATGATATATTGATGAGTACATTGAGTTCTGTTCCATTCTATTCGTATTTAACTATTCTGCGATTCTCTTGGTTGAACCGATTTCCATTCGGTAGTCTTGTGTTGTGAGTCTATTTGATGATCAGTTATATACGATTCTGTATCTCTTCTGTCGTGAGATTGTGTGTTTGTCGTCCTGCGTGAGACTGTGTAAGGTCAAAGTTAAACATCTACGTTTAATATCTTTTCGGTTAAGTGACCAGATTCGAGACAATAGTCTGCGTTCACTGATAATTCGATAAGATCTGTATGTGGACAGAAGTATTGGTAAGTTTATCAATTGCGGTAGGAATTTATGACTTGAGTCAGTATACGAAAAGTTTGGCGTAATCTCGATTATAGTTGTCTGTGTTCGGTGTACTTACCTAGCACATGGAATCATCACATTGAGAAGTATTTAATTACTGAAAAATGCGTATTCTATTAGTTATAAGTCACAACAGGACCACTGCTTCATTACCATAACATATTCAGTCTGTAAAGTCCTAACACTCACCGTGCCGAAGCGTGGTCAGTATTCAGATTCACCCACTGTGCTAAGACGTGAGGAAGTATTTATGACTGTGTGAAGAATTGGGAAAATAGTACAGGGCCTCTGTTTAACAGACCCCTACCACTCCCAAGAACCCGAGGACCCGATAATACTCTTCCGAAAGTTGGATAGAAGTATTATCGTTTAACATTGGCGATCCTACTGGGGAAGTGGCATTAAGATTGCCTGGTATTTTGTTCAAACTAAATTTTGTTGGAAGGACAGTAGCAACAGAATCAGATTGTTGCAAGACTATTCTGTTCGTAATACTATATGATCAGTACGGAAATGCTATATGCCGATTACTCGATCAGGTGAAAAGTATCCCAAGAATCATCAGTTAGGGGTATTAAGAACAACTCTGGGAGGTACTAGTACAATTAGACCTGACCCAGTTGTCGAAAAAGTGACGAATGATAACACTGATTCCGGTGAGATTACGGTAGAACGTAGTACATCTCTAGAACTGTCTGGTATCACTACGGTGCAGACTGTCGAAAATACAGCAATTTTGGAACCTACCAAGACGCAGTTGGAATCTAGTCTAAAAGTTTTCGGAATAGATTCAGATACGATTAGAAACACTTTAGGGAAGGAAATTAATACAGGCGAATCTACACTATATCCAGTCACAATTTCGAATCCTTCCGGTGGAATTTCGGTAAGAAAAACACAGTTTTTCGGCGACGGCTCAGTAGTTTCGGCTGAATCTTCAGCTCAACCACAACGTTTGGAAGCAAGTCCTCCTACTCTGGATATCAAGGAGGAAGGAAGACTATTTGAAACAGAAATTCGCAATATAGTAAGTAAGCTAATTGCACCGGAAAGCGTGCCATTTGGTGAAACAAATTCCGGTAGTTCAGAAACTCAAAACAGAAATACAGAAGGAGTGTATAATACATTTACGATGAATGAACAACCGCAACGACAGTTAGGTCAACCAAGATTGGCTCCAACGGGAGTAACATACACAAAGTTTAGTGGATTTCCAGGAGATGATCCAGATGCTCACGTGCGCACCTTTGAAATCAGTTACGCTGTCCTCAATCATCCACCGGATCCGGCATACAAAGCATTTGTTTTTCAATCTACACTTGTGAATGAAGTAGCAAGGTGGCTTACTGAATTTGATATTAATCATTTCGGTACTTATGAAGCAGTACGAGACGCTTTTCTGCAGCGATTCAGGCTGAAAAAGAATCCTGCAGAGATCTTTGAGTATTTACAGAACAACAGACAGAAACCAAATCAAACTGTACAAGAGTATGCTACCCTTTTCAGAACTCATTTAAGACAGTTACCCCAGGCTCATGCTAATTTACCAGACGATGTTATTACACAGTGGTTTATCAATGGCTTACTTCCTCAACTTAGGCAAATCATGATTATAAGATGTGTAGGAGCCATGACCCTCGATGCAGTGATCGCAATGACCCTTCAGCTGGAAAACAAAGTTGGTGGATTTTCAGAGGATTTCGAATGGATTAAAACAAACAAACATGTGGCTGAAGATATAACTAGGCAAGTATATTGCACCACCTGCAAGAATTCAGGACATACTAGTGCCCAGTGTGCGTTAAATCAGACCTATTGCGCCATCTGTAACATTGTGGGACATACCACTGAGAATTGTGCATACAATGCCAGAAGACAAGGAGCAGCAAGAGTTAATGCAATTATTCAGGAACAAGGGCAGCCATCCAATCAATATGTACCCCCACATTTGAGACACAATCAACAACAAGGGTATCGACATTATCGAGGACAGAGGAACAACAACTACAATACACCGCGCTGGCAGAATGGACCACCACCGGAAAATCATAATTTACCACCACCTCGATGTCATTTCTGTGGACAATTGGGCCATATTAGAAGATTCTGTAGAGATGCAGCGGAATATGATCAAAGGAAGAAGGAACGTCAAAATCCAATGGCCAATGTGGTAACGATCACACCTGTAGAGACGCAGGCAGCAGCAGTTCAAACTCGTTCCGGTAAACAATTGCAACCAGCAGCAGAATTATTTGAACCAGGGATACGTGAACAACACAGAATGTATCATAAAGCGAGCCAGTGGACTACCGTAGAACCACCTGTTTTTCCAGAACCTACTCCAGTTATCTAGTCCCCGGATACGACACAAGCTTGTGCTGACAATACAGAAGCAGGTACCTCATCTGCAGTAGAATTACCATCTTCAGACCAAGCTTCATCTTCAACAGTTCAGGAAGATGCAAATCAATTGCAACCAGCTTGGGATATATTGTCAAAAGCATCCATCACACTGCCTTTCGGGCAATTACTGGCATTAGTACCAGGAATACGCCAACAATTTCAACAACAGTCTACTACAAAATCTGCTTGCATTCTGGCTACCGCAACACTACAACCAGAGCCAGACTCTACGGTAGATCACTCAGTTCCTCTGATTACGGTATGGTTTCATAAATATCAAATTCCACAAGTTTTAATTGATGGGGGGTCTGGTGTGAATATTGCCACTGCGTCACTTTGTAAGAAGTTAGGATGGACTAAGATAGAACCAGTTCAATTCTTTGTTAGGATGGCTGATCAATCTAGAGTTCATCCAGTAGGATTGGTCCAAGATATACCCATAACTGTCCAAGACACAACATTTAAGATGACTTTTGTTGTTCTTGAATTGCCGGAATCCACCCTAGATTATAATCTACTTTTCGGCCGTCCTTGGTTGAAACAAGCCAAGGTAATTCAAGACTGGTCAGCCCAGGAACTTACGTTCAAAGATAAAAATCGCAAATGTGTTGTAAAGTTAGATGCGATACAACCCTGTGAGTCACATGCTCGACCATATTTTGCCGAACCAGTCCATATGTTAGATGGGTTGTCTGATGACGAAGAAGAAGAATTTCTGAAGAATAATGTTGATTTAATGACATTAGGAACTATTGATCTACAGTCTGTGGTAGATACCTGGAATGCTTCAGTATGTACAGTAATACCTATTGCCGAAGAAATTAAGGAGGAAGATACCATTCCGATTCACGGTAATGAACTACAGCAACTTCTTGAACCATCAGCCAATACAGAGAAATATCAACAATTTTATGTTCCAGAAGACCAGTTAATTACTTATAATCTTGGAGATGAAGATCACCCTCGTCCTGTAAAGATAAAGCAAAACTTACCTGAAGCCTTTCAAGCAGATTTAATCAAGTTACTCCAAGAATTTACTGACGTCTTTGCATGGGATTATAAAGACATGAAGGGCTTGGATCCTCGTATTTATCAACACAGAGTTATGCTAAAACCAGAAGCGAAACCGATAAGGCAAACCAGCTACCGGATGAATCCACATTATGCATCACAGGTAAAGGCTGAACTTGATAGGTTATTAAAAGTTGGATTCATAGTACCAATAGAACATGCGGAATGGATTTCACCGATTGTAATTGTACCGAAGAAAAACAAGCAATTGAGAATTTGCGTAGACTATCGGAAATTAAATGCTGCAACAGTACCGGATCCTTTTCCGATTCCTTTTTTGGATACTATGCTTGACAAAGTAGCAGGTCATGAGATGTATTCATTTCTAGATGGATACAGTGGATATAATCAAGTAAGAATGGCTGAAGAAGATATACCAAAAACTGCATTTATTACAAATTGGGGTGTCTTTGCTTGTACAGTAATGTGGTTTGGATTGAGGAATGCGCCAAGCACATTTCAAAGATGTATGCAGGAGATATTTTCTCCTTATCTCACCTCATTTATGCAAGTATACCTTGACGATTTTTCAATTTTCAGTAAGATGATCGCACATCTGGTACATTTACGATGTTGCTTTCAGAGATGTAGAGAATATAGATTGTGTTTAAACCCAAACAAATCTGTATTTGCGGTTTCATGTGGTAAGTTACTTGGTCACATCATATCGGCACAGGGTATTCAAGTTGATCCTGATAAAATTTCAGCAGTATTAGAAGCTCCGGTGCCTAATACACCTAAGGAAGTAATGCGATTTATGGGTCAAGTGAGATGGCATGGAAGGCATTTACGGTGGCTTGCTCATGTGGCAATACCACTGAACAAATTAATTTCCAAGACGCCACGACAATTCGAATGGACTCAAGAATGTCAGATAGCATTTGATCGACTGAAACAGTTATTAACACAGGTTCCAATTTTACAGCCACCAGATTGGGATCATCCATTTCACGTATTTGTTGATGCATCTGATATAGCAATAGGAGTGTACTGATGCAACAAACAGATAAATGGTTTAGACCAGTATACTATGCTAGCAAAAGATTAGCACCTGCAGAGAAGAACTACTCGGTGACTGAGAGGGAATGCTTAGGATTAGTGTATTCGGTAAAGAAATTCAGACATCATTTGCTGGGCCGAAAATTTACATTTCATGTCGATCATGCTGCACTTGTTTACTTGGTTCGACAGCAACATATAGGTGGCCGCCTAGCACGATGGGTTCTACTATTGCAGGAATTCGACTATGATGTCATTCATCGGGCAAGTAGTTCACATGCCTTAGCAGACTTTTTGTCACGCTTAGATTCAGGTGAATCTCCGGTTGGTATAAATGATACAACGCCAGCCATTTATACTTCAGAACCAACTACTGAGGAATTGTCAAACCAACCAGTACCAACTACGTATTATGATCAGTTATTGACCTTCCTTTCAAATGGATGTCTACCTTCTGAAGTCCCCACAGCTACACGCCGAAAAATTGCAGGTTTTAGTCGAAGATTCCGGTTAGTTGCTGGAGAACTTTATTATGCAGATCATACAGGAACCTTACTCCGGTGTGTTCCTACACATGAAGTAAATTCAGTCATCAATTTAGCTCACTCAAGTCCAACAGGAGGACATTTTGCAGCAGATCTTACCCACCGAAAAATTCTGCAAAGTGGACTTTGGTGGCCAACTATGTACAGAGATGTATTGGAATTTATCAAAACTTGTGATAACTGTCAAAGAACTGGACAACCACTACAACGCCATTACTTTCCACTTCATCTAGTACTTCCTTTAGAACCATTTCAGAAATGGGGTCTTGATTTTATTGGCCCATCACACCTCCCGCGGTATTCAGTAATAACAGGTATATATTGACTTGCACAGATTACGCAACCAGGTGGGCAGAAGCATGGCCTTTACGTTCGGCTACAGCAGTTGAAGTAGCAAAATGTCTATTATCATATGTCTTTCCAAGATTTGGATTGCCAACAGAGCTTGTTTCAGATCAGGGCACCCATTTTATGAACAATTTGATGAAAGCATTAACACAGTCATTCCAGATCAGTCATAAAGTCAGCTCACCATATTATCCTCGTGCAAATGGATTGGCAGAAAGTACCAACAAATCTTTGTTGAACATGTTTCAGAAATTGACTAAAGAAACACCGGAAAGATGGGATCAGTTGCTACCTGCAGTCTTATGGGCCTATCGCACTACATATAAGGTAACCACCGGCTTGACACCATTCAAGTTAGCCTATGGACTAGAAGCAATAGCTCTGATGGAAATTGTAATACCAAGTTTAAGAGTAGCAATTTCTCAGAAGCTTCTACCCGAAGAGTCACTGGTATTTCGGTTAGAAACACTTAGAGAATTAGATGAGCACAGATGGCTCAGTTTCTTAACTATGAAAGAAATCCAACTAAGACAGGCCAGGACACATGACCGCAATTTAAAGACCTCAGTATTTTCAGTAGGACAGTTTTTTCTTTTCTACAATGCGAAGTCCAACAGATCAGCAGGAAAATTCAAGTTACGTTGGTTCGGTCCATTCAAAATTTCAGAACAAGTTGGTCCGGCAACTTTTCGGTTGACTACGTTGATCGGAAATCCACTTCCAAAGGTAATCAATGGGTCGAAGCTGCGGCCGTATTATCCCAGTACTAGTACGCATTAAATTATTTGGCGGCGAACCGCGTTTTGTATAAATTTTTGTGTTTTTCTTTTCTTCTCTTTTAGTAGTGTTTTGTACGAATCTTTATGTTACTAGCCGCCTCTCCCTACCGGTCACTCATGCACACACGCCAGCATGCAAACAGTATCTTTCACGCACCGAACAATGATACCCCTTCCCCTTCCCTTTCTCACCGTGTTCTCTTTATTTAACCCCCCTAGGTTGCGCCTAAACACCATTGTGTTCTCGAGACTATACGTATTTTCTTGTCTTCTGTGTTATCTGTAAGAGTGCTTGTAAACACCATGGAAGCGCTAGCCAACTACACTGCCTTCAGAGATGGTATCCCGACAGACGTCGGCGAATACCTGCGTTGTAGAGGATTGTCCAACTTCGCTGAGTTGCCTTGGCACTCAGTGGAAGCCCATCCCTTCTCCACACAAATCATCCACGCCATCTCCCAATTCCCCGTCACCGAACGACAGTGGGTCTTCCCTTCTCTCCCATATAGGACCGTCATCACCTTCCAAGCCTTCTCTACAGTCTACCGCCTCACCCCACAAGGACGCGAAAATGGCCCTAGCATCCCTATCGCTCGCATGAACGCACTCTTTCCCCATTCCTCATCCAACGAATATGCCATTCTCTGCCGCCCAGAACCCGAACGATCCACCCTACAGTTTCTTGTATCAATCCTCAACCTGCAAAAACGAACCTACGGTATCTCTCCCCCCTTCTACTCCGCTCTAGAATTAGCTACCCGTGAACCTGTAAACTTTGCCTCTTATTTCTTCCAGCGAATCCATAAAGAATCCGTCGCTATAGTGAAACAACTCCAGAAAGGCAGCTCTCCGCGCTCTCGTCTTCCCCACATCATCTCCTTTCTCTTCCCAACCATTCTAGCTGCACAACCCCCACCCACAGGCCCAGCACTTAGGCACGAAGAATCAGCACAACCACTCGAGGAAACTGAAGAAGACGACGAAGAGATCAATCAACTCTTCCGTACAAAGCGAATCAGAATCAGCTCTTCAGAAAGTGAAGTCCAAGGATCCGCCGGAAAGAAACATGACGCCGAAGAAGATCAGCAAGAAGAAACTTACCACGACACCGCCACTTCAATACACAACGACACTTCGATAGAGCAACAAGACCAACAAAACCAAGCAGATACAGAGATACTATCCACCGAAAAGGAGTCTGAGCATCAACAGGACGAACCGGAAACTGCCACAAAAGCATTGGATGAACTTATTGAGGCCATCAATCATACAGAAGCCGAACAACAGAATGTTACAAAGGTAACCACTATTGACTCTGCTCTACCCATCCCACCTGTCAACCCTGACCTCCCATCGGAACCATCCCGCAGACTCGATTCTGAACCTACACCTTCCTCCTCTTCCTCCCCTAACTACTCTCCGCCAAACTCCCAAAACCTACTCACCGATACCTCCTCTCAGCCTCGTCAACCACCACCACCACCCACCGTTTTTTCAGAACTAGCATCCATGGGTCAGTTTCTCATGCAGTTATCACACCAACTGCCCATACAACTTAAGGAAGCCACGGATAACCTGAAGGCCGAATATCAAAACAAGGTCGACATACTGGAAGCAGACATCACCCCCCTCCAGGAAGAAATCGAAGCCGCAAAGATTGAGAACCATCAGCTCCAGATGCAGTTAGCAGAGCTACAAGCCAAATTTTCGGCAGAACAGACCTTAGTAGAACAACGAGATGCAGCCCTTGAACAACTTACAGCCAAAGATCGACTCCTACACGCCGCGCATGAAGAAATCCGCGCCCTGAAGGTCACCATCCACGAAAATGAAGATATCAACACCTCCCTCGAAGAACTGGTCGCAGAGACAAAGATTCAATTGCAAGAAGCAATCCAGAAGAATCAGGAGCAGCAGAAAGAAACTGAACAAATCCAAGAACAGTTACGGAGAGCCGAAGAATGCGCAAATGAAGTAAACAGTATCCTAAAACGCCAGCTGTTACGGGCAGGACAACACCTCAAGGATATCGACAGGACGCGCAGAGAACGAGATTCACTGAAGAAAACTCTGGATTTCCAAACCCAGCAGTTTGAGCGCCAAGACAACCAAATACGCAACCAAAAGGAGTATATTGCAGAGCTAAAAACCAAACTAGACGAAATGAAGACTTCCAAGGACGCCGCACTAGCCAATGATTTTTATCTACAGGAAGCTTTTGTGCAGACCCAGGCCGAGAATGTACTCACCGAAGCTATCGCACTTAGCTTTGCTAGAATAGATGCCCAGCTTCTAGAGCCTGATACGCTAAAACAGCTATTAGAAACTCTTAAGAAAAAAATAGCTCGAACATTTAGATCGGCTAGGAGTATGTACCTCAAAGGTCTCATCGACGAATGAGTATATTCGCCCATCCAAATTCATAATGTATGAATATGATAATCAAATTTCGGATTTCTCACATTTTTGCACATGACAAGTCTGGTTCAGTCTAGCACCAACCGACAATGTAACATACGGCATAATGATTTTTATTCGGATACAAATATTATCAAGGGAGGGAAGAGTCATGTCATACTGACATACAATCAGTAAAGCAAATGGCCGTTCAAGCATCGGTGTCTATAAAATGCTGTTACAGAGTATAGCTTTCTAAATTAGCATTCTTCCAGATTCAGCACCTGTTAGCAACTTCTAGTATATTTTTCAGTATACCTTCACCAAGCATGTCGGAATCTGATACTCTCCGCTGGCAATTCAGAAAGCGCGCCCATACGCAGACCCATGTGGTAACAACAACAGATACCACTCTACAAGATGAATCAGATGAGGCAGTAACTTCTGCATCAGAAAGAACTCAGCATAAATTCTCCACCGAATTTAAAATCGAGCTCGACACCAAATCGCCAAAGAATGAAGAATGGCTACAGAAGATAGGTCTCCTCCAGTTTGCCCAATTACCGTGGGAACAGTGGATTGCGAATGATGATGCAGATGACCAATTACATAGTATGCGACAAACCAGCGGTTTTATTCTCAATCAGGTACGATTTTCGCCCCAGCTCGTCTCAGCCGTATTTAAACTACCAATCTATGATGGTGCCCGATATCTTAAATGTTCAAATGAGGATGTGAAGAAGGAATTTGGCAACTGTGAAGGTCCCCGACGGTATTATCTGTTGAAAAACGCCCCCTATCACCGACGAGAACAACTTAAATGGTATTTAGAAAAACTTTGCTTATTAGTAAAATTCGACTTAATGTCGAAAGAAAACTTTTCCCCCCTATTGCATGCCGAAGCAGGAGGTCCGGTTAGCTGGGCACATTGGCTTTATGACCACCTTTACGCACAAATCATTGTTGGGGATAAGAGAAGATCCCACACCAATAGCAGACTAGCAGCCTATTTAGCTGCTATATTTAATTTTGTCCAATCTGTAAAAAATAAACAGTTACACTGGTTTCCCCCTTTTTACCCCGAACACCACACAGAGCCTCAGGAAGAAGCCCAACCCTCCACCTCGTCTGCATCTTTATTCCACACAGGTAACAGCACACAGAATCAAACAGTAGGGACGTCATTTCGGCTGTCCCTTAGAAGACGAATGGCAGACAACGTGCCCACTGCCAATCCAGAGCAACCACCGGATGACCCTCAACCCGATTTTGTTACAAGAATGCAAAACCAACTCCAAGAGGTTTCCCAATATTTACGGCAACAAGAACAAGCAATTCAGCACAGAAACGAGTTGTTATTAGCAACGATGACTAAGTCTAACTCAGTAATGACACAGATGCAAAAAGAATTGGATAACAAAGATGCATTAATACAGGTGTTACAGCAAAACAACCAGCGTATCACGGCCGAGTTGATCACCGCAAAAAAGTATGTCCAAGACCTTAATCAGTGGCAGCATGCTATCCAAACTCAAATTCAAACCGAAATGTCCAGTTTTTCTACCCTGAATGCTCACCTGCAAGCCGAAAATGAACTTTTGCAGTCAAGAATACAAGTATTGCAGGAGTTCGAAAAGCAGATATTAAAAGATGAGGGTGTAGAACTAAATGCCACTTTGATGACAAATGTGGACATAGATTTATTAAGACAACAGTTGAATAGCCATATTCAAAATCGTTGGACACTTTTTCGCAGGAGATGGCTAGCTATACTTGTTCCGCCACTAGAACAAGTGCGATCAGAAAGGATTGGGGAGTCAAACCCTGGCATGGACCGACAGACACTGTAAAAGAATATTTCAGCCAGGTGGTGATAGGATACTGTATGGGTACATAGCTTCTGCAGAAGACATGGATATTTTCAACAAGCTTAGCACAGGCATTCCGAGAAATTTTCAAGAAGAAGAGGATTCAACAGCACAGAGGGTACTTTGATTCCATAGACGAAGCGCTTAAAGCACATGACAAGGCCAATTCACAAGGTCAAGCTGTCTGTGCTAACTCACGAACAGCTTCAACTTGTGTGGCCTTGGATGGGGATCATCGTCAACATCAATAACAGTGTAATTGTTGATGGCAAGAGGGTGGATCCAGGTAACAACGAGATCAAGAGTAGATTCTCACGCTTAAATCTAGAAGATGTCCAGACGAAGTGGAACTATCAAGGACACCTTGGCGTTGCAATACTGGAGTTTCAGAAGGATATAATCGTCTATGGTGATGCACAGGATTCTGAAAGCATGATCTCGAAGCAGCTAACAATCATATCATTGTCTGGCCCCCTATTGTATGTATAAATAGCCATGTTTTTCAGAATGGCTTAGATGTTCAAAAAGCTAATTAAGTCAAAAAGGAAGAGCTGCAACTGAAGAATACGAGTATGTAAAACATGAGTTTTTGAGGCAACAACATATAAGAAAGTGGGACTTCATGAAAAGGCAACTAGACCAGCTATACGAGTTTGAGAAAGTTCTGGAGAAAGAGAAGACCTATCACGTACAGTGACACATTCGGGGTTGAAGGATATTTGCTAAATCACCAGCAGGATATTGGCATGCTGACCGTTTAGCCAGAGCCTTTGTGGATGCATTGGAATAGTCCAGGCAAAAGGATATTACCAACAGTCCTGCACTTGCGGGTTCGAGTCCACCGTGCGTGCCAGTGTTAGAGGGCCGCCGAACCAGGATAGATGAACCCGGATAAGTGCCGTAAAAAGTGGATTTGCGAAAATATTGTAGCAGATTTCTATTTAAAGCGCATAAAGGAAAGCGGTAAAGATCGGCAGTTTTTCAGAAGGAGTCTCTGTTCTGTTGAGCACTGTAGTGAGTAGGGTTGATCACATCGCGAATTGAAGTGTTTGGAAATTGCAAGTATCGTATTGTATTCTGTTTGTCTGTTATATTGAATCAATTTGGGAGATTGCGAGCGTCATATTTTGAAACTATGTATGAGATATTGATGAGTACATTGAGTTCTGTTCCATTCTATTCGTATTTAACTATTCTGCGATTCTCTTGGTTGAACCGATTTCCATTCGATAGTCTTGTCACGTTGTGAGTCTATTTGATGATCAGTTATATACGATTCTGTATCTCTTCTGTCGTGAGATTGTGTGTTTGTCGTCCTGCGTGAGACTGTGTAAGGTCAAAGTTAAACATCTACGTTTAATATCTTTTCGGTTAAGTGACCAGATTCGAGACAATAGTCTGTGTTCACTGATAATTCGATAAGATCTGTATGTGGACAGAAGTATTGGTAAGTTTATCAATTGCGGTAGGAATTTATGACTTGAGTCAGTATACGAAAAGTTTGGCGTAATCTCGATTATAGTTGTCTGTGTTCGGTGTACTTACCTGGCACATGGAATCATCACATTGAGAAGTATTTAATTACTGAAAAATGCGTATTCTATTAGTTATAAGTCACAACAGGACCACTGCTTCATTACCATAACATATTCAGTCTGTAAAGTCCTAACACTCACCGTGCCAAAGCGTGGTCAGTATTCAGATTCACCCACTGTGCTAAGACGTGAGGAAGTATTTATGATTGTGTGAAGAATTGGGAAAATAGTACAGGGCCTCTGTTTAACAGACCCCTACCACTCCCAAGAACCCGAGGACCCGATAATACTCTTCCGAAAGTTGGATAGAAGTATTATCGTTTAACATACCTCTCGATAAAATAGGGGACATGAGCGAAGGTGAAGAAGGTAATACTTATCTTCCGATCACCTATCAAGGTTACACAACCAAAGCGATCATAGATTCAGGTGCTAGTGTTGCAATTGCGACCACCTCCTTGTGGAAGCAATGGGGCAAACCCACATTAAGACCAAGTAGAATGAAGCTTCAAATGGCAGAAGACCATGTTGAAAGACCCCTAGGATTGCTCGAAGGGATAACTCTAACTACTTGTGGTGTAGAGTTTGAAAACACATTTGCTATATGTGACTTTGAGAAACATAATGTCTATGAGATGGTCCTAGGAAGACCCTTCCTACGACAATTACAAATAGTACAGGATTGGGGAACCAACTCCTTGTACTTGCAAAACTTAGGGGTCACCACCAAGGTCAATCTAAAATACTATACTTTCAGAGATGTACCACCCCTATAGTCGAATCCTATCCACAAAGCAAAAGAAGATTCTACCTCTGTGTATTCGGGAAGTTCACCTGATCCATCTTGGATGCATGAAGATACTCATTTGTGGATGTGCAAGGTCACAGCGGAAGAGGAAAGATGCCTAAAAGCGTGAGAGGAAGGAACTTCTCAAGAAGATAGACCGGTTAAAGACCCAGCCTATACACCGATGATCTTTTCAGATGAGGAATTTGAGCCTCATGGCTAGGCAGAAATCTTAGCTACAATGGACATTGCGGTCAATGAAGAACAATGGACGCCTCATTGTGATGAGGAGGGTTATGATATTTCAGTGTTCATGTGTCAGCCCTTGTTGGAAGAATGTGACCCTATTGATGTGATAGAAGAAGAAGTAAATGACGACGATCTAGAGTCCATTGTAATGGATAGTTGCTTTAATTCAGAAAAGCACTATCTAGAAAACATAGGAGTATTTAATCAAAAAGAAGAAGAGCCTCTCACAAGCATCAAAATGGTAAATTCAAAGGATGGAAGTGAAGGAGGTCAAAAGAAAAAGAAAAGGGAAGCAGTAAAACAAGAAGAGGAGGAATCATTGTTTGAAGTACCAGAAAATTTCAAGAAATACGAAGTGGAAGACCGAAAAATTTTGGTACGAATGCCTAAGAGAGAGGCCATCATAGGAGAAGCATACGATAACAAAGAAAAGACCAAAAAAGTTGTAGTAACCATTGAAGAGAACCAAGAGCAATGTACATACATAGGAGATGACCTAAGTGCAAAAGAAGAAGCAGAGCTTGTAGCTCTATTAAGGGAATATAGGGATGTGTTTGCATGGCACTATGGAGATTTGAAGGGAGTAGATCCAAAAATTTGCTCTCATATGATCCCCATGACCGCTGATGCCAAGCCATGAATTACCTTACAAAGTGGGTAGAAGTAAAAGCCATGACAAAGAATGATGCTCAAACGATGGCTAAGTTCTTATTTGAGAACGTGTTCACTAGATATGGGTTACCAATAGAGTTACTAAGTGATAGAGGCACGCAGTTCTTGAACAAGGTCATTGAAAACCTTCTCCAAGAATTCTTGGTGTTACATAAGAAGTCAACCCCATATCATCCACAAGCTAACGGACAAGTCAAGAGCGCAAATAAGGTCCTATGCAATGTATTGACCAAACTCGTAAATAATAAATGCTCTGAGTGGGACAAAAAACACCATCATGGTGTTTGGGCTTATCGAGTTGCTTATAAAATGGTACTCAATGCCACCCCATTTCAGATGGTCTTTGGACAGAATGTTGTGATACCATTAGACTTCTTGATCCCAGCTTTAAGAGTAGCACAAGAGCATGAATGGAATGGACACGATTTGTCTTCCAGGATCTTTGATCTAGAATGCTTAGGTGAGACGAGGCTACGAGTGGCAGCAGGCATCTATGCTGCAAAGAAAAGGCAAAAGGCATACTTTGATGCACACATCAAGGATAAAGGATTGAAAGAAGGAGATCTCATCCTGGTGTATACACTAAAATAGCATGCACCTATATTGGAAAATAGAGGATATGGATCCGTGATCATTAATAGAATTTCCACTAGTGGTGTGGTTCAATTGGCCACTCTAGAAGGTGACATCTTGCCAAGCTATATTAGTGGGTGCCCAGTCAATCTATATCAAGAACCTCTTATAGAGGATATGTTAAGGCGACTCAAATGGCTAAGAAACGAAAAGAAGAAGAGTTTAGAGTTAGAGAAGAAGCACAGGCAGAGCCTAGGGAGCGCATTAGGCAAAATAATTTAAGGCAACTAGGACTAGATGTCAACCCGAAAGCCCCAAAATATCACATGGACATGTGCCAAAAATCGGGCATAATTACTTCTCGTATAATCGATCGACACCCCTTTGTGACTGTGGAGGTAGGACAAGGAAAGAGTGTAAGGACTGTGAGAGCCTTGGTTGACTCAGGTGCAGCAACTAGTGCAGTTAGAACTTCATACTGTGAGACCTACGATTGAACATCAAGCCCATAGAAGCCTATCTCATAGGTTTGGGAGGTGTGGAAACCATTGTTTGGGTGAGGTGGAACTTCCCATCTACCTTCAAGATGTTCCAATGAAAGTCAAAATGGAAGAACAATTGCAAAGGCAAGTAGACCTTCCTTCTTTTTTGAAGAGTAAAGCATCCACAATAGTTCAACCTCCGAAGCAAGAAAAACAGTACAAGAAAATCGGTATATCGAATATACAAAGAGCCTTTAAGAGTAAAGTAGTTCCGCGCATAAAGCAGATCTGGGTACAAAAAGGAGAGCAACCACAAGTCGTGCCAACACAATTCCCACCCACTCAATCCAACCATGGGAAGAAAAGAACCAAGCAACCAAGACCAAATCAACCAAAAGGTCTCCAAAAACTTTGGGTGCCTAATAAATTAGTTGCAGCTCAACAATGGCAATTACACATGTGGGTTCTCAAAAGACTCTTATATGCACAAAGGCCTATGCTCTCCATCAACTCTCCGGAAATAGTAAGAAGGCAAGCAACAAGGATATGGGTTTGGAAGAAAAAAGCATCAGTAGCACCCCCAAACTAGAGAGCCAACCACAAGGGATAAAAAATTCAAGCAAACATCCAAAGATGGAGAAGTCAGTTGTCATTTAACCATCGACTGATCACATCATTTCCAGATCCAATGGATACCTCCAACAAAGGCTGAATCAACATCTGAAAACCAAAAAGCCTCAACGTGCAACAACCATGGGCCTTTGGCATAACCTTGTCTTTTGCACCATTCTAGTCATGAATTTCCAAAGTATGCAGTATTATAGGGCCACATTACAAGGCCTTGCATAGACACAATTGAGAAATCCCAAGCACATGAGACACACTTTCCACATGTAATATATTTTCTTGATACTAACCTCTTTCTTCTTGTTTTATGCCATTGTCCCAAAAAAAAGGGGGATAAAGAAAGAGAGAAGAAGAAACAAGACCAGGCCCTCGAAGAATCGCATAAATGAATGATCAACAAGGACATCTATCAACACTAAAAAAGACAAGGCAATGGTCAATCATTGTGATGGGAGTACACAAAGAATGAAGATCCATGGACCCTTCACCATGATAAGATTTCTTACTTTAACAACACTATAACCATGGTAGATTAGGAAACCTCTTCATCAGCATACCGTTGATCACTTCGCTCAAGACCCAATTTCTGGCACCATACTTCTTCCCATGCATTTTCCAAGTACGCATACATAGGGCCACATTACAAATCCGTGCACAAGGCACATAATGTTTTCAACCCATGCACTAATACACTTACCCATCCTTCATTATGGGTTATGAGTACTTGGCATGAAAACTATGAAAGCCATCTTTGAAAGGGCAAGAGGACATCAAGGTGACAATCGTGAGAGCAAGGAAGCAAGTGCCAAGAGCTACTCACAATCGACCGTGATAACCTCTTTTGAGCAGCTCACGATTTTTGAAAGCTCAAAAGTACACTCTCAAGCTGGAATCAAGGAAGAAGTATATACAAAGGGACTAAAAATAAAAAAGTGGAGAACTGACCCTGCTACATGTGGACGACAGACCGCTTTTGTGGAGACATGATGAACACTACCTCTCAAAGTACTACAACAAACAACCACTCCAACAAGGGTGTGTCAGGGATGACAAACTCTACAGGGGGGAGTGTTGACACTCGAGGTTAAGCGCAAAGCATGGAAGCGCAACAAAGAAGTGGACACACAAGAAGAAGGAGCATGTAGGGAGCTTTGAGAAGCACATATCAAATTTTTAGAAGAAATCCCTATAAAAATAGTGATTTTTATCACTAAAAACCATTGTAAATACAATTTTCTATTTTTGTAACTCCATTTTGTTCAATCCGAGGAGTCCTCGAGCCTGACGAGTATCAGAAGTACCATCCTACCAGTTTTCATAATTTTTAGACTCCGTTTGAACCCTCGAATAAGTCCTGGAACCTAATTTTTAACTATGCCGGACTCTAGGTCTGGACAGGACCAAAACCACTCAAAAACTATAAAAAGGGCTGGAGAGCTCATTTTTGGGGCTAGCTTGAACTAGAGATTTGAACTCTTGTAAGAGATTTCTTTTGTAATCAAAGTTCTTCCATTGTTCCACTCTTTGCTCTTACCTTGTGCACATGTGTGTGTATGTGTGTGCATGCTTCTGTGCTTTCACTCACGCACTTGTGCCATCACTTGCTCATAGTCTTCATACTAGTCCTCACGTCTCTGCGGATTGACATTTATGAGGTGAATCTCCTCATGTTGGTACTTGCCATTGTGCTAGAGTGACAACAAGACAAAAGGTTTCCACCTTTCATCTCCTCTCAAACCTACAAGAAATTTAGCAATCAATCTGTGACCTTCAATATCTTCATCTATGGATCCAAGACTATATTCTAGATCCTTCATCTTAGTGACATAATCACTAATACTTTGACTTGGCTTCTTCTTGAATGTAGTAAACTTTGATCATAGACTTGCTTTCCTTGCTTTGGTAGTACTTTGGAAATGATATTCCAATGCATTCCATATATCTTCAGCTGATTCCAATCCTCTGATGTGTGGTATAAAATGATCTAAAATTGTATTATAGATGTAGGCCTTTGCACTTGCATCCTTGTTCTACCGATGCTTTAAAGCATCAAGTTCCTCTTTCTTTGGTCGGCTTTCATCTTCAAATACTGGCTTGTCTTCTTCACCTGATATGTACACCATGAGATCCTTACTCATAAGTAAGGCTTCCATTCTCATTACCTATGTAGGATAATTATCTCTATCCAGTTTATCAATGGAGATATGATCTACCATAATTCTTTGCTACTACTTCAACCTATAGTTTAAAGGATAAATAATAATATCTTTTGGAGTTCTTTGTGTATAAATATACTTTTGAAGTAATCTTTTGATGCCTTGTGTCTTTGAATGATTTATCTTTCAAACTTTAATGAAAACTTTCCAAAACTTCTTGTACCTTTGATGCCCTCTGCTCTCTAGAATCTTTCTGCTCTGATACCACTTTCTGATGTATGAAACATCACAAGAAATGAATTAATGTGACACTAGACAACCTCTATGGTCACCATTAACTCAATGCTTCTCCAAACTTTGAGAAATGATAGCCAAATTTGAGAACTTTGTGAAGAGAGATGGTGGATGCAATCCAAAGATGAGTAGGTGCTGCTACAACCAGCTTCACACCAGCCAACTGAGACTTCAGACCCTTTGAGCTTCCTAAATCCACCAAAATATCAGCCAAGTACTTTGGAACATGTATCCCAAAAGTTTAAGTCAAGACAGACTAGTTGCGAAATGACTAGCTCCCAAAACTTGTTATTTTTGGACATACACCTACTGGAAAAAATGAACAGTGCTCTCAACCTGGTAGGAATTAGAAAAATTCCTTTTGGGCATAGCAAATAGACTTATCAAGCTTCCCAATCCAAGTTAAAACACTTCAAATGATGGACTGAGCACTGAGAACAAGTTTCATCAATTTTTGGAACATTCCCACAATTCTCGGGGCTCTGCAGAGATAGACCAGTAAGCAATAAAATGCAGATATCTCCAAGAATATTAATCCAATGACCTTGAAAATCTATATGCCTACAGTAGACAGTACAAGCTATCCAAGGCAAGTTAAATCACTGAAAAAGGTTTAGTAGAACTCGAGATATGACCTTCTGAAGTTACTGCTCTGAGTGAGTATAGCAGAGAACAAAACAGAGAAGTAGATGATGATAAATGTATAGATTCACATATGATTACAACCACATTGGCAATGAATCTTTGCACAATGGGAGTAGAATGATAGAGCTATGGAGTAAGCTCTTCAATCTCTACAAAATGACACGAAGTGGTTACGTACAAAGCTTGCTAATCGCCTCTTCCTTCTTGCTCCTTTTATAGCTATTCTTGGAGGGAGTTTTGAATTCGAATTCGAATGGCTCCACCTAAAAGTGATCCCCAAAGTTAGGAGAGATTCCCTCAGCTCTAAATTTTGTGGTTTTAGGTAGTTAGAACCACGAATTTGCTTTTACATCATGGATGAGGTAAGCCATCCTTTTCCTTTTTTCTTTTTCCATTTACAAGAGATAAAATGTACTCTTTTACAAGAGGTGTTCACATGACTACTCATGTGACTTACAAATGAGGATAATATCAAATATATCAAGCATGTAGGCTTGGGTAAAATGCACCAACAACTCCCCCTCAAGCCTAACATGCTTGGCCTTCAAATAAGTCTTCAATTGTCCCTGATTTCCTGCAAGCCAATCATCAACTTGAATCTACTTAATTTTGTACCATCAAGAGCTTTAGTCAACATGTCGGCACATTGCATATCTGTAGAGACATAGGATAGTTGAATATCCTTGCTCATTAGCTTCTCCCTTACGTAATGGTAGTGGACTTCAATATGCTTGGTTCTAGCATGGTATACCAGATTAGCTGCTAGATGTAGTGAGCTTGTGTTGTCACCAAAAATGTGAGGTGTTGAAGAATGAAGTCCAAGATCTGTGTACAAAGACTTTAACCACATGATTTCTTGAGTTGCATTAGCCAAACCTCTATATTCGGCTTCGGTAGAAGATAATGCCACGGTTGGTTGCTTCTTCGATGACCAATAAATGATTTTTGAACCTGCAAATGATATATATCCTGATGTGCTTCTTCTATCATCTTTAGATCCGGCCCAATCTGCATCTGAATAGACCTTTAGCTCAATATCTGAAGTAAATGAATAAAACAAACCTTCATTCATAGTCCCCTTTAGGTACTTGAGGACCCTCTTGGCCGCTTCCATGTGTGGTCTTCTCGGCTTATGCATAAACTGACTCAATATGCTAACACTATAGCATATATCCACCCTTGTGAGTGTTGCATAGTTCAAACTTCCAACCAAGCTTTGATAGCTTGTGATGTCTTCAATTGGCTCTCCTTCATAAGCACTAAGCTTATGGTTTTGCTCCATAGGTGTACCTGCACACTTGGTATTTTCCATCTTGAACTTGACGAGCATGTCATGGACATACTTCCTTTGTGTGATGTATATACCTGAATCTGTGTAGATCAACTGCAATCCAAGAAAATAAGTGAGTGGTCCGAGGTCACTTATTTTGAACTCCTCCTTCATTTGAGCCTTTACTTGTTTGATTCCTTCAAGATCATTGCCTGTGATAATAATATCATCAACATACACACATAAATAGATCACTTCAGATCCATTCCTCTTTATGAACAAAGAGGTATCCGCCTTGCTAGCTTTGAATCCTTGGTCCTGCAAATAAGTCACCAATCTGAAATTCCAAGCTCTTGGAGCTTGCTTCAATCCATACAAAGCTTTCTTTAGTTTGCATACATAGTTAGGATGATGTGCATCCTCATATCCAGGAGGTTGTGCCATATACACTTCCTTAGAAATCCATCCATTCAAGAAAGCATTCTTTACATCAAGTTGATAAAGATTCCAATTTCTAGATGCAGCAAGACTAATGAGAACCCTAATTGTAGGCATTTTTGCAACAGGAGAGAAAGTCTCCTCATAATCAATACCATGGGTTTGAGCAAACCCTTTAGCAACTAACCTTGCTTTGTGTCTATTTATACTTCCATCTGGATTCCTCTTGATTTTGTATATCCATCGAGATCCGATTATCTTCATAGATGGCTTGTTAGGTACAAGCTCCCAAGTGTCATTCTCCTTCAAGGCTTCCATTTCTTCATCCATTGCATCTCTCCAAGATTTCTTGCTTTGTGCTTCTTCAAATGTGGTAGGTTCTTCATTGGTTGAATCCTTTGCAATGTAGATTGAGTGCTTGGTGACCAAAGAAGTATCATAACCAAACCTCTCTGGTTTCTTCTTCTCCCTTGAAGACCTTCTAAGTGGTTGATGTGAGCTCTCGGGTCCATATGTAGAATCCTGCATCTTTGCTTTACCTTTGTTCTTCCATAGCTTTAGTCTTTCCAAGTCTTCTAGGTCAATCTCCGAATCACTTTCTTCAATCTGCTTTGGCTCCTTTGGTTGAAGTGATGGAAAGTCTTCATCCAAGTCATATGGCAGCTTCACTTTCCTGTCATCATCAAACCATGATTTGTTTTCATCAAAAATTACATCTCTACTCACAGAAAGTCCTTTATTGGTTGGATTGTACAATCTATATCCTTTTTGGTTTTGATCGTAACCAATAAATACGCACTTCTCTGCCTTGGGATCCAATTTCCCTCTTACTTGAGAAGGAATGTAAGCATAGGCTAAGCATCCAAAGATTTTACAATGCTCTAGACTAGGTCTTCTTCCATTCCACACTTCATATGGAGTGGTTCCATCTAGTGACTTAGATGGAAGTCTATTTATGAGATATGTGGCTGTCGACACAGCCTCTGCCCATAGGTAGTTTGGCAATCCCTTTTCGTTGAGCATGGACCTTGCAGCTTCGACAATAGCTCTGTTCCTCCTCTCTGCTACACCATTGAGTTCGGGTGTATACCTTGTAGTGACTTCCCTTTTAATGCCTCTTTCATGCAAGAAGGCATCAAATTCAGAAGAGAAGTATTCTCCTCCACCATCTGATCTGAGTCTTTTCAAAGTCCTACCTGTTTGGTTTTCAACAAGAGCAATATACTTCTTAAAGCAATTAAACACTTCATCCGTGTGCTTCATGAAAAACAGAATGGTCCACCTGCTACAATCATCTATGAAAGACACATAATATCTTGAGCCTGATATAGATGGCTCCTTACTTGGACCCCACACATCTGTGTGCACTAGATCCAAAGGATTTTGATACATATATCCTTTCTTATTGAAAGGTTGTCTATGAGCCTTGCCGAGTTGACAACCTTCACACTTATAAATCATGTGTTGCCTTGTGATATTAGGCAAACCAAGTACACTTTGGTCCCTTCAAATTTGTTCGAGTGTCCTCTCACCAATGTGAGCAAGCCTTTTGTTCCATATCTCCAACTCTGTTAGAGTTTGAGATCCATAGCTAAACAAAGCTATGTTCTTTGTATCTTCCACTTCAAAAGTGAAAAGCCTTCCTGTCTTTTCTCCTTTGGCAATCCTTCGAAAGCCTTGCCTTGGGTCTTCAACATATGCTCCAAATCGATTGAATCTAACCTGCAATCCTTTTTCAGCAATCTGTCCAACACTTATTAAATTTTTGGTAATTGTAGGGACATACAAGACTTTGCTTAAGAGGTTCATATTCCCATCTGATGTCTTCACATTACCTATCTTCTCCACTGAGTGCTTTGTGTCATCTCCTGTCTGCACTTCATGCTTGTTATGAGGATCTTCCAAATCCGAAAGTAAAGCCACATTTCCTACTACATGGTTCGAGCATCCTGAATCAATGTAAAATATGTGATTATCATCCTTACCCTTCTTCGCTGATAGATTCATAATCAATAATGAATCTTCTTGACTTTGGTCCTCTGCATAGTTATTGTAGTCTCTTCTTCCTCTATGGCCACTTTGATAGTTGTTGTTGTTGTTGTAATTGTTGTTGTAGTAGTTGTTGTTGTAGCCTCCATTGTATCTACCTCTATTTGATCCATAGCCACCTCTATTGAATCCTCTTCCTCTTGAGTTCCTCAGGTTCCTGAAACATTCTTCAGTAGTATGGTTAGATAAGCCACATATGTTGCAAGGTTGAGATGATTGGAATCTCCCCCTGCCTTGCTTTCCACCTCTGCCTCTTCCTCTAGCTCTTCCTCTACCTGCAAAGTTTGCTTGGAAAGAGCTTCCTTCATCTTCATTCTTCCTATTCTTTGACTTGTCCTTGACCTTAGCTTTATCAGAATATAAGGCAGAAGTTTGATTACCTCTTGAGGACTCACCACCTTTGCTAATCTTTGCTTCATGAGTGAAGAGTTGGCCCATGAGTGTGTTGAGGTCGGGTACATGCATATCCATGTATAAATCCATGGCTGTTGTGAATGACTCCCACTTGTCATCTGCTTTGATTCCATTCATGATTTGTCTAATGATTTGCTCCTCTTCAATTACCTCTCCAATGCTTCCAAGCTGGTCCGAAATCTCCTTCATCTTTGTGACATAATCAGTCACATTTTGCTTCGGGCTTTTCTTCATTGTTGTGAACTCCATCCACAATTGGTTCTTCCTTGCTCGAGTGTTGGAAGAGAAGAAAGAAGCAAGTGCATTCCAGGTTTCTCTTGATGTCTTGCATCCCTTGACATGAGGTAAAAGAAAGTCAGAGATTGAGTTTAGAATATAGGACCTTGCAAGTGCATCCTTCGAACACCAATTCGAAAGTCCTTCCACTTCTTCATGTGATGGTTGCCCTTTGTTCCTCATGGTTGGCATTGCTTCATCTCCGGATATGAATCCATATAGATTCCTCCCTTGAAGGTAAGCCTCCATCCTTAGAGACCATGTCCGGTAGTTGTTTCGATCCAATTTGTCAATTGTTGATGGAAATCCATCTCCCATGTTGCTTGACTATGCTCTGATACCACTGTGAAGAGAGATGGTGGATGCAATCCAAAGATGAGTAGGTGCTGCTAAAACCAGCTTCACACCAGCCAATTGAGACTTCAGAGTTGATTAGTAGACCCTTTGAGCTTCCTAAATCCACCAAAATATCAGCCAAGTACTTTGGAACATGTATCCCAAAAGTTTAAGTCAAGACAGACTAGTTGCGAAATGACTAGCTCCCAAAACTTGCTATTTTTGGACATACACCTGCTAGAAAAAATGAACAGTGCTCTCAACCTGGTAGGAATTAGAAACATTCCTTTTGGGCATATCAAATAGACTTAGCAAGCTTCCCAATCCAAGTTAAAACACTTCAAATGATGGACTGAGCACTGAGAATAAGTTTCATCAATCTCTGGAACATTCCCACAATTCTCGGGGCTCTACAGAGATAGACCAGTAAGCAGTAAAATGCAAATATCTCCAAGAGTATTAATCCAATGACCTTGAAAATGTCTATGCACAACGTAGACGGTACAAGCTATCAAACGCAAGTTAAATCATTGAAAAAGGTTCAGTAGAACGCGAGATATGACCTTCTGAAGTTACTGCTCTGAGTGGGTATAGCAGAGAACAAAACAGAGAAGTAGATGATGATAAATGTATAGATTCACATATGATTACAACCACATTGGCAATGAATCTTTGCACAATGGGAGTAGAATGATAGAGCTATGGAGTAAGCTCTTCAATCTCTACAAAATGACATGAAGTGGTCACGTACAAAGCTTGCTAATCGCCTCTTCCTTCTTGCTCCTTTTATAGCTATTCTTGGAGGGAGTTTTGAATTCGAATTCGAATGGCTCCACCTAAAAGTGGTCCCCAAAGTTAGGTGAGATTCCCTCAGCTCTAAATTTCATGGTTTTAGGTAGTTAGAACCACGAATTTGCTTTTACATCATGGATGAGGTAAGCCAACCTTTTCCTTTTTTCTTTTTCCATTTACAAGAGATAAAATGTACTCTTTTACAAGAGGTGTTCACATGACTACTCATGTGACTTACAAATGAGGATAATATCAAATATATCAAGCATGTAGGCTTGGGTAAAATGCACCAACAAAATTTACTTCTTTAGTAATTTCTAATCACTAAAATAATATACCTTCACTCTTTTTCTTATTTCTCTTAGCATAAATATTATTTTTCCAAGATCTTTTGGTCGATAAAAATAGAAGAAGACAAGATCTTTCCAACAAGATATTAGTTTCTAAAAACTTTGCACTACACACCAAGTTATGGCCTTCACAAGATGACTATGTTTGACTTCTAAAATAGGAAATGCTGCTTGTTTTAGTAAAAGTGCCTATCCATTTTTGAAAATTTTCAACTTAGCATAGACTTGTAGCAAGAATTCGATGCCAACCATTAAATTGGTGTGTTTTTGGCCACTTTTTGATCACGTGAAATACCCCCTTGAACACAGATATGAAGAAAAACACTTTTATGATGGAAATCAATGCTAGGCATTGGCTTATGCCGAAACTCCATGCCACACATCGAATTGCTCCACAAAGCTCATATTTTTTACAAGATTCAACAATAGGTAAAAATTCAAAGAATAAAACAAGGAGTTGTGAGCACAAAATCAATGCCAGGCATCGAGTTTCTTGGGAAACTTTAAATTTTGAGATCATTACACAGTAGGCAAAGTATGAAGATGGAGGAGAGAGTCTCATACACAGAACTTTAATTAGTTCTTCTAATAGCTATGAAAAACTCAAAAATTTATAGGTGCTTTCTTACTCAGAGAAGCCCAACTATACTCAATCATACAAAATCTCTCTCTCTCTCTCTCTCTCTCTTCTTTTTCTTTTTTCTTTCTTCATCTATTGATACAAACTAGTTTATATAGATTTTGTCGATCTCGTCACTTTTGATGCTATTGTTACAATTTCTATTGCTTTACAAACACTACTACATAGTTCATATGACTCAACCATGTTTCATAATATGATTGAATCCCAATGCGATTTCTTCCTCATAAATATATTAACTTTGTTTCATCCATATGCTTTTTTGATGTGTTTTAGATTTTTCATATACAATTTGTAGAACGCGCTATGCTAAAGTATACATTTTTTGACAAATTTTGGTATTAAAATTTGAAAAAATGTTAAAAAATCACATGTTTTTAGTTCATTTTTTAAAACTACGTATACTAATATAAAGCGATCTCAAACATAAGACACAATTTTTTTTATTTTTGACAAGGGGTTTCTCTTTTATCATTATATTTCTTTTTGTTACGGCTCACTTTTTATTGTGATGTAAGAATCAATGTTGAGTCACACAATCACAATAGATTCTCATTCACACTCATAGACACACTATTGTGAAGTAAGAATCAATGTTGAGTCAGACAATCATAATATATTTTAATTCACAATCATACATGGACATGTACATACACATATTATTGTGACGAGGATGTAATGTAAAACATTTTGCTCAATTGGATGAAAAATTTCTTGGATCCCTTTACAATTCAAGGGATCTAAGAAGGCATCAATAAGTCCACAGGAGAAATCCATCTACAGACCTAGAAAGCTCTACTTCCCTTATTGACACCTTCTCAACTCTTGAATTATAAAAAAGAATATAAAAACTTTTGCAACACATCACAGTAAATTTTCATTCACAATCATACACACACATAAACATACACATACAATTGTGTAAGAATGAACATTGAGTCAAACAATCACAATAGATTATGACTCACAATCATACACTCATAGATACATATACACACTATTGTGATGTAGGAATCAATGTTTATTCAAATAATCATAGTAGATTTTCACTCACAAGCATACACACATACACGTACACAAACTAAAGTGAAGAAAAAATCAATGTTGAGTCAAACATTCACAATAGATTTGCACTCACAATCATACACACACATACTATTGTGAAGTAAGATCAATGTTTGGCCAAACAATCACAATAGATTTTCACTCACAATCATACACACAGTACACATACACATACTGTTGTGAAGTAAGAATCAATGTTGAGTTAAACAATCACAATAGACATACTATTGTGAAGTATGAATCAATGTTGAATCAAACAATGTTTCAGTCACAATCATACATGCACATACACATACTATTGTGAAGTAAGAATCAATGTTGAGTCAAACAATCACAACAATTCTAACTTACAATTTTAAACAAGAAAATCTATTCTTTTCTTTATTTCTTTAATCCTAAAATACTAGATATTTCTACTAAGGTTTTAGACCTTGTTCTTTGTATGACACTATAAGATCGCAAAAAATAAAGTAACTTTGATGAAATCCACTCTTGGGGGCATTGTTTCATGAAAAATTATTCAAACAAGTATTTTTGATTGAAAGCGTTTTCGATCCAAAACCTTTATATTGAAAATGTTTTCTATTGAAAGATTTTTGATCAAAAAACAACCAAATTATCATGCAAAAACTATTCATTTCTATCCGAATAAGTTGACAGGGCATGGAATAATTGATACCAATAATAAGCGTCTACTATACTAATCTATAACTATTCACGAATAATACCATAATCGAATAGGGAATAATGCAACCTAGTTAAGGAACTTTGTTGTATCTCTTTAAATTTGCTTGTTTGATATGACTCTAGCATATATTTTATACAATCTATACCATAATTCTTTGCCTTAGATCTTAGGATTAGTGAACATTGTGTACAATGCTTTTTGCACCTTAGCAATGAACCTCACTTCATAATCCTACAAGGATGAATTGGAAACATGAAATATAATCCCCACTATGGAACTACTATACAGGAAATACTATTTAAAGTGGTATCCTATCTCTATTTCCTAAACACTTTAATTCCTTAGTCCCATAGCTTTTAATTTTATGAGAAAATCACCACAAATATGTCCATATGTAGACTTTGTATGTTCCATCACAATGAGTAGTTGTTGATGCATATACATGTTAGATATAGTACTCAATAATCCACCCGCACGTGACAACAAATAATCCATGGTACTCTAAGTTGTATGGCCCTCTTATAAGGAGAAGTCATTATGAGAGTCTGGACATTTGTGATGAGGTCTGCATTGACCAACAAAGGCACTAGATGATGTATGTGAGTCTAGCCAGCAGACTAGGCAAGGCATATACTTTTGTCACACTGAAATTCCAGATGATAGTTCAGTAGTCGACCAGTCTAGAGATATGATGACTCTAGTGGTGGTTGTCACACCGAAATTCCAGATGATAGTTCAGTAGTCAACCAGTCTAGAATTATGATGACTCTAGTGGTGGTGAGTCTGGAATTACAGTGACTAGGTACTCGATGGTTTAGTCCGGTGGTTTTCAGTTTGGTGGTTTATCCATTCCGAAAGTTAGATAATTTAGTATGTTCCGAATTATAGATGATGCCCATAGTTCTACCTAGATTAATGTATGAGGCCAGCCTAGGGATCATGCCTAAATCATAGGATTAGGTGCCCTACTTATTATGGCAAAACCTTGACTATGTGCAATATAAAGCCCTTTGTCTAGAGACTATCTAAATTGCCATTGAAGCTCCATAGTGGGAGCACACAGGTGGACAGTATCATCGTTGTACATTACTGTTGGCAGTTTGAGGATCTGAGTTCTCTATCTCTCTTTCATTTTATATTTATGTTGATGTATTCTACTTCTCAGTACTCTACCTATCGATCTTATTATGTTGCATCACTATTCTTGATCATTTCTTACATGGTATCAGAGCTTAGGGGGTTTTGAGTGTTGTAGAAGCCGAAAACGTAGAAGTCCGACAAGTCTTTGAACAACTTAAGAGAGAAGATGTCAAGTGGTGTGTCATCATCTACTATTGGGAATCAAGGTGGTTCATCAACAGGATTATGTGGAACACAAATGGGAATAGTAATGATGTTGGCTGATTCAAATGATCGTGGTTGAATGATTCCTCCTGATGCTGATCTTTTATGTGCTTGGAAGCATAGGAATGTAGATGCACTTTGTACTCTAGTTGCAAGTATGTCTATTTCTGTTCTAGCTCTTATTTAACACACCACGAAGGCATGTGAAGCATGGAACATATTGAGAAATCAATGGGATCAGAAATGGACTCAAAACTTAGAGAATCAGCTAGTAACAAAAAGGTTTGCTCCTGGGGAGAGTGCTCAAGTGTTTATCACTGACATAAAGAATCTATGGGATCAAATGGTGGGAGCACGTGTACCAAAATCAAGTGAAGAATTATCTTGGCATTGTCTTTGAGATTTTCCATCAAAGTTTGATGGTCTTGTAACTGCCCTCAATACCCAGATCAGACCACAACCACTAACTTTTGAAGAATTCTATGTCTTACTCATGGAGGAGGAGCTGCCGCTCAAGGCAAGGAATGACAATGGCAAAGGAGAAGTTGCATTCCTAGTAAATGCTGAAAGTGGCAAACCTGATACTTTGAAAGAACGGAACAAAAAGAAGAACGACAAGAACAAGTTCAAGTGAGAGTCTTTCTACTGCAAGAAGAAGGTATAGGAAAAGAGTCGCTCTTCAAAAAGTGGTAAGGGCAAGGAGTTTGCCAACACAGCCAAAACCGAGCTTGATTTGTTTGTTATGGTAGAGAAAATGTGTTCCTCAACTGAAGATTTAGCTACAAATGACTCATGGGTATTGGACATTGGTCCCTCTCATCACATGATGAGTAGAATAGACCTTTACAGTTCCCTACATCCTCTAGAGGAACCCATCATGGTAAAGGTATGCAACAATGCAAGATGTCTTATTAAGGGTAAATGTATGGTGTCTTTCATTAACCATAACAGGGATATTAGAAATCTTTGAGATGTTATGTATGTTCCATAAATCAAATGAAATTTAGTTTTGGTAGCTTCTATAACTCATCAGGGTCATCAGGTGTCTTTCAGCAAGACAAGAGCTGAGATTTTGGTTCGGAATAATAATCTTGTTGGGACTGAAATGAGGAGGAACAATCTATATGAGTTGTCTGCTCTTACAACCATGATACATGTGGGCACAAATAAGCTTTTGCATGTGAGATTTAGCCACATCAAGTGTTGGAGGAGATGGTGAAGAGTCTTGAGAGATGAAGTGGTGTTGCTTAATCTTGCTTCACTCCTACCAAGAATAATTGCTGGAGAGTGTAGTGGGCCTCTTTAGATGGCTAATGATCATAAATAATTATATCTGATGTTTGGAACATGATCCACTAATCAATGGATCAAAAGAGATAGGTAGGAAATTAATCAAAGACCAAAACTTGCTATTCTTGTCTCTACACATGTTTAGTGTTTTCAATAGATCTCTAAGCACAGTAGCAGTTAGCCTAATTCCTTTAGAGGATATCTAATTAGCTTAGAGAGCTACCAATCATGAGTGATTTCATAAAAAATGTTAAACTACACACTGAGTATGATGTTCAGCAAATCATAGGACATACCCGACATTTTCGGGGTGCATCAATGAACAAACTAGAGAGTAAAGATATGTTAATATCTCATGATTCAGAGAAGCAATGATATTGGGATTTTGTAGTTATATACTAGATAGTATGTTGAATCTATCATGACTCAAACCATGTGAAAAGGTCAATCATACATTGAGAACAATCTCTAATAAGGTCACTGTATTGATGTAGTCATGATAGAGAAGTGAACTGAAGATATAATGCAATGTATGTATTTAGCATGTACAAATACAATCACATTGGCAATAATCAATTGCTCAATGTGAGAAGTATGAATGAGCTATAGAGTGAGCTCTTCAAACTACAAGGTATCCTTTCTAAATGATCTCATGGAGTCGAGATAGCACGCGGGTCTTTTGATCCTCCTTTTATACTTGAGTTTGGAGTCAACCTTTTGAAATCAAATTCAAAAGTTCTCCTAAAAGTGAATCCTAAAGTTTAGGATATATTCTCTCATCAATCAATTACGATATTTGATGCTTCCTAACTTGCTCATGGTTGTAGGAAACTTTTACAAGGATAAATGTAAATGAATTTTACAAGAGGTTGATCATATAAGGTTCCATAAGAGATATGCTAATCAACCAAGTATGTGGGCTTGGTTTCTATTGCACCAACAGCTCTTCCTCAAGCCCATCATGGTTGGTCTTCATTCTTCCTTGATATCCTACAAACCAATCATCAATTTGAATCTGTTCATCTTGGTCCCATCCAAAGACTTTGTGAGTATATCTGCACTTTGTAAATGAGTTGATACATAGGATAGTTGAATATCCTTGCTAAACAATTTCTCCCTTACATAATGATAGTGCACTTCAATGTGCTTAGACCTTGCATGATATATAGGATTAGCATCCAAATGAAGTAAGCTTGTGTTGTCTCCAAAGGTTATTGGAGTGAAAAAGTGTAACCCCTAATCTGCATAGAGTTGCTTGATACACATAACTTCTTGTGGTGTATTTGCTAGGCCTTGGTATTCTGATTCTATAGATGATAAGGCTATAGTTGGTTGCTTTTTAGATGACCATGATATAAGTTTTGAATTTGCAAAAGATAGATACCCTGAGATGCTCCTCTATCATCCTTGGAGCTAGCCCAATCTGCATCAGAATACATCTTTCTGTCTAAGTCAGAAGTGAAGGGATAAAACAACCCTTCATTCATGGTACCCTTTAGATACTTTAGCACTCTCTTGGCAACTTCCATGTGAGGCTTCCTTGGTGCATGCATAAGTTGACTTAATGTACTTACTCCATAAGCAATGTCTACTCTTGTTAGGGTAGCATAGTTGAGGCTCCCTATAGGTTTTTGGTATCTTGTAACATCCTCAAGGAGTTCTCCTTTATGAGAACTAAGCTTATGGATGAGTTCCATGGGAGTACCTACAATCAAGGCCTAAAATTGACAGGCATTTTGCATGTCATTGGCCTTTTTTCCTGTCAAAATAGATGTTTATTGAAACTCCTGTCAAATGACAAGCTTTGATTGGTAATTTGCATGTCATTTTTTGTAGATTTGTATATATTTTATATGTATATGCCTTGTATAAAGATGTCAAAATTTCTCTTATGAAAGGCAGAAGCAAAATTTCGCCTGTCATATGACATTTTGTCTTGGCTGTGAAATTTAGGCCTTGCCTGCAATTTTGGTGGTATCCATCTGAAATTTCACCAACATATCCTGAATATACTTTCTCTAAGTAATAAATATACCAGAATCTATATACACAAGCTCTATGCCAAGAAAGTATGTTAACAAACCAAGATCACTGATTTTAAATTCTTCCATTAGTTGAACTTTAACCTCCTTGATGTCATAATGTCATCCACATAGACACATAAGTATATAACTTTTGAATTGTTCTTCTTTATAAATAAAGAAGAATCTACCTTGCTTGCCACAAAACCTTGTTCCTGCAAATAAGTAACAAGCCTATGGTTCCAAGCTCTAGGAGCCTGCTTTAGGCCATAAAGTGCCTTCCTTAGTTTGCATACATAACCTAATTTAGCTTTGTCTCCAAACCATGGTGGTTGTGCCATATACACTTCTTCTAATATCCATCCATTTAAGAATGCATTCTTGACATCTAAGTAATATAGGTTCCAATTCTTGGAAGAAGCAACACTTACCAAAACCCTAATTGTTGGCATCTTTACCACAGGTGAAAAGGTTTCTTCGTAGTCCACTCCATGGATTTGAGCAAACCCCTTTGCCACTAGCCTTGCATTGTATGTGTTTATAGAACCATCTGAATTCTATTTTATTTTATATATCCACCTTGATCCTATTACCTTCATGCTTGGCTTCTTGGGAACTAGGTCCCAAGTATGGTTTTCATGAAGTGCTTCTACTTCTTCTTGCATGTCTTCTCTCCATCTTTCCTCTTACTAGCCTCTCAAATGAAGAAGGTTCCTCTGTCATAGAGTCTTTTGTGATATACATAGAATGCCTGGTGACTAATGATGTGTCATAGTCGTACCTTATGGGCTTTTTACTCCCCGTTTGAGATCTCCTAAGTGCTTGATTGGAGGACTCTAGAATGTTTTTCAATTGCTTAACCTTGGCCTTGCCTTTTGACTTCCAAGCCTTGAAATCCATTTGATCTTCATCCTCTGAATTGATATCTTTTGGTAATTGTTGATCTTCTTGAGTGAGAGTTGGAAAATTACTTTCCAAATCATAAGGTAACTTGCTCTTCCTGCAATCATCTTCAAACCATGAATTATTTTCATCAAATACTACATCCCTTCTAACTATAAATCCTTTGTTACTGGGATTGTATAGCCTATAACCCTTCTGGTTTTGGTCAAACCCAATGAATATACACTTTTCAGCTTTAGGGTCAAGCTTCCCTATAATATGTGAGGGAATGTGTGCATAAGCAATGCACCGAAATATTTTGCAGTGGTCCAATGAGGGTCTCCTACCATTCCATGCTTCATAGGGTGTCATTCCATCCAAGGATTTGGATGGGAGCCAGTTGACCAAGTAAGTGGCTCTGGAAATAGCCTCTACCCATAGGTAATTAGGTAGCTTCTTCTCATTCAACATTGACCTTGTAGCTTCAACTATCAACTTGTTCCTTCTCTCTGCCTTTCCATTTAATTTAGGAGTATATCTTGTTGTTACTTCCCTCTTTATGCCTTTGTCCTATAGAAATGAATCAAATTCATGTGAAAAATACTCACCACCATCCTAAGATCTGATCCTCTTCAAACTTCTACTTGTTTGGCTCTCAGCTAATGCCAAATACTTTTTGAAACATGTAAATACTTCATCCTTATGCTTCATGAAGTAAAGGATTGTCCATCTACTATAATCATCTATAAATGAAACATAGTACCTTGAAACTGATATTGATGGATCTTTTCTCGGACCCCACACATCAGTGTGTACAAGCTCCTAGTAGTCTTTATACATGTATCCCTTGTTGTTGAATGGTTGCCTGTGAGCTTTACCAAATTGGCATGCTCCACATTTTTATATCATGTGTTGCTTCGACACATTGGGGATGCCAAGCACACTCTAATCCCTGCATATTTTTTTTAGTGTTGTTTCTCCTATGTGTCCTAGCCTTTTGTGTCGTATCTCTAAACTCAAATAGGGTTTGATCTTTATAATTGAAGAGTGCTATGTTTCTAGTGTCTCCAATATCAAATGTAAATAATCTACTAGATTTCTCACCTTTAGCAATCCTTTTGAAGCCTTGTTGATGGTCTTCCACATAATATGCTCCATGCCTAGTGAACCTGACCTGTAAGCCTTTCTCAACAATCTGTCCAACACTAATTAGGTTCTTGGTTATAGATGGCACATACAAAACCTTACTTAAGAAGTTCATGTTACCATCAGAAGACTTGACATTTCCAATTTTCTTGACTGAGTGTTTAGTGTCATCACTTATCTATACTTCATGCTTCCTTTTGGGTTCTTCAAGATCAAATAGTGATGCTACATTTCCAGCCACATGATTGGAACATCTTGACTCAATATAAAAAAGATGCTCATCATGTTTATCTTGCTTGGATGTCATGTTCATGACTCGAGCAGAGAATCCTATTGGTCTTCTATGTAGTTGTAATCTCTTATTCCTCTGAAATGTCCTTGATAATTGTTGTTGTACCCTTGATTATAGTTATGATTGTAGTTGCTTCCTCCATTGTTGTACTTGCCTCTGGATTTTCCATAGCTACCTCTATGGAATGCTCTTTCCCTTTGATTCCTTGTGTTCTTGAAGCATTTATGTGGTGTGGTTCATAAGGCCACAAATGTTGTAAGGTGGAGTGTTGTAGGATCTCCCCCTGCCCTGATTTCCTACTCTTCACCTTCCTCTAGCACCTCTTCCTCTACCTGTGTAGTTAGCTTGAGAGGTACTAGTCTTTTCTTCATTCTTCTTGCTTTTACCTTTATCCTTACTTTTAGTCTTATCTATATAAAGGGCAAAAGATTGGTTACCTCTAGAGTTGTCACCATTCTTGTTGAGCTTTGTCTCGTGGGTGAAGAGTTGCCCCATCAAGGTGTTGAAGTTAGGTATTTGCATATCCATGTAAAGGTCCATTTTTGTGGTGAAGGACTCCCACTTATCATCAGCTTTGATGCCATTAATGATCTGCCTTACTATGTGTTCTTCTTCTATCTCCTCTCCAATGCTTGCAAGCTGGTCATCCACATCCTTCATCTTGGTTACATAATCAGCCACATCCTTCATCTTGGTTACATAATCAACCACAATTTGTTTTGGTTGCTTCTTTAGGGTTGTGAACTCCATTCATAGCTGATTCTTTCTAGCCCTTGTATTTGATGAGAGTACTTCCCAAGTCTTTTGGGAGGCCTTGCAATTCCTAATATGAGGCAATGAGAAATCAGATATTGAGTTTAGTAGATAAGACCTGGCAAGAGCATCCTTTGCACACCATGTGGTCAGCCTTTCTTTCTCTTCCTTTGTGGGATGATGTTTGCTCCTGAGTATTGGCATCTCTTTATCTCCTGAGCTGTATCCATATATTCTCCCTTGAAGGTAGGCTTGCATCCTTAGTGACCATGTTGAGTAGTTTCTTTTGTGCAATTCGTCAATGAAGGATGGAAATCCATCTCCCATCTTGTTTGTTGTTGCTCTGATACCACTGTTGGAGGAGATGGTGGATAATCTTCAGAGATGAAGTGGTGTTGCTTAATCCTACTTCACACATGCCAAGAATAATTGTTGGAGAATGTAGTGGGCCTCTTTAGCTGGCTAATGATCATAAATAATCATATATGATGTTTGGAACATGATCCACTAATCAATGGATCGAAAACCAAAACTTGCTATTCTTGTCTCTACACCTATTTAATGTTCTGAACAATTCTCTACGCATAGTAGAAATCAGCCTAATTCCGTTCGAGGATATCTAATTAGCTTAGACATCTACCAATCGTGAGTGGTTTCACCAAAAATGATAAACGACATGCTCAGTATGATGTTTAGCAAATCATAGGACATACCCGACATTTTCAGGATGCATCAATGAACAGACTAGAGAGCAAATTTATGTTAATATCTCACGACTCAGAGAAGCAATGATAATGAGATTTTGTAGTTATATACTAGAGAATATGTTGAATCTATCATGCTTTAAATCATGATAAAATATTAATCATACACTGACAACAAGCTCTGAGAAGATCATTGTATTGATGTAGTCATGGCAAAGAAGTGAAGTGAAGATATAATGCAATGTATGTATTAAATCATGTACAAATACAATGTCATTGGCAATAATCAATTGCTCAATGTGAGAAGTATGAATGAGCTATAGAGTGAGCTCTTCAAACTACAAGGTATCATTTCTAAATGATATCGTGGAGTTGAGATATCATGCGGGTCTTTTGATCCTCCTTTTATGGTTGAGTTTGGAGCCAACCTTTTGAATTCAAATTCAAAAGTTCACCTAAAAATGAATCCTAAAGTGTAGGATATATTCTCTCATCAATGAATTATTAGATTTGATGCTTCCTAACTTCCTCATGGTTGTAGGAAACTTTTACAAGGATAAATGTAAATGATTTTTACAAGAGGTTGATCATATAAGGTTCCATAAGAGATATGCTAATCAACCGAGTATGTGGGTTTCTTTTCTATTGCACCAACATCAGGTACCTACTATTGATGGAGATGCACCAAAAAGGTATGGTTGCTCACCTGCATTTGGTTGCAGAGATGAAAGAACGATGTGAAGCTTGCATGATGGGCAAGCAGCAGAGGAAGGCATTTCCACAAGTAAGCAAGAATAAAGCAAGTGATCATCTAGACTTCATGCATGCTGACTTGTGTGGAAGAATGCCTTCATAGGCCTTGGGAGGATATTCCTAGTTCCTGTTACTCGTCGATGACTATAGCAGGAATGTGTGTGTGTATTTTCTTCGTGATAAGGCTCAAGCTTTTGGTAAGTTTAAAGAATGGCTTCAGCTTGTTGAAACTAAAATTGGGAAGAAGATGAAGAAGCTCAGGACGAATGGTGGTGATGAGTTCATGTCAACAGAGTTTGATGATTTTTGCAAGGCCAAAGGAATCAAGCATGAACTCACAGTGGTGCATAACCCTCAAAAGAATAGTGTTGCTGAATGCTAAAATTGAACCATCATGGAAATGGAAAGGTGCATGTTAAAGGGAAAAGGATTGCCTAATCATTTTTGGGAATAGGTTGTCAACACTATAATTTACATCTTGAATCAAAGCTATGCTAAGACACTTGACGGAAAGACTCTAGAAGAGGCCTACACTGGTAGAAAACCTTCTGTTTCCCATTTCCAAGTATTTGGAATGAGTGTTATGTACACATTTTAGATAAAGAGAGGAACAAGCTTCAACCAAAAAACACCAAATGTATCTTCTTAGGGTATTATGAAGAGAGTAAAACTTGTAAGATTTATGACCCAGAGGCAAAGAAAATCATAAGGAGTCATGATGTGGTGTTCATGGAGTAGCAACCACATGTGGTGGAAGAGGAAAAGGGATCTTCCACTCTATCATCAGACGAAGAGGTAATCCACTATGAACCTAGCCCAAGAGCTAGCCATTCTATAGAAAAGAAGGAAGCATCATCCTCAGATGATGAGACAGAAAGTCACCAACTTGCTGTTACTCAAGTGGAAAAGCCATTTCCACATTGGGTGAGGCAGCTCTGTGATTTTTCAAATCCCATCCCACAATCATTAGAATAGGTTGCAGATGGTCCAAGGCGATCATAGAGAATAGAGGAACAAAGACAGGATGCAATAGAGTTCCCACAATGTCAGTTTATGAATGAATGACTTACTTAGCTCACAATTGTATGTCTCTATATATAGCTACTTGAATCAACGAGGACCACTAGAATCCGCTAGTGGTGGCTGTACTTTCCACTCAAGTTAAGTCTCTCTAGACTCAAATTAACTCATGTTTACTTGAGTTAGAAGGCTCTGGAGCTTCTTGGGCAAAGTTCTCTTCCCATGCTCCCCATGGGGTTTGAACCCAAGACCACAATCTTGAGGCTTAACCACTAGGCTAAGTGGATTACTTGTTTATGAGAGCACATGAACTTATACTTGAGTCTACTCTTGAGATCTTTGGTTCTACACATGAGTGACCAAACGATGTCCGATTTCAGATCTATCTGAAGCAGCCAAACTCTTAGACCGTAGACTTACTTTATTACATTCTTCCCCCCTTGGGAAAATTTTTCATCCTTAAAAATAAAGCTATATATAGTATTCGTAGGCAACCCTTGAGCCTCATGTTCTAATACCAAAAGAACATGAGCATTCATTTGATCTGTTATCCACTTAGAACTTGAAAGTAGAAAATCTTATCTATTGTTGATCAACTTAAAATTGGAAAGTTGGAAAATGTCATTGGATTTTAGAAACTTTGTCCCATGTTGAGTTTTCTTCAGTTCCATCCTTCCATTTTACTAAGCACTCTTCATACAAGTGACTTCTTGTACGTTTATCTCGGGTGTGAAGTATCCTTTCAAGTTCATGAGGAACTGTTTCACTTACTAGAAGTGGAAGAATAACCTATTGTCCAACTAGATTATCTAAATTTGTTAGACTTCCTAAGTCGGCTAACATGGAACACTGGATGAATCCAACTATCTTCTAGAAGTTGTAATTCATAAGCCCATAAGCCAACTTTCTTCGTGATTGGAAAAGGATGCAATATCTAGGCAACAACTTGGCACATTTACGAGTCTAAACTTTTCTGATTTTTTAGGAACACCAAGATAAACTTGATCCCCAACCTTAAAAGTAACATCTCTTTGATTAGGATTGGCATAAGCTTTTGCTCCATCTTGAGCTTTCTTTAAGTTTTCTTTAGTTTTCTTTAACTTAAAGTTCATGTCTTGAAGGAATTCTTGAGCTGCTTGAACTCATTCATGTTGAAGTCCCACTACATATGGAGACCTAGGTTGGGACCCATACATCAACATGAATGGACTAAACATTAGGGGAAAAAATGAACCCTCCTTGGGCCTTTTGGATTAAGGGCTGATTAGCAATGGACCAATGAGGAGAGGGTGGTGGCCACAGTCTACTCCCTTAATCATCTAGACTAGGCATAGGCTTCCCTTGTTTTTTAGTGATCAAAAAGACAAAACCACTTAGAACTAGTGGGTTTTCTTGTCAGAATGGTTTTGGGAAGCTCAACAATCAATTATAGCCATTGGATTTGTAGATCTTTAATGGCTCAGATGTGTTTCTTCCAAAAAAATGTGCGATGGAGTATGAGCCATCAGATTGGGTACTCAATCGGACGATGTCGTTTGAAAGAGAATTGGATTTAGCACCTAAAATGCTCACCATTGGATCTCCATATGATCTAATGGTTGAGGATCATTTAGCACAAGAGGAAAGCGCCTTTTGACATGTGCCATTGGATGCAAAACTTATCGAATAGCTCATATTAAACTTCAAAAGCATCTTAGCATCAAATGCGCTTGTCCGTCAGATTCAACGTCGATCGTGTGGCTCCAAATGCATGCGAAAATGAGCCTAGCCCCATTCATGCATGGCCGTTGGATGGAGGAGTGATCTTGTGGCTCATAATGACTAAAGAAGTTGTGCCCAGCCCCATTTCCGATAAGCCATTGGATACTCCAAGATCTAACGAACCAAAATTCCACAGAGCCAGCACTAACAAATCATGTGAGATTCTCCTAGACTCATGCATGCCAGAGACTCTCTCTCTAGAATTATATCGTTTTCAATTTTATCCATTGGATTGCAGCATCCGAAGGTCAAAAAAATTTGACTTTTTGAATTCAAAAAGAAAGTGCTATCAAATATTATTTTATTACACAAAACCACTAGCTGTTTTCTCTAGCCACTTAATCCCCTAGATTAAGCTTTTTAATCCCTAAAAATTAGGAATCCTTACAAGGCCCATGCAAGGCTCATTTTTTCCTCTAATGATTCAATTGTTGAATTATTGGCATTGTTATAGGCAAACTCAACTAAAGGAAGATAGTCTTCCCAATCAATCTGTTTGGAAGTAACCTGAGCTCTGAGTATGTCTTCCAAAATTTGATTGACTTTCTCAGTCTGTTCATCCATCAGGGGATGTTCAGCCATACTTAAACTTAGTTTAGTTTCAGGTCTACTAAAGACTTCTCGCCAAAAATGACTTGTAAATCAAGCATCTCGATCAGAAAATATGTCAACTGGAAGACCATAGAGTCTATAAAGCTGATTTACAAATATCTTTGCAAGTGTAAAGTCGCCAGAATTGGATTGTATTTTTCATATATCGCACGCACTGAAAAGACGTAGGAATAGATGTAACTTTTACCCTTTAATGAAAAGGCATTACGGTGATTCTTTGGCAAGGAGAGACGGGTTCGCCAGACTCTCTGTCTGGGCGACCGTGCGGAGAAGATCGTGTGCAAATTTACCGAATTACTGAGTACTGTATTATGTTCGTTGAATTGCCGCATTAAGTATTAACACAGTAATGTTACATCCACAATAATAAGTCTGTGTGACTGTGTGATTGTTATACTGCTTAGTTGAATAGTTAATTTGGGAAAATTAAATAAAGGGCCTCTGCACTGTCAGACCCCTAACCATCCCCAAGAACCCGAAATGAGATTAAAAGTGACTTGACAGAAGTGCTTTTAACACTGGCGCCGTCTGTGGGAAAAGCCAGTGTGTGCCAGTCTAAGGTCGCCACAATTGGATTGTATTTTTCATATATCGCACGCACCAAAAAGGCATAGCGAATAGATGTAACTTTCACCCTTTAATGAAAAGGCATTACGGTGATTCTTCGGCAAGGAGAGACGGGTTTGCCAGAGTGTCTGTCTGGGCGACCGTGCGGAGAAGATCGTGTGCAAATTTATCGAATTAGTGAGTACTGTATTATGTTCGTTGAATTGCCGCATTAGGTATTAACACAGTAATGTTACATCCACAGTAATAAGTTTGTGTGACTGTGTGATTGTTAACTCGCGCGATAAGTTTACTGTGTAAAAATAATCGTAACCGAAAAATAGTAACTCTGTAGCAGAAGTTGTTGCTTTGAAAGTATATTTACTGCTTAGTTGAATAGTTAATTTGGGAAAATTAAATAAAGAGCCTCTGCATTGTCAGACCCCTAACCATCCCCAAGAACTCGAAACGAGATTAAAAACTGTCACAGCCTGTTTTTCTATCCAGCCCTTTCAGTGCTTGGGGGGTATGCCCTGTGGCGCCAAATTGTGCGCAACTATGAGGGGTACTAGTACTCCTCATACCAAGCTCTCATTGCCTTCCTCAACACGAGTTGATAATCGAATATAAACGTGTTCTGGCAATCTTCTTGGTGTCCCTCTTGTTGGTTTATGCATTTTGTGGGTTTGAACGTCTCAAGAACGACTTGACAGAAGTGCTTTTAACACAAGTTCTCAAGTCTTATATGTAGTCTTGCAGAATAAACTGAGCAAATTTAGTCAATCTATCAACTATAACCTAGACCGAATCAAACCCTATCTGAGTGTGGGGTAACCCTGAAATGAAATCCATGGAGATACAATCAAATTTACCTTTAACAGTCTCCAAAGGATGTAGCAATCCTCCAACTTTAAGTTGTTCAAACTTATTGACTTGACATTTATGGCACTTCGATACATAGTTTTGCACATCTCGATATAAGCTAGGCCAATAAAAATGTCATTTAACTAACTCATAGGTTCGGTTAATACCAAGATGTCTAGCACTTGGAGCATTGTGGCATTCAAAAAGTACTTGATTTTGTATGTTCGAAAGACTTGGGACACAAAAACTTTTATAAAGCAAATATTCATCTTGGAGGGAGTAGTGTTTAAAATTTCCCTCAGAAGTAATTGCTTGATTTTGTTGCGCTTGTTTAGTTGCTTTCCATGCTTGACTTAGTTTACTTTTCACTCATTTTTCTTTTCCCACTATTCTGCATCAACGTTCATGTCCCTTCTACATACTTTCGATTGACCGATTGATCGTAATCTTTTTGTTTTCTTACTTAACCATGATTAGTAGCCGCCTTTGGTGTCTCTGATTCTGTTAATGCATGCATGTCGCCATTATATCTGTATATTTCCAACACTCCGTGATGATTATGTTTCTTTCCGCCTGATTCCTTCAGTGTTTCTACTTAATCCTGTTCTTACATTGTTATTCGCTATTGCGTCCTTGTGTGCTTGCGACCTTTGCATTCCCTGTGTTCTTGTGTGCTCTCTAGTGAATATCGTTACCTTCCATGCTAGTCTCGCCCTGGAAGTGAGCGAGTTCCTATGTGCTCGAGGTCTTCTCGCCTTCACTACATTGCCTTGGCATTCGGTGGAGTGTCATCCCTTCTGTGCGCAGATAATCTCTGCCATAGCTGCCACGCCTGCTACAGAACAATGTTGGCCACTGGCATGTTTGAACCCCCGTGTCATTGTTACACTCAGTACAGTCGTTGAGGGATTATGTCTCCCTCAGGTGGGGTTGGTCGATGGCCCTCTCCTTCCTATGGCGACTATGAAGGAACTCTTCCCCCGGCACTCGTCTAACGAGTTTGCCATTTTATGTCATCCAGAACCAGAGTGCACCATCCTCCAATTCCTAGTAGCTGCCCTAAATCTCCAAAAATGCACTTACGATATCTCACGTCCTTTCTAGTCGATGATTGACACTGCATCACGAGAGGCAGTCAACTTTCCTTCATTCTTTTTCGGGTGCATTCACCGCAAATGCCAAGTTGTTTCTAAACAATTAGCCAAGAATGAGATCCCTCAGACTCGATTGCCGCACCTTCTCACCTTTCTCCTTTCGGTGATTCAAGCAGAGCAACCACCCCCCGTGAATACTCTGCTATTACATGAAGATTCTACACAAATGCTAGAGGACGATGATGATGAAGATCTTCTCCACTTCTTCTAGTGCAAGGGACGTCGCATCAGCCCATCTCACAATCAAGTGGAGGAATCTACCGCTGTCCAAGAGGTTGAAGTTTTTCATGATACAGCCACTTCCTTACAAGTAGCATCTGCCCACTCTTCTCCAATTAAGTAGCAAGAGTCTGATATTATCATGGAACACATGGCTGAATCTTCTCGACGGGATGAAGCACAATCCCTGGATGACATGATTGTGAAGGATACAGAGGCTGATAGCACTACCATTATGTGTCATCCATCCTCCTCACAAGCAGCAGATAATCAAGGAGACATGGCAAAGCAACCGCAAAGTGCTGAAGAGGCTGTTACCAAAGTTTCCACTGTTTTGTCTTTGCTTCAAAACGAAATAGGCATTGTCCTCATCTAGACACCTCATCTGTCTCTTCCTCCTCCAATCACACTTCGTCACGCTGGTGCTTCTCCCTCCTCACCTCCAACCGCAATCCCTGAGGTCCCAACCAAAGTTGCTTCTTCTCCCAACTACTCTCCACCTTCGTTGCCACACCTCCTTTCTTCCCAACCATCGTAGCCTACACCTTCTATTCCCACCCCGGTTATGTTTATTGAATTGGCGTTCATGGGCCAGTTTTTAATCCAGTTATCACAACAATTACCCCTTGAACTGCAAACGACACAACAGATTATTCGTCAGGAGCTGCAAACTAAAGTAGACCTCTTGGAGGCAGATATAGCACCTCTCCAAGAAGAACTCTTTGAGGCAAAAATAGATATTCATTCCCTGCAAACTCACATTCAGCAACTGCAGGAACAATTGACCGCAAAATATATTAATATTGTCAAACAGGACGCAGAGATTAACGGGTTCAAACAAGAAATTGCAGATAAACAAGATGCCATGACTGCGTTAGACAACGAACTCCATGTCTAACGAACTCCATGAAACGAGGGGTAAGCGTAGCGTTTTAGAAGAAGCTTCAATCGGGTCCATTTATATATCGAGCTCGCCGCCATCTTTCGATGTACCTCAGTCTTCTCACAGTCGGGAGATCAACCACTTCCATCGCCTCCTCCGCATATCTTGATTCTTGTTATATCATCGATTCATCGTCTCCTCCGCATTACACACACACTCTCTCTCTCTCTGCCACAAGAAATGGTCAATCGGGTCCATTTATATATCGAGCTCGCCGCCATCTTTCGATGTACCTCAGTCTTCTCACAGTCGGGAGATCAACCACTTCCATCGCCTCCTCCGCATATCTTGATTCTTGTTATATCATCGATTCATCGTCTCCTCCGCATTACACACACACACTCTCTCTCTCTCTCTGCCACAAGAAGAGGATCGCACACAGTAGACAGAAAGACTACCGAAAGAGACGAGCAACATGGTAGATTGTCCCTCCAGATCACTCGGCTTCCTGTGCATACTTCTTGTTGTATGCTCTGACTTCTGCGCCCCAGCAGCCTCCGCTGCGCGTTCTTTGCTCATGAAAAATGTACAAGAGTCATTGGTGAGTTCGGATTGCGGAGCGGCGCTTGAGGATCCACTCCACCCCGCTTCCATGTCTGATTTTACCATCATGAGAGCTGATGGTGATGATCACATCAGGCTTTTTGCCCCGCCTGCCTCTCATGCGAGCTCCGCGTCTTGGCAGCATATCCTTGCATCAACTCCTCCTCCTGGAAAAACTCATATATAAACTGACCGAACGACTGATGAAGTGTCCGCCTCATTAACCTCTCCGCGCGAAGTGTTCTCCTCAATCCTGATTTACGCTCTCACCAGTCTTCTCCGCGCTCTCCTCGATCCTGATTTACACCGTCTTCAATCTTCTGTGATTTACACTGTCCTCAAGCTTCTGTGCATTACAGAAACACAAATGGGCAGACGCTAGACTAATTGAACCATCCAATAAACGCCCACATATCTGTGGAATGAACGTCAAAGATGAAGCACTTTGTTCGTTCAGAAGCACATACATGCATACACACGTACGTAGATACATATATTCGTATCTCTCTCTATCCATCGCCAATAACTGCAACATATGAGGTGAATGAAATTCATCGACAATAGTTGCACCGCATGAGGTGAATGAAACGGATAAGAAGAGCTCTTCTACGGTGCGGCTATGACGGTTAAGATGCTGGCGTTTAAGAAACTTTTGGAAGAACGAGGTTCGCGCGGCCATGGCGGTCTAGAGGCAGCGCTCTTGCAGCGTTGAAGGAATCGTTCGCCTTTCTCTCTCTCTCTCTCTGGTTTTCTTCAGGAAATCGCTGGTTTTCGGACGTTCTTCATGGATTTCGCGCTAAGATCATGCTTGCTCCGACAGGGTCGATTTCAACTCAAACCCTTAGTTTGATCGTAAATCCTTTACACTGTTAGTTCATTTTTCATAGTTCCTTTTTTACTCTTCGTTTGATCATAAATCCTTCTCTATCCAGTTTTTACTGATAGTTTGATCTTAAGCCTTCTGTATTCGATTCTTTCATTTCTCGTGGGTGCTATGCATTTTACCCCTCCTTGTGTGGAATTTGGAAGGTCCCATAGATATTATGGATTTCACATTGTACTTTCAATTAATTGTCAAGCATTAAAAAGAGTGAGTAAGTAAATTGTAAGATCGAATTTTCTTTTAAAAAAAGTCATTTTTTTTGTTAACTGTTCATTGTTTTATAGTTTTCTTTGTTTTTTATTTAAACTTTTCTTTTTTCTTTTTTAAATGGAGGTTAAGTCGAGGCCGAAACTTTTTTTTTTTAATTTAGGAATAAAAAAAAAGAGGAATTAAAAAGATTTTTTAAACAACAAAGGAGAAAAAAACGAGAAGTAGAAAAAAAGGAAAAAAAAGAGAAAGAGAAAGAGAAAAAAAGAGTAAGAAGTGGAAAAAATAAAAAAGAGGAAAAAAACAGAAGTCAATATGCTAACTTTTTTCCCCTTCTCTCTTTATTTTTCTTTTCTTTCTCTCTCTCTCTCTCTACATCTCTCCCATTCTGTTGTATAATCTCTCTCTCTCTCTCCTCTTCTCTCTCTCTCTACCTCTCTCTCTCTCTCTACCTCTCTCTCCCCTCTTTTCTCTCTCTACCTCTCTCTCTCTCTATCTCTCTCTCTACCTCTCTCTCCCCTCTTCTCTCTCTCCCCTCTTCTCTCTCTCTACCTCTCTCTCTTTCTCTACCTCTCTCTCTCTCTCTCTCTCCTCTCTCTCTCTCTCCCCCCTCTTCCCTCTCTCTCTCTCTCTCTCTCTCTCTCTCTCTCTCTCTCTCCCTTCTCTCTCTCTCCCCCCTCTTCCCTCTCTCTCTCTCTCTCCCTCTCTCTCTCTCTATCTCTCTCCCTCTCTCTCTCTCTCCCCCCTCTTCTCTCTTTCTCTACCTCTCTCCCATTGTGTTGTATACTCTCTCTCTCTCTACCTCTCTCCTGTTTTGTTGTATAATCTCTCTCTCTCTCTCTCTCTCTCTCTCTCTCTCTCTCCCCTTTCTTTCTCTATCTCTCTCTCATTATGTTGTATAATCATGAGTTCAAGAGGCTCGTTGCATAGGTTTAAAGGTTCAAAAACTCTTGGAGAACCCTTGGGTTTTATTTATAAACCCTTGGCAAAGTATCACCAATTGAATGGTTTGAACCTTAAGTATGGCTTGGACCCTTGATCTTTAAGAAGAATTCAATATTAGGCACGTTGAAGGTGTACATGAAAGTGAAGTACTTTTAATTTGGAAACCCATGTGATCTCTATTGGAACATCAAGCTTATGTGGAGAATGAGTTCTCTTATGCACAATGAACACGTGTAGTGAACCCTTGTATATCCAGCACTTGGACAAATACCTACACCTTAGATAGCTTACTGCTCTCAATACAAAACTCAAATGGACATGTGCCTTTAGTCAACCAAAGTAGATAGAGAGAGCTTTCTAACAAGCTATAAATGACTTAATTTCGACAAGTTTCGATTAGGAAATGCAACTCACAAAGATGAAGTACTTGTCCACACAAGTATTCTAAAGAATTGAACTTCACTCTCCGAATGATAGTGTCATATTATTTAGCCTATGGGTGTGAACCACCCCTTAAGTAAGGAGGCTAATAGAATAATCATGCCACTTGTCATGATTAGAGGAGGATTCCTCATATGGTAGAAGAGAGGAGAAACCATGGGAGTGATGGGACTCCGTTGAGATCTAGAGAGTGGTTCGGACGTTGGCTAGGTGGAAATATGTCGAATCTCTATGTGTGTTAGGCTGTTTGACAAGCTCATCACGAGGATGGCTATTGGCACAGATTGAATAAGATAGCAAAGAGTTTTATGCATCAGTGGTATCAGAGCCAACACTATTTCTTCCCTTTCATCTATGCTCTGTCTGACTTCTAATGTCGCAGAGCTTCCATTACCGTTTCTCAGCAATTAATTTTGCGCTAGCATTCTTCAACTCCTTTGTCCTTAGAGAAGCTACGCTGTATGGTTTTCGAACCATTCAGCCTCTTTCATGCTCTCTACACTTGTTTACAGAAACCGACGGGGATGCGAGCTTTCTGATTGATGCTGGTCTATGTTGCTTCTTCCCTAGTGGTGGATCAAGCCCAGTGAATATGAATAGATTATAAGGGCAGGTCCATCTTTTCTGGATTCTAAATTATGCACATCAGGCCTTGATACACTCTGTAGAAGATTCTATAGCAAGGTCATAGATCTGTCACATTGGTAGTTTTGACACTCATTCCAAACCCTACCTCAGTGGACAAACTTACTCCCTCAGGAATGTGCCGCCATGCATCAAAGCTTTGTACCCTTGCAGAGAAGTCGATCCAGGTGTTCCTCGTAATGGTGGGGAAGGACTCGTTTTTATACCCCTTACAAGTATCTGAATCAGAGATAGTTGCATGTGTGAAGCTCCGCATACAGGAAAGGAGAGGTGTCTTCGTGGATCAACAAAGATTGGTGTATGCAGAACTATCAGAACAGTTCGATTGTATATAAGGTCTGGCAATCAAAGGACTCATAGGATGTGTGCAAACTCATCTGTACAGGGCGGATGATTCATCAAATGAACTTCCTGTTCTGAGTTTAAAAGCAAAACATCTTGAAAGTTTAGGCATTGTAGAAAAATCATCGGTGAAAGGAGAGTGTTTGTTATTTTAATTGATTCAAATGAAGTAGAGCTTGCAGTCAGCTCTACAGATGGAATAGCACCTCTATTTTCTACAGTGGTTGTCAGATCGCCTAAAAATGCTCAATATGATGAACAATGAGGTGCCAAGAATGGCTTGCAACACCTAGAAGCAGATAGTGAAGATAAATGTCGAAGATATGGCTTGGGACCTCCAGCCAAGCTCTTGTTTCGGTCTAAATATCCCTTTAGTTTTGATCTTCCTAACTCTATGAAGAAACGACTATCTGATGTGAGGACGGGTTTGAATGCATCCACATTGCTTCTTGAGTATCTATAGTAAGACCTCTATATTCAGCTTCAATAGAAGAGAGAGCAATGGTGGGTTGCTTCTTAGATGACCATGAGACAAGTTTTGTCCCTGTAAAGGTAAGGGATCCTGAGGTGCTTCTCCTATCTTCCTTGGAGCCAACCCAATCTGCATCAGAGAACAACTTTAGACTTAAATCAGATACATAGGGATAGTATAACCCTTCATTCATGGTCCTTTTAGATATCTGAGTATTCTCTTGGTAGCATTCATGTGAGGTTTCCTAGGTGTGTGCATAAATTGACTTAGCGCACTCACACTATAACATATATCTACCCTTGTCAACGTGGCATAGTTCAAACTACCCACAAGACTTTGATAAACCTGTGATATCTTCAATGAGTTCACCTTCATGTGGTCTCAATTTATGATTAACCTCCATTGGAGTACGTGCAATCCTACAATCTTGCATTTTGAACTTTGTCAACAGGTCTTTAATGTATTTCCTTTGAGTAAGGAATAGACCATGATCTCTATGTACTAATTCCAATCCTAGGAAGTATGTTAGTGAACCCAAGTCACTTATCTTGAACTCTTCTTGCATCTGCTCCTTAATCTTCTTTATCCCATCTGCATCATTGCCTGTAAGTATAATATCATCCACATATACACACAAATAGATGACTTCAAGATTACTCTTTTTAATGAAGAGTGATGGATCTGCCTTGCTAGGTTGAAATCCTTTATCCTGCAAGATTACACACATATAGAGCTTTATTAAGTTTACACACATAATCAAGATGTATTTGATTCTCAAAGCCAGGTGGTTGTGCGATATACACCTTTTCTGCTAACCATCCATTAAGAAATGCATTTCTTACATCCAATTGAAGTATCCATATGAGTTCTTCTTCGATTTGTAGATCCATCTCGAGCCTATCATTTTCATTGATGAAGACTTGGGAACTAATTCCCAAGTGTTATTTTCCTCAAGAGCTTCAATTTCTTCTTCCATTGCATGCCTCCACTCTGATTTCTTCTTTGCCTCCTCAAATGTTGAGGGTTCCTCTTGATTTATGTCATGTGCTTGATAGATTGAATGTTTAGTAAGTAGAGAAGTATCAAAGCTATACCTCTTTGTTTTTCTTTTCTCCCTCATGGACCTTCTTAGGCCATGATGTGATGATTCTGCCTCTTGTCCAAGTTCTTGCATTTTAGCTTTACCTTTAGACTTCCACAATTTGATTTTTTCAATCTGAATTGCTTCATCATCTTTTGAGGTATCCCCTTCTTCAATTTTAGAAGCATTATCCTTGACAAGCTTTGGAAAATATTCTTCAAGATCATAAGGTAATTTGATCTCATTGCATGAGTCTTCGTACCAAGAACTATTCTCATCAAATACTACATCTCTACTCACCAAGAACCCTTTGGTTGATGGGTTGTGTAGCCTGTAGCCTTTTTAGTTGTTTTCATATCCAATGAACATGCATTTTTGAGCTTTTGGATCCGTCTTTCCTCTAACCTATGAAGGAACATGAGCATAAGTAATACATCCAAAAATCTTACAATGATCCTAGCTTGGTCTTCTTCCATTCCAAGCCTCATATGGTTTCATGCCATCAAGCGATTTTGAAGGTAACATGTTAATCAAATAAGTGGTTGTGGATACAGCCTCAGCCGATAAATAATTCGGCAAGTGTTTTTCATTTAGCATAGACCTTGCAGCTTCAACAATTTTCCTATTCCTTCTCTCTGCCACTCCATTTTGCTCAGGAGTGTACCTTGTAGCTCTCTTTTGATTCCCCTCTCTTGAAGAAAGGACCCAAATTCATGAGCAAGTACTCTCCCCCTCCATCTGACCTTAGCATTTTTAGTGTTTTACCTGTTTGATTCTCCACAAGAGCTAAATATCTTTTGAAGTATGAAAAGACTTCATCCTTGTGTTTCATAAAGTATAGTATAGTCCATCTACTGCAATCATCAATGAAGGAGACATAATACCTTGATCCAGATATTGAAGCAGCCTTGCTTGGTCCCCATACATCTGTATGAACCAAATCCAAGAGGTCTTCATGCATATAACCTATGAGACTTTCCAAATTGACATGCACTACACTTATAAATCATGTGTTGCTTTGGTAGATTAGGGAGTCCAAGTACACTTTGGTCCCTGAAAATTTGCTTTAATGATCTTTCACCAATATGTGCTAACCTTTTGTGCCATACTTCCAATTATGTGAGTGTCTGACTACCATAATTAAAGAGGGCAATGTTTCTATTGTCTTGCAATTCAAATGCAAATAATCTACATGTCTTTTCACCCTTTGCAATTCTCCTGAATCCTTGACTTGGATCTTCAACAAATGCTCCTCCTTTTGTGAACCTAACTTATAGGACTTTCTCCACAATCTGTCCTACACTTATCAAATTCTTTGTGATGGTAGTGACATAGAGTACCTTGCTGAGTAGGTTGATGTTTCCATCAGGTGCTTTTACATTTCCTATTTTCTCCACCAGATGCTTTGTACCATCACCTGTTTGCACTTCATGCTTGTTCCTTGGATCTTCTAAATCTGATAGGAGGGCCACATTTCCTGCCACATGATTTGAGCAACCCAAATCTATGTAGAAAACATGCTCATCAGATTTACCTTGTGACATCTTCATATTCATGAGAAGTAGAGAGTCTTCTTGATTTGAGTCTTCTGTGTAATTGTTGTAATCTCTTCTCCCTTTGTATCCTCCTTGGTAGGTTGAATTGATGTAGTTGTTGTGGTTGCCATTGAAATTGTTGAACCTTCCTCTTGAGTAGCCATAACCTCCTCTATTATAGCTTCTCCCTCTTTGATTCTTGGAATTCCTAAAGCGATTCTCAGTTGTATGATTATTTAATCCACAAATAGAACAAGGATTAGAGTCTTGGGGTCTCCCCCTGCCTTGTCTTCCTCCTCTACCTCTACCTCTACCATGTCTTCCTCTACCTGCATAGTTATCTTGGTGTGTACGTGCTTCATCATCCACTTTCTTTCCTCTTCCTTTATTATCTTTGGCTTTACTTTTATCAGTATACAAAGCAAAAGATTGATTACCTTTGGAACCTTCTCCATTCTTCATGAGCTTGGCCTCTTGAGTAAGTAGTTTTCCCATAAGTGTATTGAAATCTGGTACATGCATATCCATGTATAGGTCCATTGTTGTGGTGAATGCTTCCCACTTGTCATCTGCTTTCAGGCCACTGATTACTTGCCTTAAAATTTTTTCTTCATCTATCACTTCTCCAATGCTTCCTAGTTGATCAGCAATATCTTTGATCTTTGTGACAAAATTAGTCACATTTTGCTTGGAAGATTTCTTGAGTGTTGTGAAGTCCAACCCTAGTTGGTTCTTTCTAGCCTTTGTGCCTAAAGAGAAGAAGGCTTCAGGTGCATTCCACACGTCTTGTGATGTTTTACAACTTCTAATATGAGGCAACAAAAAATATGCGATAGATTTAAGGAGATAAGACCTTGCAAGTGCATCCCTTGAGCACCATGTGCTCAATCTTCCTTGCTCTTCTTGTGTAGGTTGACCTTTATTCCTGAAACTTGGCATAACTTCATCTCCAGCTATATAACCATATAGATTCCTACCTTGAAGATAAGCTTCCATCCTTAAAGACCAGGTTGAGTAGTTACCTCTATCCAATTTATCAATTGATGAAGGAAATCCATCTGCCATGTTGTCCAACCTTAATCTGATACCACTATGAGGATGGATCTACATTGATGAAGATGAGGTGGTGCTACAAAATCTTTGCACTACACCAGCCAAATGAACTCCAGAGATATGTAGTGGGCCCTTTTAGCTTGCCAAAGAATGTATTAGAGGCCCTATGTACCTTGTAAGATATGAATCAATATAGATATGTTGGAGGTGATCCAAGAATAAAAAACTTGCTATTTTTGTTCGTACACATGTTTAGTGTTTTAAACAAATCTCTAAGCACAACTGCAATTAGCTTAATTCCTTTTGGGGAACTCTAATTAACTTAGTAAGCTAACAATCATGAGTGATCTCATCAAAATTTATGGACTACATGCTGAGAAACGTATTTAGCAAATCATATCTCCATCCCGACATTCACGGGCTGCTATAGTCATCAGACCAGTGACAAAAGATATGCCAATATCTAATGACCCCAAGAAGTAATGCTAATGAAACTTTGTAGGATTATAGTAGACAGTATTCTAATTCTATCATGCTTTAAATCATCGCAAATGATCAACTACACACTGAGAACAAGCTCTGAGAAGATCACTATTCTGATGGAGTTATGACAGAGAAGTAAAATGACAATATAATGATCATATATGTATTAAACATGTACAAATACAATATAATGATCATATATGTATTAAACATGTAATCAAGCATTGCTCAATGTGTGAGAGCTGAAAGAGCTATGAGGTGAGCTCTCACTTCACAATGAAAGTACTACAAAATGATCACTCTAATGTGATATACACGTGGGTCTTCTTGATCCTCTTCTTATAGTTGAACTTGGTGCCAAAGTTTGAATTCAAATTCAAGTTTCTACCTAAAAAGTGAATGCTAACATATAGGATAGATTCTCCCATTGTTCAACAACCAAGTGATACGTGATTTAGAGCTTCCTAACTCCTCGTGGGTGTAATCTACTTTTACAAGGATAAATGTGAAGTATTTTTACAAGAGTTTGATCATATGAGGTCCTTCATGGGTTATGCCAATAAGTTAAGCATAAGTGAATTGATCAACCATGTGGGCTCGGGTATATTTGCACCAACAATGTGTCTCTTGATCCTTTGGATGCCATTTAGATCATCACATGTCATAATTGGTGTAGACTAGGACTAGGTCTCTTGCGTTCAAGCCCTTATCCTTCACATGTGCATCAAAATATGCTTTTTGTCTTTTCTTGGCTGCATAAATTCCTGCTGCAACTCTTAATCTTGTTTCACCTAGTCTTTCAAGGTCAAAGATTCTCGAGGAGAGTTCATGGCCTGTCTAGTCATGCTCTTATGCTACTTTCAATGTAGGTATCAAGAAGTCCAATGGTAGCCTTGCATTTTGGCCAATTACCATCTGAAAGGGTGTGGCTTGGAGTACTGTTTTATAGGCAACTCTGTATGCCCAAACAGCATGGTGTACCTATTTGTCATAATCACAGCGTTTATTATTCACTAATTTGGTCAGCACATTGCATAGAATCTTATTTGTGCTTTCGGCTTGCCCATTAGCTTGTGGATGATAGGGGGTAGAATTCTTGTGTATCACCAAGAACTCTTGAAGAAGATTTTCAATGACTTCATTCAAGAAGTGAGTGCCTCTATCACTTACTAGCTCTATAGGTAGCCCGTATCTTGTGAACACATTCTCAAATAGAAACTTAGCTATCGTTTGAGCATCGTTCTTCGTTGCTGCTTTTACTTCTACCCACTTGGTTAGATAATATGTGGCCACAATGATGTACTCCGCATGGGAACTCTTAGCTGGGGGATTAATAGGATCTACAAAGTCTATTCCCTACTTAGAGAATGCACGTCCACCCATCATAGGTTTCAAAGGCATCTCATCTTTGCGTATAAGATACTGAGTTTGCTGGCACACATCACACCTCTTCACATAGGTATGTGCATCCATGTGAAGCATGGGCCACCAAAAACGTGCAAATAGTATTGCCTTGATCACCCGATCTGGACCAAAGTGTCCTCCTACTACACCTTGGTGAGCAGTTTCCAAGATCTTAAGATATTCATCCTCATGGACACATAATCTGAGGTAAACATCTTTACCACACTTGTATAAGTTATCTCCAATGAGTGAGTAATCTAGGGCTTCTTGTTCTAAACTTCTTTGCAAGTCCACATCATCTCTTCAAAGTATTATTATTGGTTGAACTCTTTATTAAGGCTCATTATATTCTTAGAGTGATTTATTATGTTTTCCACATCAGCCATAGTCGTGAATAAAGCATATTTGAAGTCAATGCCAAGTTGGAAAAGTGTTCCTATGATTTAGGAAAAATTTCAAGACAACAGCACACCTTTTCTGAAGGCTGTTTTGCATGGATCATATCTCGCTGACCGTGCATCCTTTTTGGTTGATTCAAAAGCTGAAATTTTCTTTATAATATCAGGTATCAGCTCACCAGACATCTCTCGCAAATTCATCTCCAAACTCAAGCTATGCTGGTCGCAAGTTGGTAGGTAGAGAATTGGCAGATTGGTGAAAACGGCCAGTAGGCCAACTTTGGAAGCTTGTACCTTGAGCTACGTGCGTCATCGCAAAATGGTTTCTTCAGCAAAGTTGTTCCCCATACCATGGAGAATCTCCATCTAAAACAGTTTCACCAAACTCCCATGCATTAGAGAGTTATTCCTATTTAAACTGAGGCTTTTGAGCATTTTTGACAGACAGACAGAGGGCTGGAGTTGAGAGACAGTTGACTCATTTCTTGTGGTTGTGGAGTGCATCCTAGGGACTGAAGCGGAGTGGTGTATACCACACACTCTTGACCATTATACATTGGGTTCATTTGTATCATTGAGCTCATTTGATAGTGTTATTAGCTTTGTTCTTTTCAAGTAGTTTTGAGCTTGAGTTAGCTTCTACTACTGAACTTTGTATTCTTTTTTATTTAAGGATTGCTCACTTATTTGTCTCTCATATCTCATCTCATATATTCTTTCAGAGTGTGTTTAAGCTCAGCTCCTCATTTTTCTCATGGTATCAGAGCACCTAGGTTAGAAGTGCCTAGTGTGAGCATATTTGAGTAAAGGGAAGAGTCTCGATTCAACTTGTTGCAGTTGAAGATGGCACCAAGTCTCCACAACCTACACTTAGAAGGAGTTGAGAAGCTCAATGGCAACAACTATGCTACATGGAAGGTAAAGATGGAGTCCTTACTTTTCTTTCAAGATTGTTGGGATTTAATTTCGATGGACAGACCGACTGGAAGTGAAGAAGAATTGTCCAAATGGGATAAGAAGGCCATGTTTGCAGTTCATATGATAAGGTTGAGTGTCAAAGATGACATTCTCAGCCATCTGCTTGATGTGAAGACTCCCAAGAAGGCATGGGAGACATTGAAGAATATCTACGAGTCTAGGAGCACCTCGAGGCAAGTGGCATTGAGGGTTGAACTTACCAATTGTACGAGGAAGCAAGGAGAGGATGCTTCAAGCTTCATCAAGAGAGTCAAGGATCTACATCAACAACTAGTGGCTGTTGGAGATAAGATGTCTGACAACGAGCTCTCTACAATCATCATCCATGGATTGGAAGATGGATATGAAGGCTTAGTTCAAGGCCTCATCATCTTGAGGGAGAAGCCATCTCTTGAGGAGATGGAACAAATTTTCAGAGATGAAGATCAAAGGAGGCTGCAATGAAGTCAATACATGATGGAGGAAAGGCATCAACATCAAATGACAAAGCACTCTTCTCATCAAGGGGAAGAGGAAGATTCAACACACAAAGAGGAAGAGGGTGGCATCAGCCCACTCACAACCAAGATCGACAAGATCATGAAGGTAATCAATCTTTCGAAGAAAGAGGATATCCTTCCTCAAGAGGTAGAGGAAGAGGAGAAGATAGAGGTAGATATTACTCTATCCAATGTTACAATTGCTCTAGGTATGGCCATTTTGCTAAAGATTGCAGGAGTAATCAAGATAATGGGAGAGGAAGATCAGCCCACTACATGGATGGAGAAGGTGGAAATGAGTCCACTCATTTTGAAGAAGATTCTTCACTTGTATCATTAGAAGAGATAGCAGCCCATACACATGATCCCAAAGAGGAACCATGGTGGATCGATAGCGGAGCCAGTTCTCATATGACTTCTCATGCTCAATACTTTTCTAATATTGATGATTCTCATAATGGTACTATCTTTACAGTAGATAGTACTCCAAATTCCATTGCAGGGAAAGGTGACATAACCATTCGATTGGGAACGAGAGAGAAAAAGACACTCGGCAATGTTCTCTTGGTACCATTGCTTACCAAGAATCTACTTTCAGTTGGAGCTATGACTGAGAAGGGACTCAAAATAGAGTTTGAAGGCCAGCAATGCCTCATTAAAGATCCAAAGCATTCCTACAAAGTGGTTGCTAGAGGAAGAAAGCAAGGAAAGCTTTTCAAGTTAGAAGGAGAAGTCTCAGCATTTTCAGCAATGGGAAATGACAAAGCAGCCCCCATTATGCCTACCGAGTTATGGCACAAGAGGTATGGTCACTTGAACTTCAATAGTATGTGTATGCTGAAGGAGAAAGGCATGGTCATTGGAATTCCAGCCTTACAAAGGATTGGAAAAGTGTGTGAAGCGTGCTGCCTTGGAAAGCATGCTAGGAGTAAGTTCTCAAAGAGCAGCTCAAGGGCACGTGATATACTTGATGTGGTGCATGCTGATGTATGTGATTCAGCCCACACTCCCTGACTTGGAGGGAATATTTATTTTGTTACCTTCACGGATGATTTCTCTAGATATACTTGGGTTTATTTTATGAAGTCCAAGGCTGATGTATTTCAGATTTTCAAACACTTTCATGCTATGGTGGAAAAGATGACAGGACGAAGACTAAAGACTCTACGGTCTGACAATGGAGGAGAATTTTTGTCGAAGGATTTCAGCCATTATCTACTTGAGAATGGCATTCGAAGGCAACTTACTTGCAACTACACTCCACAACAAAATGGAGTGGCAGAGAGGAAGAATAGGACATTATTTGAAGCAGCAAGATGCATGCTCAAAGACAAAGGTCTGAGCAATATCTTTTGGGCTGAAGCAATCAACACTTCATGCTATTTGATGAATAGGTCTCCTACCGAAGTCTTGAAGGGCATTACCACCTATGAAGCTCTTCACAACATCAAGCCTAAGGTACATCATTTAAGAGTTTTTGGTTGCCTCACATTTTCTCACATTCCACATGAAAAGAGGAAGAAGCTGGATGACAAGTCAAGGAAATGCATCTTTGTTGGATATACTGATGTAAGTAAAGCTTACAAACTTTATGATCCGTGTAAGAAGGAGACATTCCTATCAAGGGATGTGATTTTTTATGAGAATGCAAGCTTCAGTTCAGCATCAATTTCAAATTTGGATAAAGGCTCTTCAACAACAGATAAAGCTGAAGTTCCCTCTTCTACACATGAGGAAACCATTGAAGAATTAGAGGAAGAAGATGAAGATCACCGTGCAACTCTTAGAAGGTCTTCAAGGATCAGAACACAACCTCAAAGACTTACATATCAAAGAGGTAATTCCTCAAGTTTTGAGCAAAGTAATGTTGCTTTGCTTAGCTCTATTTTACAACATGACGAACCGTCAACATATAAGGCTGCTAGTACTCAAAAAGAATGGCAAGAAGCTATGGACAAAGAGATGGCTGCTCTTCATCAAAATGGGACATGGGAGTTATGTCCATTACCTCCCAATAAGAAAGCAATCGGATGCAAATGGATCTACAAGCTGAAATTCAACAAGGAAGGGAAGATAGATAGACACAAAGCAAGGTTAGTAGCTAAAGGATATTCTCAACAATACGGATTGGATTATGACGAAACATATGCTCCAGTAGCAAAGATGAGTTCAGTTAGGTTATTACTTTCCCTTGCCTCCATATTCAAGTGGAAGGTGAAGCAAATGGATGTCAACAATGCCTTCCTCAATTGCATACTTGAGGAAGAAGTCTACATGCAACAACCGGAAGGATACATTGTCAAAGGTAAAGAGCACATGGTATGCAGACTTCTCAAAAGTTTGTATGGTTTGAAGCAAGCTCCCCGAGCTTGGTATGCAAGGATTGAAGAGCATCTTTGCTCTCAAGGCTTTCAAAGAAGCAATGCTAATCATAGTTTGTATTATAAAGTCAAGGGAAAAGATATTGTTATTGTTCTTCTATATGTGGATGATCTCATGTTGACAGGAAGCAATGAAGCAATGATTGAAGATGTTCAAAGAAAACTCTCTAAAGAGTTTGAAATGAAGGATCTTGGTGACTTACACTACATTCTTGGCATCGAAGTCTCTCAACTAGAGAAGGGAGATATATTTATCTCTCAACAAAAGTACCTTTTTTCCATTCTTGATAGGTTTGAGATGTCTCACTCTAAGCCAGTCTCTACACCCATGGAGTCAACTCTCAAACTCACGAAGGACGAGAATGGTGTTCCATATGATGAAACACTATATAGACAACTCATAGGATCTCTCCTCTATTTGACTATCACAAGACCTGATATTTGTTTTGCAGTGAACTCTCTCTCCAAATATCTACAAGCTCCCAAAGTATCTCATTGGAATTCAGCCAAGAGGATACTAAGATATTTGAAAGGTACTTCTTCACTTGGAATTCTCTATGGAGAAGATACATTGAATCTTCATGGATTTAGTGATTCAGATTATGCAGGAAACTTGGTTGATCTAAAGAGCATAAGTGGAAATGCCTTCTTCCTAGGCAATGGAGCTATTTCATGGAGTTCCAAAAAGCAAAGTACGATCAGCTTATCCTCTACAGAGGCTGAATACAAAGCTCTCACAACCTCAGCTTGTGAAGCTATTTGGCTGAGAAGATACTTGGATGTGATTGGTTTTGGAGAAAACCAACCTACCACCATTCATTCTGATAATGTCTCAGCTGAATCTTTGGCAAAGAATCCAGTCATGCATCAACGAACCAAGCACATTGAATTGAGGGAGCACTTCATCAGGGAGAAGATACAAAGTGGTGATATCATCTTACACCATTGCAACACAAAGGAAAATGTGGCTGACCTCTTCACTAAAGCTCTTGGCAAGGAGTTGTTCATCAAGCATAGATCATCACTTGGCATGATGGAGCTTCCCTTAAGGGAAGGAAGTCATGAGTAAGGAAAGGCTCATCATGCATCTTCAAAAAATAAGGGAAGGCTCATCTTCATATGCCTTCAGCAAGCATTTTATTTCAGGTTCTTATCATTTTGAAGATGTTATTCCACATCATCTCTTCAAAGTATTATTATTGCTTGAACTCTTTATTAAGGTTCATTATATTCTTAGAGTGATTTATTATGTTTTCCACATCAGCCATAGTCATGAATAAAGCATATTTGAAGTCAATGCCAAGTTGGAAAAGTGTTCCTATGATTTAGGAAAAATTTCAGGACAGTAGCACACCTTTTCTGAAGGCTATTTTGCACGGATCATATCTCACTGAGGTGCATCCTTTTTGGTTGATTCAAAAGCTGAAATGTTCTTCATAATATCAGGTATCATCTCGCCAAAAATCTCCCCCAAATTCATCTCCAAACTCAAGTTATGCTGGTCGCAAGTTGGTAGGTAGAGAATTGGCAGATTGCTGAAAACGGCCAGTAGGTCAACTTTGGAAGCTTGTATCTTGAGCTACGTGCATCATCTCAAAATGGTTTTTTCAGCAAAGTTGTTCCCCATATCATGGAGAATCTCCATCTAAAACAGTTTCACCAAACTCCCACGCATTAGAGAGTTATTCTTATTTAAACTGAGGCTTTTGAGCATTTTTGACAGACAGACAGAGGGTTGGAGTTGAGAGACAGTTGACTCATTTCTTGTCGTTGTGGAGTGCATCCTAGGTACTGAAGTGGAGTGGTGTATACCACACACTCTTGACCATTATACATTGGGTTCATTTGTATCATTGAGCTCATTTGATAGTGTTATTAGCTTTGTTCTTTTCAAGTAGTTTTGAGCTTGAGTTAGCTTCTACTACTGAATTTGTATTCTTGTTGATTTAAGGATTGCTCACTTATTTGTCTCTCATATCTCATCTCATATATTCTTTAAGAGTGTGTTTAAGTTCAGCTCCTCATTTTTCTCAGGGCATTCCTTACACAACTTATGTACATCTGCTTCCATAGTAGGCCAATGCACTCTGAGTCTCCTTAGTGTCTGTAAAGTTCTTTGCTTCGAGTAGCGTTGCTCTAATGCACCTACATGTGCCAATTGCAACCATTTAGCGTGCTCATCCTCTTCCACACAACAAGCTAGTATCCCGTGATCTGTATGTTTGTACATACTCCTTGCCATGATATGGTACTTTTGGGCTTTTACTACCTCTTTATCTTGAGTGTGTATTACTGGGTGGTTAGGCCCATATGTCAATACTGGCACCAATGTCTTAGCCCACTGAGGTACAACATCCAAGTTAAACAAGTAAGCATCAGGAAGGTCATCTACTACTCCTTGTGGGGCCTCTCCAGATGTGAGCCTAAAGAGATGGTCTTCTCTCAAGTGAGTTTTGCCTTTCCTCACCACTACCTCAAAGTCATATTCCATTAGTAAGAGAAACCATCGTACTAATCTACCTGTATTGCATGGCTTGCATTAGTAAGCTACTGATTCCAAGTAGAATCACTTGAAATGATCCACTATACATAGAGAAATTAATTTAGAAAATTGATCATTACCCTCGATTTTTTAGGACCTCTACAAAGTTTGACCAGTGAATGCTTCGATGTGTTTTTCTCCAAATTGGCTGAATGGATTCGCTTCAAACTTTGTGAGCATGTAGATAACTTGGAGCTGATTCCAAGAAGCTGTAGATCATTGAATTTTGTGGAGAAATGAGTGATACATGAGCAGCACAAGTTGACAGTGAGAAATGACTATAACAGAGATATCATAGATGAACAATGTAGGTATAATGTATTAATGAACAGTGTTGTACAAGATCATAGGCTTGGTAATAATAGCCTTATGATAGAGATCAGTGTAAGCTACAATGTAGGCCTTACACATAAGCAAAATGGCAATGAAGAGCTCGGGAAATCATCACCTCTAACCGCAATTTTTTCAAGTGATCTTTTATAGATGTTACATTCAAATTTGAATTTGAATTCACTTTTGGATCTCTCTAAAAATTGATCCTTCATGCTAGGAAATATTCTCTCAATGTAGTTTTTACCTTCTTAACTAACAAGTCCACAACTTTTTGTGTAGGTGATACAAATATTCTCAAGTCAAAAAGGAAATGCCTTTTACAAAGGTAAAGAAGTAAATCTCTACTAGCAATGGTTTCCATAGAGCTTCATATGTGTACATGCTACAAGCCAAATGTGTAGGCTTGTGATTTGTACCAACACGTGTGAGTACACATCACCCAGAGAGTTGGTGTTTCATAAGTAAATTCTACCAAAATCATGGGCAATGATCAGCACAAGATGGTTGGGGAAGTTGTCATCATCATAATATAGGGTAGTCATACAAAACACCAATCAAGAGTACTCCAGCGTGCAGTCTGCAATGTGTTCCATCCCATACATATTATTATAATAGTGAAAGACACCACAAGTTTTACTTGCCAGGTATGTTGTGATTCCCCCAATTGTAAAAAAGGACCCTACCCCAACTACTGTATGCAATTATGCATCATAAAATGCTTTCCAGGCAAATCCTTCATCAATTTGAAATACTCACACACTTCATTCACCCTATAATGAGTATAAAACCAAGGACAGAGCCCTGCAACCAATGCTTCAAGTAGAGTGGAGAGGAGCAGTCCTGAAGATGGGAAACATAATATGATGAGCCTACGATATGGTCGATCCTTTTGAAAGTTGGGTCGTACATCAATCCATTAATAGCTTCCTTTAATCTGTCTTTTGTCCTGCTCCATAAAAACACCAATAGAAACATGATCCATGGAGAATGGTTGAGCCGCATGCTCAATAATTTGTGATATCAAGTGGTAGAAAAGCCTCTTCACAGAGGCAGCTTTGGAGTGGTTGCTGTATCAAATGGCTTCAAATAATAGGTGTTTAGTAGTGAGTATTTCATTGATAAACGAGGCCAAGGAAATAATATTTCATACTAAGATAGAGTGTTGCCCTGATTTCTTCCGAGCATTAGACCAAAGAGATCAAATGACTACTTTATTAGCAAGGAAGGAAATGGAAAATAGCGTGATTTACAAGGTCATGTAGAGTTCCTTCGACTGATCAACTTATTTAGCTGCCATGGAGTAAATGCCCAGGTACCCGCAATAATACCTCTTCCAATAGAGTTTTTAAATGCCACCTCATCTTTGGTATAACCCAGTACCTCCTGTGAGGATCCTTAGAATGTTGCTATTGAGTGTAGGACAGCATTCCTCAGGTCATTCTTTTTCTAGAATTGCCTTGCTTTTCATCAAGTTGGCTCTTGTTCTCACCAATTCGCTGCATCTGTGATTCCTACACTGTGGAACACTTACACCAGTTGCAGCACCAAGAGTGGCCCAAGATCACTGGATCTAGTTTTTCATGGGCTTGTCTCATAAACTTTTCACAGCACCATTCATTTACTAAAGGAAACCTTTGAAGGCCGAGAAGCACAGACTTTCTAGAGTGTGCCCAAGGGATCGACTCTCTTCCAACCCTACGTAGACATGGCCAAACAAGAACTTGGATAGGTTCCCTCATGGAAAGTCACAGAAAACCTTCTCCATAAGAATATCAAACTAAAAGTCTACAATCCTGCGATACACCATAAAATAGAAGTAAAGATCTTCGACACAATAAGGGCTTACAAAGCTTTTGAGACAAACAAAATGATATGATTCCTAGGAATCGACACAACTATGCGGCTTGGCAAATTAGAATGGAGGCCTATTTGCAAGGTAGAAATCTTTATGGAATTGTAGCAGGTGATGAAGCTATGCCTATTCCAAGATCCAAAGGAGGACCTACACAAGAGGAGACAGATAAGCTCACATTTTGGTGCGCAAGGGATGCTCAAGCAAGGTCGTACATACTAAACTCTATCTCTGACTTTCTATTACCACATATTAGAGAATGCAAGACATCTCAAGAGACTTGGGATGCCCTGGAGACTTTCTTTTCTGCTAGTACCAAAGCAAGAAAGAATCATCTTTGGAACGAGTTCAACCAAATGAAGAAGACACCTAAACAAACCATCACAGAGTTTGTTACCAAGGTCAAGGAGGTTGCGGATCAGTTAGCATCCATTGGAGAGCTGATTGAAGAAGAGGTCATCATGAGGCAAATTCCAGACTTCAACATCTTTCTTGGACAACTCTTCAATCAAGAAGCCAATAATAGCATAAAGGAACGTAACTCTTATCATGGTAGTTCAACTAGTGCTCTATATGCATATAAGAAGGATAAGAAGCAGAAAGGCAAGAAGAAGGAAGAAGACGAAGAAGAGACTTCCCAAGCCAACTTCGCAAGCAAGAGCAAGTGGAAAGGGAAGAAGAAAGGACCAAAGCAAGACAAAGCCAAAGGTCAGAATGTTCAACCTTGTGCCATATGCAATAAGACCAACCACACTACTCAGAACTGCTGGTTCAATGGGAAGACCCAGAAAGGAAGTGGAAGAGGTGGATATGGTGGCAATAGAGGAAGAGGTGGACACAACTTCAACAACAACAATAGAAGCTATAATAGAAGGGACTACAACAATTATTCAGAAGATCAACCACATGAAGACTCATTGCTTCTTATGAACCTAAGCCACAAAGAAGGTAAAGAAGACGATCATTTGTTCTACATAGATTCAGGATGTTCGAATCATGTTGCAGGCAACATTGCTCTTCTATCTGACTTGGAAAGTCCAAAGCATAGACATGAAGTGCAAACAAGGGATGACACGAAGCACAATGTGGAGAAGATTGGTAATGTCAAAGCTTCCAATGGAAGGACAAACATTCTGAGTAAGGTTCTCTATGTACCCACTATCACTAAAAACCTAATAAACGTAGGCCAAATAGTTGAAAAAGGCTTGCAAGTTAGGTTCACCCAACATGGAGCTTTTGTGGAAGATCCATGTCAAGGCTTCAAGAAGATAGCCCGAGGTGAGAAGCATGGTAGGCTTTTTACTTTTGAAGTAGGAGATACCAGGAACATAGCTCTATTCAACTTTGGGTCTCAAACCCTAAGTGAGCTTGAAGTGTGGCATAAGAGACTTGCTCATGTGAATGAAAGAACCTTGAAGGATATATGCAGGGATCAAAGTGTTCTAGGACTGCCGAACATATCAAAGCAACACATGATCAACAGGTGTGATGCATGTCAGATTGGGAAGGCACAAAGACAACCATTCAACCACAAAGGCTACATCCACAACAACTTATTGGACTTAGTACACACAGATGTATGGGGACCAAGTCAAGAACCTTCATTGGCAGGATCAAGGTATTATGTCTCATTTATTGACGAACATAGTAGATGGACTGTTCTATAGTTTATCAAGAGTAAGAATGAAGTATTTGATTGCTTCAAGAAGTATCTTGCACATGTGGAGAATCATACAGGTAGATCACTAAAGAAGCTCAGATCTGATGGAGGGGGAGAATACTTCTCCAAAGAGTTTGATGAGTTCTTGCAGGACAAAGGTATCAAAAGGGAAGTGACTACTAGGTACTCTCCTCAACTAAATGGAATTGCAGAGAGAAGAAACAAGACATTGGTTGGATCAGCCCGAACAATGCTTGAAGAGAAGAAGTTGCCACATTATCTTTGGGCAGAAGCTATTTCAACTGCACTGTACATTGTCAATCGACTACCATCCAAATCGCTTCAAGGTATGACTCCTTATGAAGCATGGCATGGAAGAAAACCTAGTCTTGGACATTGCAAGGTTTTTGGTTGTTTAGCCTATGTTCATGTACCATCACAAATAAGAGGTAAGCTAGATGAAAGGGCAACAAAGGCAGTGTTTATTGGATATGATTCAACTCAGATGGGTTACAGGTTCTTCAATCCTTCAACCAAGCAATTCACTACAAGTAGAGATGTTGTGTTTGAAGAACACAGGTCTTGGTATGATGAAGATAAACAAAAGGTAACACTACCATTTGATCTTGATTCTGACTCTCATCAATTAGGAAGCAAGCATGATACACAGGTCTAGGATCCAAGAAGTGATACAGACGATGACCAAAATGAAAGAGAAAGGGATTACAAGCTATGGAAGTCAAGAGGTAAAGCAAAGATGCAAGAGGTCGGAGAATGCTCCAAACAAGCACCTAGAAGATCAACAAGAGAGAAGAAACAACCAGAAAGGTATGGATATGATTCCACATTTGTTACAAAGCATTCAATCTACTTGGTAAAAGACTCTATTTCAGAGGAACCCTCAACCTATGAAGAGGCAAAGGGAAACCCTAATTGGGAAAAGGCCATGAACAAAGAGATAGATGCATTGAAGGAGATGGACACTTGGGATTTGGTTCCAATGTCACCGAATCAAAAGGTAATTGGTTGCAGATGGGTATATAAAGTTAAAAGAAATTCAGATGGATCAGTTTGCAGGTACAAGGCAAGATTAGTTGCCAAAGGATGCTCACAAACTCATGGTATAGACTATGAGGAAACATTCTCACCAGTTGCAAAGATGACTACAATCAGGACATTGATAAGTGTAGCTGCTGCAAGGAATTGGAGACTCCTCCAACTTGATGTGAAAAATGCATTCTTAAATGGTTAGATAAGTGAAGAGGTATACATGTCACAACCACCAGGTTTTGAAAACCCTAATCATCCATCTTATGTTTGCAGACTTAAGAAAGCATTGTATGGATTGAAACAAGCTCCAAGAGCTCGGAATTACAGGTTGGTTACATATCTTCAAGATCAAGGGTTCAAAGCTAGCAGCTCAGATCCTTCTCTATTCATCAAAAGGGATCACAATGAGGTTATCTATCTAGGTGTATATGTAGATGATATTATTGTGACAGGTGATGATCTAAATGGCATTCAAAGGATCAAGAGACACATGCAAGAGGAGTTCAAAATCAGTGACCTAGGTGAGCTCACATATTTCCTAGGTATGCAGGTGATATACACAGATGAAGGAATGTATTTGACTCAAAGAAGATACATTCAGGATCTTCTTCTCAAGTTCAAAATGGAGAACACTAAACCTGCAGGTACACCTTTGGAGATGAATCATAAACTTAGTGTTTATGAAGGTGAGAAAATTGAAGACATTAAAGAGTATCAAAGCTTGGTAGGTAGCTTGATATATGCTACTCATACAAGGGCAGATATCTCATATAGTGTGGGAGTGCTTAGTCAGTTCATGCACTCACCAAGAAGACCACACATGGATGCGGCTAAGAGAGTACTTAAGTATCTCAAAGGTACAATCAACAAAGGTATATTCTATCCTTACTCTTCAGATTTGGATATCAAAATCTACTCAGATGCAGATTGGGCAGGAGCTAAGGATGATAGAAAAAGTACATCTGGTTACTTAGCATTTGCAGGTTGGAAGCTAGTGTCATGGAGTTCCAAGAAGCAACCAACAGTTGCTTTATCCTCAACTGAAGCAGAGTATAGAGGCCTAACCATAGCAACTCAAGAGGCAATATGGTTAAAAGCATTGTATACAGATTTGGGACTTGTGAGTTCCAAACCACACATATTTGGAGATAATGTAAGTTCCATGCATCTAGCAGCAAATCCTATTTTTCATGCGAGAACCAAGCACATAGAAGTCCATAACCACTTCATCAGGGAGAAGCTCATGGTAAAGGAGATTGACATCTCTTTTGTTCCAACTAAAAAGCAAGTAGCAGATATGATGACGAAGGCACTTGATGGAATAAAGCTTTGTAGATTCAAAGCTATGGCAGGTATTCAACCTATCAGAGAATCAAGACTCAAGCATACTTTAGCTTGAGGGGGAGCTGTTGGAACATCAAGCTTACACTATGCTTGAGGTGGATTTGATCTACATCAAAGGCTATCGCGTCGAAAGAATATCCGTTGGAGAGTTCTTTTTCATATGCTCATTATTGTATTTTTTTGAGAATATTTTGATGGCTCATTTACCATTGTAAAAGCCTTGAGTTGTACACATGTAAAGGTAGAAATATAGAGCCAAAATCCCACGAAATTTTGGTGGTTGAAGTTGCATTCAATCAAGCAAATCAAGTCACCTAAAAGTAGATCAATCAAGATCTTCACTTTTCCTAGATTATAGGGAAGTGAATTGATTCCCTCCAACAACCATTCCCACCTTCATTTGAATTCAAATTCAAGTTGTAAAAGTCGTGGAACACTCCTAGAGGCTATATAAGGAGTTGAAATCACTTGTATTATACATGGAAGCAATATACATACACTTGTGATCATCATTGTCTTGCTCCTTCAATTTTCTGCATCATCTTCTTCGCCAACAGTAATCTTGCAGAGGCTGTTGCTCTCTTCTCAGAGGTCCAAATTGAGTGCAAGAGGACTCATTGCAAAGGTATTAATGTCTAGTTTATGCGTGTAAATTTCCAAAGCATTTGGTTCAGCAGATTTGGAGGAATCGCAGTTTTTTCGCCTCGGGGTCAATCTCTGTGTATTCCTGAAAAATAGGAAGTACCACCGGTGAATGTCGCATTCATTCCTATAGCATATTTTGCTTAGTCCTTATACTTTTGTGCATTCCATACACTCAACCCTATGTGTATCACTCCCATAAAAGGATTTTTTCTAATTGTAATCACGCTGGCCGCTATGGGCATTTGAAGTTCATTGTCTCTTCCATAGATAGTAAGTTTTTTGAGATAGTCGACCCGCAAACCTATCTGTTTTGTATCGACTCATTCTCCTTGATGCTCCAAGGTACATAGTGTGTTTCTTTGCACTTATCACATGCCTATAAGGTCTATTTGAGTCTCCATAAGCTCAAGGGCTGGTCTTGTGCCGGTTGGCTTGACCAAACTTCATCGCTTCGAAACGCACTTTTCTACCTTCGACAAGCTTCTCCAAGTTCTTTCACTAATGGCCCAATGGAAGGGTGAAAGTGCCATGCAAGAACTCAAATCCTACACAATCAAGCAAAAAAATTACGACACAATACTTTACCACATGTTCTTGAGCTCTCCAAGTGATGAAAGGCCGACCATCCCCGATAACAGTGCCAAAAAGTGTTGAGGTTGTAGCAAGAGAAGACTAAAACCATCACCACCTTGCATGGAAGCAAGAAGGAAAGCTCAAGAGTGAATCTCCTCTCATCCACCCCTACCTCCAACATGTTCAAGCCATTGGCATCAGACACATGCTATGCCACATGCTTGAAAACAAGGAGAATAGAGAGTCAAGAATCCTAGTCCATGAGGAAAATACAAGCAATGCAACTACTCTACTCACACAAAGGAGAGACATGCATAGGCACACACACACACACCACTCTTACACACTCACAAAGACACAATACATAAATTTAAATAGTCTTGGAGTAAAAGAGAGCCTTCTTCCATTCATAAGAGATATTACATGAGAGCAGGTCGACCAAAAGCTCCCCTCTTTACAAAAATGAGCTTCTATATATATGCTAAGCTCTATTCCCTATGTGATCTTTTGAAAAGTCAAAAAGTGAACCTCTCTCTAACTAACATATCTTCTAGGATATTCCAAAATCAATTCTTGTAACCATCAACTCCCAAGAATATGCATGTGTAGGATTTTTACTTGGGATTTTCCTAGAAGAGCCAAAAAGGTGAGGTCTTCAAGAGTCTCCTCCACTATGGTATAAGAAAATATTAAGAAGTGCTTTTAGGAGAGTGTTCACATGTGACACTCAAATATATACAAAGAGGTTTATTCTCATGGTCTAAGGAGGGTTCCCATGCACAATTGAGGATGTGTGCATACCCTACAACCCAACAAACCTCCTTGACCTTTGTAACAAGCTCAGTGATGGTTTGTTTTGGAGTTTCTTCATCTGATTGAACTCATTCCAAAAATGGTTCTTCCTTGCTTTTGTACTAGCGTAAAAGAAAGTCTCTAGGGCATCCCAAGTCCCTTGAGATGTCTTGCATCCTATAATGTGTGGCAATAGAAAATCAAAGATAGAGTTGAGTAAGTATGACCTTGCTTGAGAATCCCTTGCACACCAAAGTGTGATCTTATATGTTTCCTCTTGAGTAGGTCCTCCTCTAGATCTTGGAATAGGCATTGCTTCATCACCTGATGCAATTCCATATAAATTTCTTCCTTACAAATAAGCCTCCATTTTGATTTGCCAAGTAACATAATCGTGTCTATCAAGCTTCTCAATCATTGATGGAAAGCCATCTCCCATCTTGAAGTTGCTTTGATACCATTGAAAGAAGTTGCTCTGATACCACTAGTCTAGCAAACTAGCATAGGACCAGCCCTAGCTCTTTGGATATGTAAAGTTAGACCTTGTAGGCTTTTTGTTAGTGCAATAAAACCCAACACGTACTTTGGAACATCAACAAGAACAAGTTGATGCAAAATAGATAACTTGCACCTTGGCTAGCTCACAAGAACCTTTTAAAAATGGATGGAAGTTATGACTTCAAACACTAAGAGCAGCGAGCAAAATTACAATTGGAAAAATTACTTTTAAGGGAGTTTCATACATAGAGTTGGCTTGCTAAAATGCATAAAAGCCCTTATTTATATCAACCAATGAAGGAGCAATCACCTTAACAATGGTTGGATGTCATGCCATACTCTCAAGAGTTCTTGCGAGAAATACAAGAAGAAAAATGCGCCAAGGAGAAGGGCAATCACCCTCTTATTCTTGAAATTGATGATCGTCATGATCAATTTCCCCAAGACATTCCATCAATCTCTGGAGATCAAGCAGAGCAACAAGAAAATGAAAAATTAGATTTAGAATCTATTCCTTACAAGAGTTGCCACAATTCACAGGCTCATGGGAGTTTGAATCTCTCCCACAATACTGGTAAGAAATAAAGACTCAATGGTTCCAAGGAACACTGATGTCGTGAAGAAAAGCAAGGTTCAATATCATCTTATCGCAGAAGAATTGCTAAAAGTAAAACCTGAACTATGGAATCATGTGAAGAATCAGGTCCCAAAATTTGATTCCAATATGCCAAAAGTAATCTCTAAGCAAAAAGTTCCAGAGATACCTCTCGATAAAATAGGGGACATGAGCGAAGGTGAAGAAGGTAATACTTATCTTCCGATCGATCACCTATCAAGGTTACACAACCAAAGCAATCATAGATTTAGGTGCTAGTGTTGCAATTGCGACCACCTCCTTGTGGAAGCAATGGGGCAAACCCACATTAAGACCAAGTAGAATGAAGCTTCAAATGGGAGACGACCATGTTGAAAGACCCCTAGGATTGCTCGAAGGGATAACTCTAACTACTTGTGGTGTAGAGTTTGAAAACACATTTGCTATATGTGACTTTGAGAAACATAATGTCTATGAGATGGTCCTAGGAAGACCCTTCCTACGACAATTACAAATAGTACAGGATTGGGGAACCAACTCCTTGTACTTGCAAAACTTAGGGGTCACCACCAAGGTCAATCTAAAATACTATACTTTCAGAGATGTACCACCCCTACAGTGGAATCCTATCCACAAAGCAAAAGAAGATTCTACCTCTGTGTATTCGGGAAGTTCACCTGATCCATCTTGGATGCATGAAGATACTCATTTGTGGATGTGCAAGGTCACAGAGGAAGAGGAAAGATGCCTAAAAGCGTGAGAGGAAGGAACTTCTCAAGAAGATAGACCGGTTAAAGACCCAGCCTATACACCGATGATCTTTTCAGATGAGGAATTTGAGCCTCATGGCTAGGCAGAAATCTTAGCTACAATGGACATTGCGGTCAATGAAGAACAATGGACGCCTCATTGTGATGAGGAGGGTTATGATATTTCAGTGTTCATGTGTCAGCCCTTGTTGGAAGAATGTGACCCTATTGATGTGATAGAAGAAGAAGAAAATGACGATGATCTAGAGTCCATTGTAATGGATAGTTGCTTTAATTCAGAAAAGCACTATCTAGAAAACATAGGAGTATTTAATCAAAAAGAAGAAGAGCCTCTCACAAGCATCAAAATGGTAAATTCAAAGGATGGAAGTGAAGGAGGTCAAAAGAAAAAGAAAAGGAAAGCAGTAAAACAAGAAGAGGAGGAATCATTGTTTGAAGTACCAGAAAATTTCAAGAAATATGAACTAGAAGACTGAAAAATTTTGGTACGAATGCCTAAGAGAGAGGCCATCATAGGAGAAGCATACGATAACAAAGAAAAGACCAAAAAAGTTGTAGTAACCATTGAAGAGAACCAAGAGCAATGTACATACATAGGAGATGACCTAAGTGCAAAAGAAGAAGCAGAGCTTGTAGCTCTATTAAGGGAATATAGGGATGTGTTTGCATGGCACTATGGAGATTTGAAGGGAGTAGATCCAAAAATTTGCTCTCATATGATCCCCATGACCGCTGATGCCAAGCCCACCAAACAAAAGCCCTACACATATAATGACACTTATGCACCTAAAATAAAAGAAGAAATTGATAGACTCATTGAAGCTAGATTCACCTACGAGATTGAGCATACTCAATGGGTGTCCCCCATTGTAGTGGTGCCCAAGAAGATTGGAAAGTTGTGAGTGTGCATTAACCTTAAAAAAGTTAATGCTGCTACGATTAGAGATAGCTATCTGCTTCCAATCACTGAACATCTATTGGAGCATGTTACAGGCAAGGAAGTTTATAGCTTCCTTGATGGATTTTCAGGTTACAATCAAGTAGCCATTGCCCTAGAAGATCAACACAAAACAGCTTTTGTCATAGAGTGGGGAATCTTTGCATTCCGCGTGATGCCATTTGGGCTCACCAATGCACTTGAAACATTCCAAAGGCTCATGTGTCATGTTTTCAAAGAGTTCTTGCGAAAGAACTTAGATGTATATGTGGATGATTTATGTGCCCATTCCCAAGAAACAAGATACCACATCCCTGAGCTCAAATAGATGTTCAACAAGTGTAGAGAATATCGAGTGTGTCTGAACCCAGAGAAGTGTGTGTTCATGGTACGACAAGGTAAAATCTTAGGTCACATTGTTTCAAAGAATGGAATATCAACAAAGGAGGACAAAGTAAGAGCCATAGCGGAGCTGCCTAGGCCAAGGAATGTTAAAGAGGTACAAGCCTTTATGGGCCATTGTGAATATTATCGCAGGTTCATCCACATGTATGCAATCATAGCCAAACCTCTTTATGCCTTGCTAACAAACTTTGAGTGGAATGATGAATGCGAGAATTCGTTCACTAAGCTGAAGAGATGTTTGTGCATGGCACCAATACTGACCACTCCTGATTGGAATAAACCATTTGATGTTCACGTGGATGCATCCAATTATGCAATCATAGGATGTGTGCTATTACAACCAATAGGTGAAGGAAATTTAGATTTGCCTATAGCATATGCTAGGAGACAACTGAATGCAGCTAAGCGAAACTATACAACAATAGAAAGAGAAGGATTAGGCATGGTATATGTTGTGAAGAAGTTTAGAAACTATCTATTGGCCAACAAGTTCAAGTTTTTCAGTAATCATCAAGCTTTATTGTATTTCATCAATAAACCTTGTAATATAGGACACTTAGTGAGATGGTTTCTCTTACTAATGGAATATGACTTTTAAGTGGTTGTTGGGAAAGGTAGAACCCACCTCAAGGTAGGTCATCTTTCTCGCATCACTTCAAGAGAGTCACCACAAGGAGTGTCTGATGAATTGCTCGATGCTTATTTGTTCAATTTAGAAGTTGTTCCTAAATGGGAAAATAAGTTGGTACCTATCCTAACCTTTGGACCTGCAAATAAGAACGTAAAAACAAACAAGGAAGAAATTGTGCGATCACAAAAATATCAAATATTGGCAGGAAGTATGTACAAACAAGATACAAAAGGCATATTATCTTGTTGTGTCGAGGACAATGAACATAGTAGCTGGTTGCAACAAGCCCACGAAGGAATGCTAGGAAATCACTATTCTAAACAATGAACATTGCAAAATCTGAAACGTTTAAGAGTGTATTGGCCTAGCATGGACAAAGAAATACAGGAGTGGATTAAGAATTGTCTAGTGTGCCAGGAGAGACCCCTAGTGGAGCATGCAACTCTTTATCACGTAGCATTCATTCTAGAATGGAGCACTCCATTGGTGGAATTCATGAGATCGGGAACATTACCCAATGAGGCAAGTCTAGCAAGAAAACGGAGCATGGAGCAAGAGGCTCAATACTATGCCTTAGTAGGAGACAACCTATATCGAACAAGCAAAGATGGATACTTAAGACTGTGCGTTCATGAATCAGACTACTTGAAAGTCTTAGAAATCGCACACAATAGTGTTGCATGTGGCCACTTTGGGCCTGACAGAGTAATCAAGACCATTCTATTCTCAGGACTTTGGTGGTCCACTCTTCATACGGATGCACATACTTATGTGAAGAAATGTGAAACATGCCAACGTGCACAATATCGCACAAGAAAAGATGAGATGCCTTTGAGACCAATGATGGGAGGATGTGCATTCTCGAAGTGGGGTATAGACTTTGTAGGTCCTATTAACCCCGCAACTAGAAACTCCCATGCAGAATACATTATTGTAGCCACAAATTACCTTACAAAGTTGGGTAGAAGTAAAATCCATGACAAAGAATGATGCTCAAACGATAGCTAAGTTCTTATTTGAGAACGTGTTCACCAGATATGGGTTACCAATAGAGTTACTAAGTGATAGAGGCACGCAGTTCTTGAACAAGGTCATTGAAAACCTTCTCCAAGAATTCTTGGTGTTACATAAGAAGTCAACCCCATATCATCCACAAGCTAACGGACAAGTCAAGAGCGCAAATAAGGTCCTATGCAATGTATTGACCAAACTCGTAAATAATAAATGCTCTGAGTGGGACAAAAAACACCATCATGGTGTTTGGGCTTATCGAGTTGCTTATAAAATGGTACTCAATGCCACCCCATTTCAGATGGTCTTTGGACAGAATGTTGTGATACCATTAGACTTCTTGATCCCAGCTTTAAGAGTAGCACAAGAGCATGAATGGAATGGACACGATTTGTCTTCCAGGATCTTTGATCTAGAATGCTTAGGTGAGACGAGGCTACGAGTGGCAGCAGGCATCTATGCTGCAAAGAAAAGGCAAAAGGCATACTTTGATGCACACATCAAGGATAAAGGATTGAAAGAAGGAGATCTCATCCTGGTGTATACACTAAAATAGCATGCACCTATATTGGAAAATAGAGGATATGGATCCGTGATCATTAATAGAATTTCCACTAGTGGTGTGGTTCAATTGGCCACTCTAGAAGGTGACATCTTGCCAAGCTATATTAGTGGGTGCCCAGTCAATCTATATCAAGAACCTCTTATAGAGGATATGTTAAGGCGACTCAAATGGCTAAGAAACGAAAAGAAGAAGAGTTTAGAGTTAGAGAAGAAGCACAGGCAGAGGCTAGGGAGCGCATTAGGCGAAATAATTTAAGGCAACTAGGACTAGATGTCAACCCGAAAGCCCCAAAATATCACATGGACATGTGCCAAAAATCGGGCATAATTACTTCTCGTATAATCGATCGACACCCCTTTGTGACTGTGGAGGTAGGACAAGGAAAGAGTGTAAGGACTGTGAGAGCCTTGGTTGACTCAGGTGCAGCAACTAGTGCAGTTAGAATTTCATACTGTGAGACCTACGATTGAACATCAAGCCCATAGAAGCCTATCTCATAGGTTTGGGAGGTGTGGAAACCATTGTTTGGGTGAGGTGGAACTTCCCATCTACCTTCAAGATGTTCCAATGAAAGTCAAAATGGAAGAACAATTGCAAAGGCAAGTAGACCTTCCTTCTTTTTCGAAGAGTAAAGCATCCACAATAGTTCAACCTCCGAAGCAAGAAAAACAGTACAAGAAAATCGGTATATCGAATATACAAAGAGCCTTTAAGAGTAAAGTAGTTCCGGGCATAAAGCAGATCTGGGTACAAAAAGGAGAGCAACCACAAGTCGTGCCAACACAATTCCCACCCACTCAATCCAACCATGGGAAGAAAAGAACCAAGCAACCAAGACCAAATCAACCAAAAGGTCTCCAAAAACTTTGGGTGCCTAAGAAATTAGTTGCAGCTCAACAATGGCAATTACACATGTGGGTTCCCAAAAGACTCTTATATGCACAAAGGCCTATGCTCTCCATCAACTCTCTGGAAATAGTAAGAAGGCAAGCAACAAGGATATGGGTTTGGAAGAAAAAAGCATCAGTAGCACCCCCAAACTAGAGAGCCAACCACAAGGGATAAAAAATTCAAGCAAACATCCAAAGATGGAGAAGTCCGTTGTCATTTAACCATCAACTGATCACATCATTTCCAGATCCAATGGATACCTCCAACAAAGGCTGCATCAACATCTGAAAACCAAAAAGCCTCAACGTGCAACAACCATGGGCCTTTGGCATAACCTTGTCTTTTGCACCATTCTAGTCATGAATTTCCAAAGTATGCAGTATTATAGGGCCACATTACAAGGCCTTGCATAGACACAATTGAGAAATCCCAAGCACATGAGACACACTTTCCACATGTAATATATTTTCTTGATACTAACCTCTTTCTTCTTGTTTTATGCCATTGTCCCAAAAAAAAGGGGGGATAAAGAAAGAGAGAAGAAGAAACAAGACCAGGCCGTCGAAGAATCGCATAAATGAATGATCAACAAGGACATCTATCAACACTAAAAAAGACAAGGCAATGGTCAATCACTGTGATGGGAGTACACAAAGAATGAAGATCCATGGACCCTTCACCATGATAAGATTTCTTACTTTAACAACACTATAACCATGGTACATTAGGAAACCTCTTCATCAGCATACCGTTGATGACTTCGCTCAAGACCAATTTCTGGCACCATACTTCTTCCCATGCATTTTCCAAGTACGCATACATAGGGCCACATTACAAATCCATGCACAAGGCACATAATGTTTTCAACCCATGCACTAATACACTTACCCATCCTTCATTATGGGTTATGAGTACTTGGCATGAAAACTATGAAAGCCATGTTTGAAAGGGCAAGAGGACATCAAGGTGACAATCGTGAGAGCAAGGAAGCAAGTGCCAAGAGCTACTCACAATCAACCGTGATAACCTCTTTTGAGCAGCTCACGATTTTTGAAAGCTCAAAAGTACACTCTCAAGCTGGAATCAAGGAAGAAGTATATACAAAGGGACTAAAAATAAAAAAGTGGAGAACTGACCCTGCTACATGTGGACGACAGACCGCTTTTGTGGAGACATGATGAACACTACCTCTCAAAGTACTACAACAAAAAACCACTCCAACAAGGGTGTGTCAGGGATGACAGACTCTAGAGGGGGGAGTGTTGACACTCGAGGTTAAGCGAAAGCATGGAAGCACAACAAAGAAGTGGACACACAAGAAGAAGGAGCATGTAGGGAGCTTTGAGAAGCACATATCAAATTTTTAGAAGAAATCCCTATAAAAATAGTGATTTTTATCACTAAAAACCATTGTAAATACAATTTTCTATTTTTGTAACTCCATTTTGTTCAATCCGAGGAGTCCTCGAGCCTGATGAGTATCAGAAGTACCATCCTACCAGTTTTCATAATTTTTAGACTCCGTTTGAACCCTCGAATAAGTCCTCGAACCTAATTTTTAACTATGCCGGACTCTAGGTCTGGACAAGACCAAAACCACTCAAAAACTATAAAAAGGGCTGGAGAGCTCATTTTTGGGGCTAGCTTGTTAGAGATTTGAACTCTTGTAAGAGATTTCTTTTGTAATCAAAGTTCTTCCATTGTTCCACTCTTTGCTCTTACCTTGTGCACATGTGTGTGTATGTGTGTGCATGCTTCTGTGCTTTCACTCACGCACTTGTGCCATCACTTGCTCATAGTCTTCATACTAGTCCTCACGTCTCTGCGGATTGACATTTATGAGGTGAATCTCCTCACGTTGGTACTTGCCATTGTGCTAGAGTGACAACAAGACAAAAGGTTTCCACCTTTCATCTCCTCTCAAACCTACAAGAAATTTAGCAATCAATATGTGACCTTCAATATCTTCATCTATGGATCCAAGACTATATTCTAGATCCTTCATCTTAGTGACATAATCACTAATACTTTGACTTGGCTTCTTCTTGAATGTAGTAAACTTTGATCATAGACTTGCTTTCCTTGCTTTGGTAGTACTTTGGAAATGATATTCCAATGCATTCCATATATCTTCAGCTGATTCCAATCCTCTGATGTGTGGTAGAAAATGATCTAAAATTGTATTATAGATGTAGGCCTTTGCACTTGCATCCTTGTTCTACCGATGCTTTAAAGCATCAAGTTCCTCTTTCTTTGGTCGGCTTTCATCTTCAAATACTGGCTTGTCTTCTTCACCTGATATGTACACCATGAGATCCTTACTCATAAGTAAGGCTTCCATTCTCATTACCTATGTAGGATAATTATCTCTATCCAGTTTATCAATGGAGATATGATCTACCATAATTCTTTGCTAGTACTTCAACCTATGAGTTTAAAGGATAAATAATAATAGCTTTTGGAGTTCTTTGTGTATAAATATACTTTTGAAGTAATCTTTTGATGCCTTGTGTCTTTGAATGATTTATCTTTCAAACTTTAATGAAAACTTTCCAAAACTTCTTGTACCTTTGATGCCCTCTGCTCTCTAGAATCTTTCTTCTCTGATACCACTTTCTGATGTATGAAACATCACAAGAAATGAATTAATGTGACACTAGACAACCTCTATGGTCACCATTAACTCAATGCTTCTCCAAACTTTGAGAAATGATAGCCAAATTTGAGAACTTTGTGAAGAGAGATGGTGGATGCAATCCAAAGATGAGTAGGTGCTGCTACAACCAGCTTCACACCAGCCAACTGAGACTTCAGAGTTGATTAGTAGACCCTTTGAGCTTCCTAAATCCACCAAAATATCAGCCAAGTACTTTGGACATGTATCCCAAAAGTTTAAGTCAAGACAGACTAGTTGCGAAATGACTAGCTCCCAAAACTTGCTATTTTTGGACATACACCTGCTGGAAAAAATGAACAGTGCTCTCAACCTGGTAGGAATTAGAAAAATTCCTTTTGGGAATAGCAAATAGACTTAGCAAGCTTCCCAATCCAAGTTAAAACACTTCAAATGATGGACTGAGCACTGAGAACAAGTTTCATCAATTTCTGGAACATTCCAACAATTCTCGGGGCTCTACAGAGATAGACCAGTAAGCAGTAAAATGCAGATATCTCCAAGAGTATTAATCCAATGTCCTTGAAAATTTATATCACAAAGTAGACAGTACAAGCTATCCAAGGCAAGTTAAATCACTGAAAAAGGTTCAGTAGAACTCGAGATATGACCTTCTGAAGTTACTGCTCTGAGTGAGTATAGCAGAGAACAAAACAGAGAAGTAGATGATGATAAATGTATAGATTCACATATGATTACAACCACATTGGCAATGAATCTTTGCACAATGGGAGTAGAATGATAGAGCTATGGAGTAAGATCTTCAATCTCTACAAAATGACATGAAGTGGTCACGTACAAAGCTTGCTAATCGCCTCTTCCTTCTTGCTCCTTTTATAGCTATTCTTGGAGGGAGTTTTGAATTCGAATTCGAATGGCTCCACCTAAAAGTGATCCCCAAAGTTAGGAGAGATTCCCTCAGCTCTAAATTTTGTGGTTTTAGGTAGTTAGAACCACGAATTTGCTTTTACATCATGGATGAGGTAAGCCATCCTTTTCCTTTTTTCTTTTTCCATTTACAAGAGATAAAATGTACTCTTTTACAAGAGGTGTTCACATGACTACTCATGTGACTTACAAATGAGGATAATATCAAATATATCAAGCATGTAGGCTTGGGTAAAATGCACCAACAACTCCCCCTCAAGCCTAACATGCTTGGCCTTCAAATAAGTCTTCAATTGTCCCTGATTTCCTGCAAGCCAATCATCAACTTGAATCTACTTAATTTTGTACCATCAAGAGCTTTAGTCAACATGTCGGCACATTGCATATCTGTAGAGACATAGGATAGTTGAATATCCTTGCTCATTAGCTTCTCCCTTACGTAATGGTAGTGGACTTCAATATGCTTGGTTCTAGCATGGTATACCGGATTAGCTGCTAGATGTAGTGAGCTTGTGTTGTCACCAAAAATGTGAGGTGTTGAAGAATGAAGTCCAAGATCTGTGTACAAAGACTTTAACCACATGATTTCTTGAGTTGCATTAGCCAAACCTCTATATTCGGCTTCGGTAGAAGATAATGCCACGGTTGGTTGCTTCTTCGATGACCAAGAAATGATTTTTGAACCTGCAAATGATATATATCCTGATGTGCTTCTTCTATCATCTTTAGATCCGGCCCAATCTGCATCTGAATAGACCTTTAGCTCAATATCTGAAGTAAATGAATAAAACAAACCTTCATTCATAGTCCCCTTTAGGTACTTGAGGACTCTCTTGGCCGCTTCCATGTGTGGTCTTCTCGGCTTATGCATAAACTGACTCAATATGCTAACACTATAGCATATATCCACCCTTGTGAGTGTTGCATAGTTCAAACTTCCAACCAAGCTTTGATAGCTTGTGATGTCTTCAATTGGCTCTCCTTCATAAGCACTAAGCTTATGGTTTTGCTCCATAGGTGTACCTGCACACTTGGTATTTTCCATCTTGAACTTGACGAGCATGTCATGGACATACTTCCTTTGTGTGATGTATATACCTGAATCTGTGTAGATCAACTGCAATCCAAGAAAATAAGTGAGTGGTCCGAGGTCACTTATTTTGAACTCCTCCTTCATTTAATCCTTTACTTGTTTGATTCCTTCAAGATCATTGCCTGTGATAATAATATCATCAACATACACACATAAATAGATCACTTCAGATCCATTCCTCTTTATGAACAAAGAGGTATCCGCCTTGCTAGCTTTGAATCCTTGGTCCTGCAAATAAGTCACCAATCTGAAATTCCAAGCTCTTGGAGCTTGCTTCAATCCATACAAAGCTTTCTTTAGTTTGCATACATAGTTAGGATGATGTGCATCCTCATATCCAAGAGGTTGTGCCATATACACTTCCTTAGAAATCCATCCATTCAAGAAAGCATTCTTTACATCAAGTTGATAAAGATTCCAATTTCTAGATGCAGCAAGACTAATGAGAACCCTAATTGTAGGCATTTTTGCAACAGGAGAGAAAGTCTCCTCATAATCAATACCATGGGTTTGAGCATCCTGAATCAATGTAAAATATGTGATCATCATCCTTACCCTTCTTCGCTGATAGATTCATAATCAATAATGAATCTTCTTGACTTTGGTCCTCTGCATAGTTATTGTAGTCTCTTCTTCCTCTATGGCCACTTTGATAGTTGTTGTTGTTGTAATTGTTGTTGTAGTAGTTGTTCTTGTAGCCTCCATTGTATCTACCTCTATTTGATCCATAGCCACCTCTATTGAATCCTCTTCCTCTTGAGTTCCTCGGGTTCCTGAAACATTCTTCAGTAGAATGGTTAGATAAGCCACATATGTTGCAAGGTTGAGATGATTGGAATCTCCCCCTGCCTTGCTTTCCACCTCTGCCTCTTCCTCTAGCTCTTCCTCTACCTGCAAAGTTTTCTTGATAAGAGCTTCCTTCATCTTCATTCTTCCTATTCTTTGACTTGTCCTTGACCTTAGCTTTATCAGAATATAAGGCAGAAGTTTGATTACCTCTTGAGGACTCACCACCTTTGTTAATCTTTGCTTCATGAGTGAAGAGTTGGCCCATGAGTGTGTTGAGGTCGGGTACATGCATATCCATGTATAAATCCATGGTTGTTGTGAATGACTCCCACTTGTCGTCTGCTTTGATTCCATTCATGATTTGTCTAATGATTTGCTCCTCTTCAATTACCTCTCCAATGCTTCCAAGCTGGTCCGAAATCTCCTTCATCTTTGTGACATAATCAGTCACATTTTGCTTCGGGCTTTTCTTCATTGTTGTGAACTCCATCCACAATTGGTTCTTCCTTGCTTGAGTGTTGGAAGAGAAGAAAGAAGCAAGTGCATTCCAGGTTTCTCTTGATGTCTTGCATCCCTTGACATGAGGTAAAAGAAAGTCAGAGATTGAGTTTAGAATATAGGACCTTGCAAGTGCATCCTTCGAACACCAATTCGAAAGTCCTTCCACTTCTTCATGTGATGGTTGCCCTTTGTTCCTCATGGTTGGCATTGCTTCATCTCCGGATATGAATCCATATAGATTCCTCCCTTGAAGGTAAGCCTCCATCCTTAGAGACCATGCCGGGTAGTTGTTTCGATCCAATTTGTCAATTGTTGATGGAAATCCATCTCCCATGTTGCTTGACTATGCTCTGATACCACTGTGAAGAGAGATGGTGGATGCAATCCAAAGATGAGTAGGTGCTGCTAAAACCAGCTTCACACCAGCCAACTGAGACTTCAGAGTTGATTAGTAGACCCTTTGAGCTTCCTAAATCCACCAAAATATCAGCCAAGTACTTTGGAACATGTATCCCAAAAGTTTATGTCAAGACAGACTAGTTGCGAAATGACTAGCTCCCAAAACTTGCTATTTTCGGACATACACCTGCTAGAAAAAATGAACAGTGCTCTCAACCTGGTAGGAATTAGAAAAATTCCTTTTGGTCATAGCAAATAGACTTACCAGGCTTCCCAATCCAAGTTAAAACACTTCAAATTATGAACTGAGCACTGAGAACAAGTTTCATCAATTTCTGGAACATTCCCACAATTCTCGGGGCTCTACAGAGATAGACTAGTAAGCAGTAAAATGCAGATATCTCCATGCGTATTAATCCAATGACCTTGAACATTTATATGCACAAAATAGACAGTACAAGCTATCCAACGCAATTTAAATCACTGAAAAAGGTTCAGTAGAACTCGAGATATGACCTTCTGAAGTTACTGCTCTGAGTGGGTATAGCAGAGAACAAAACAGAGAAGTAGATGATGATAAATGTATAGATTCACATATGATTACAACCACATTGGCAATGAATCTTTGCACAATGGGAGTAGAATGATAGAGCTATGGAGTAAGCTCTTCAATCTCTACAAAATGACATGAAGTGGTCACGTACAAAGCTTGCTAATCGCCTCTTCCTTCTTGCTCCTTTTATAGCTATTCTTGGAGGGAGTTTTGAATTCGAATTCAAATGGCTCCACCTAAAAGTGATCCCCAAAGTTAGGAGAGATTCCCTCAGCTCTAAATTTTGTGGTTTTAGGTAGTTAGAACCACGAATTTGCTTTTACATCATGGATGAGGTAAGCCATCCTTTTCCTTTTTTCTTTTTCCATTTACAAGAGATAAAATGTACTCTTTTACAAGAGGTGTTCACATGACTACTCATGTGACTTACAAATGAGGATAATATCAAATATATCAAGCATGTAGGCTTGGGTAAAATGCACCAACAAACTTTACTTCTTTAGAAATTTCTAATCACTAAAATAATATACCTTCACTCTTTTTCTTATTTCTCTTAGCATAAATATTATTTTTCCAAGATCTTTTGGTCGATAAAAATAGAAGAAGACAAGATCTTTCCAACAAGCTATTAGTTTCTAAAAACTTTGCACTACACACCAAGTTATGGCCTTCACAAGATGACTATGTTTGACTTCTAAAATAGGAAATGCTGCCTGTTTTAGTAAAACTGCCTATCCATTTTTGAAAATTTTCAACTTAGCATAGACTTGCAGCAAGAATTCGATGCCAGCCATTAAATTGGTGTGTTTTTGGCCACTTTTTCAGCACGTGAAATACCCCCTTGAACACAGATATGAAGAAAAACACTTTTATGATGGAAATGAATGCTAGGCATTGGCTTATGCCGAAACTCCATGCCACACATCGAATTGCTCCACAAAGCTCATATTTTTAACAAGATTCAACAATAGGTAAAAATTCAAAGAATAAAACAAGGAGTTGTGAGCACAAACTCAATGCCAGGCATCGATTTGCTTGGGAAACTTGAAATTTTGAGATCATTACACAGTAGGCAAAGTATGAAGATGGAGGAGAGAGTCTCATACACAGAACTTTAATTAGTTCTTCTAATAGCTATGAAAAACTCAAAAATTTATAGGTGCTTTCTTACTCAGAGAAGCCCAACTATACTCAATCATACAAAATCTCTCTCTCTCTCTCTCTCTCTCTCTATCTCTCTCTCTATCTCTCTCTCTCTCTTCTTTTTCTTTTTTCTTTCTTCATCTATTGATACAAACTAGTTTATATAGATTTTGTTGATCTCGTCACTTTTGATGCTATTGTTGCTATGGAAGAGCATAAAGAGAGTCTAAAACAGTCAAAAAGTGAAACATATGTATCAGATGAAGGGGAAATAGACATATATGAAGAAATTTATGACCTGCTATGAAAATCTCTTACAATTTCTATTGCTTTACAAACACTACTACGTAGTTCATATGACTCTTGAATCCCAATGCGATTTCTTCCTCATAAATATATTAACTTTGTTTCATCCATATGCTTTTTTGATGTGTTTTAGATTTTTCATATACAATTTGTAGAACGCGATATGCTAAAGTATACATTTTTTGACAAATTTTGGTATTAAAATTTGAAAAAATGTTAAAAAATCACATGTTTTTAGTTCATTTTTTAAAACTACATATACTAATATAAAGCGATCTCAAACATAAGACACAATTTTTTTTATTTTTGACAAGGGGTTTCTCTTTTATCATTATATTTCTTTTTGTTACGGCTCACTTTTTATTGTGACGTAAGAATCAATGTTGAGTCACACAATCACAATAGATTCTCACTCACACTCATAGACACACTATTGTGAAGTAAGAATCAATGTTGAGTCAGACAATCATAATATATTTTAATTCACAATCATACATGGACATGTACATACACATATTATTGTGACGAGGATGTAATGTAAAACATTTTGCTCAATTGGATGAAAAATTTCTTGGATCCCTTTACAATTCAAGGGATCTAAGAAGGCATTAATAAGTCCACAGGAGAAATCCATCTAGAGACCTAGAAAGCTCTACTTCCCTTATTAACACCTTCTCAACTCTTGAATTATAAAAAAGAATATAAAAACTTTTGCAACACATCACAGTAAATTTTCATTCACAATCATACACATACAATTGTGTAAGAATGAACATTGAGTCAAACAATCACAATAGATTATGACTCACAATCATACACTCATAGATACATATACACACTATTGTGATGTAGGAATCAATGTTTATTCAAATAATCATAGTAGATTTTCACTCACAAGCATACACACATACACGTACACAAACTAAAGTGAAGAAAAAATCAATGTTGAGTCAAACATTCACAATAGATTTGCACTCACAATCATACACACACATACTATTGTGAAGTAAGATCAATGTTTGGCCAAACAATCACAATAGATTTTCACTCACAATCATACACACACATACACATACACATACTGTTGTGAAGTAAGAATCAATGTTGAGTTAAACAATCACAATAGACATACTATTGTGAAGTATGAATCAATGTTGAATCAAACAATGTTTCAGTCACAATCATACATGCACATACACATACTATTGTGAAGTAAGAATCAATGTTGAGTCAAACAATCACAACAATTCTAACTTACAATTTTAAACAAGAAAATCTATTCTTTTCTTTATTTCTTTAATCCTAAAATACTAGATATTTCTACTAAGGTTTTAGACCTTGTTCTTTGTATGACACTATAAGATCGCAAAAAATAAAGTAACTTTGATGAAATCCACTCTTGGGGGCATTGTTTCATGAAAAATTATTCAAACAAGTATTTTTGATTGAAAGCATTTTCGATCCAAAACCTTTATATTGAAAATGTTTTCTATTGAAAGATTTTTGATCGAAAAACAACCAAATTATCATGCAAAAACTATTCATTTCTATCCGAATAAGTTGACAGGGCATGGAATAATTGATACCAATAATAAGCGTCTACTATACTAATCTATAACTATTCACGAATAATACCATAATCGAATAGGGAATAATGCAACCTAGTTAAGGAACTTTGTTGTATCTCTTTAAATTTGCTTGTTTGATATGACTCTAGCATATATTTTATACAATCTATACCATAATTCTTTGCCTTAGATCTTAGGATTAGTGAACATTGTGTACAATGCTTTTTGCACCTTAGCAATGAACCTCACTTCATAATCCTACAAGGATGAATTGGAAACATGAAATATAATCCCCACTATGGAACTACTATACAGGAAATACTATTTAAAGTGGTATCCTATCTCTATTTCCTAAACGCTTTAATTCCTTAGTCCCATAGCTTTTAATTTTATGAGAAAATCACCACAAATATGTCCATATGTAGACTTTGTATGTTCCATCACAATGAGTAGTTGTTGATGCATATACATGTTAGATATAGTACTCAATAATCCACCCACACGTGACAACAAATAATCCATGGTACTCTAAGTTGTATGGCCCTCTTATAAGGAGAAGTCATTATGAGAGTCTGGACATTTGTGATGAGGTCTGCATTGACCAGCAAAGGCACAAGATGATGTATGTGAGTCTAGCCAGCAGACTAGGCAGGGCATATACTTTTGTCACACTGAAATTCCAGATGATAGTTCAGTAGTCGACCAGTCTAGAATTATGATGACTCTAGTGGTGGTTGTCACACCGAAATTCCAGATGATAGTTCAGTAGTCAACCAGTCTAGAATTATGATGACTCTAGTGGTGGTGAGTCCAGAATTACAGTGACTAGGTACTCGATGGTTTAGTCCGATGGTTTTCAGTTTGGTGGTTTATCCATTCCGAAAGTTAGATAATTTAGTATGTTCCGAATTATAGATGATGCCCATAGTTCTACCTAGATTAATGTATGAGGCCAGCCTAGGGATCATGCCTAAATCATAGGATTAGGTGCCCTACTTATTATGGCAAAACCTTGACTATGTGCAATATAAAGCCCTTTGTCTAGAGACTATCTAAAATGCCATTGAAGCTCCATAGTGGGAGCACACAGGTGGACAGTATCATCGTTGTACATTACTGTTGGCAATTTGAGGATCTGAGTTCTCTATCTCTCTTTCATTTTATATTTATGTTGATGTATTCTACTTCTCAGTACTCTACCTATCGATCTTATTATGTTGCATCACTATTCTTGATCATTTCTTACATGGTATCAGAGCTTAGGGGGTTTTGAGTGTTGTAGAAGCCGAAAACGTAGAAGTCCGACAAGTCTTTGAACAACTTAAGAGAGAAGATGTCAAGTGGTGTGTCATCATCTACTATTGGGAATCAAGGTGGTTCATCAACAGGATTATGTGGAACACAAATGGGAATAGTAATGATGTTGGTCCTGCAAACATTGCGGATATGACCACCAACCTTCACAAAAGGTAAACCCGATGGTACTAATTACACCTTGTGGAAGTTTAAAGTCGCTTCTATCCTTAACTCTTATGAATTGCTTGAGACTGTACTTGGGATTGATTGTGAGCCCCAAGAAACACCTGATTCAAATGATCATGGTTGAATGATTCCTCCCGATGCTGATCTTTTATGTACTTGGAAGCATAGGAATGTAGATGCACTTTGTACTCTAGTTGCAAGTATGTCTATTTTTGTTCTAGCTCTTATTTAACACACCACGAAGGCATGTGAAGCATGGAACATATTGAGAAATCAATGGGATCAGAAATGGACTCAAAACTTAGAGAATCAGCTAGTAACAAAAAGGTTTGCTCCTAGGGAGAGTGCTCAAGTGTTTATCACTGACATAAAGAATCTATGGGATCAAATGGTGGGAGCACATGTACCAAACTCAAGTGAAGAACTATCTTGGCATTGTCTTTGAGATTTTCCATCAAAGTTTGATGGTCTTGTAACTGCCCTCAATACCCAGATCAGACCACAACCACTAACTTTTGAAGAATTCTATGTCTTACTCATGGAGGAGGAGCTGCCGCTCAAGACAAGGAATGACAATGGCAAAGGAGAAGTTGCATTCCTAGTAAATGCTGAAAGTGGCAAACCTGATACTTTGAAAGAACGGAACAAAAAGAAGAACGACAAGAACAAGTTCAAGTGAGAGTCTTTCTACTGCAAGAAGAAGGTATAGGAAAAGAGTCGCTCTTCAAAAAGTGGTAAGGGCAAGGATTTTGCCAACATAGCCAAAACCGAGCTTGATTTGTTTGTTATGGTAGAGAAAATGTGTTCCTCAACAGAAGATTTAGCTACAAATGACTCATGGGTAGTGGACATTGGTCCCTCTCATCACATGATGAGTAGAATAGACCTTTACAGTTCCCTACATCCTCTAGAGGAACCCATCATGGTAAAGGTATGCAACAATGCAAGATGTCTTATTAAGGGTAAATGTATGGTGTCTTTCATTAACCATAACAAGGATATTAGAAATCTTTGAGATGTTATGTATGTTCCATAAATCAAATGAAATTTAGTTTTGGTAGCTTCTATAACTCATCAGGGTCATCAGGTGTCTTTCAGCAAGACAAGAGCTGAGATTTTGGTTCGGAATAATAATCTTGTTGGGACTAAAATGAGGAGGAACAATCTATATGAGTTGTCTGCTCTTACAACCATGATACATGTGGGCACAAATAAGCTTTTGCATGAGAGATTTAGCCACATCAAGTGTTGGAGGAGATGGTGAAGAGTCTTTAGAGATGAAGTGGTGTTGCTTAATCTTGCTTCACTCCTACCAAGAATAATTGCTGGAGAGTGTAGTGGGCCTCTTTAGATGGCTAATGATCATAAAAAATCATATATGATGTTTGGAACATGATCCACTAATCAATGGATCAAAAGAGATAGGTAGGAAATTAATCAAAGACCAAAACTTGCTATTCTTGTCTCTACACCTGTTTAGTGTTTTCAATAGTTCTCTAAGCACAGTAGCAGTTAGCCTAATTCCTTTAGAGGATATCTAATTAGCTTAGAGAGCTACCAATCATGAGTGATTTCATAAAAAATGATAAACTACACACTGAGTATGATGTTCAGCAAATCATAGGACATACCCGACATTTTCGGGGTGCATCAATGAACAAACTAGAGAGTAAAGATATGTTAATATCTCATGATTCAGAGAAGCAATGATATTGGGATTTTGTAGTTATATACTAGATAGTATGTTGAATCTATCATGACTCAAACCATGTGAAAAGGTCAATCATACATTGAGAACAATCTCTAAGAAGGTCACTGTATTGATGTAGTCATGATAGAGAAGTGAACTGAAGATATAATGCAATGTATGTATTTAGCATGTACAAATACAATCGCATTGGCAATAATCAATTGCTCAATGTGAGAAGTATGAATGAGCTATAGAGTGAGCTCTTCAAACTACAAGGTATCCTTTCTAAATGATCTCATGGAGTCGAGATAGCACGCGGGTCTTTTGATCCTCCTTTTATACTTGAGTTTGGAGTCAACCTTTTGAAATCAAATTCAAAAGTTCTCCTAAAAGTGAATCCTAAAGTTTAGGATATATTCTCTCATCAATCAATTACGATATTTGATGCTTCCTAACTTGCTCATGGTTGTAGGAAACTTTTACAAGGATAAATGTAAATGAATTTTACAAGAGGTTGATCATATAAGGTTCCATAAGAGATATGCTAATCAACCAAGTATGTGGGCTTGGTTTCTATTGCACCAACAGCTCTTCCTCAAGCCCATCATGCTTGGTCTTCATTCTTCCTTGATATCCTACAAACTAATCATCAATTTGAATCTGTTCATCTTGGTCCCATCCAAAGACTTTGTGAGTATATCTGCACTTTGTAAATGAGTTGATACATAGGATAGTTGAATATCCTTGCTAAACAATTTCTCCCTTACATAATGATAGTGCACTTCAATGTGCTTAGACCTTGCATGATATATAGGATTAGCATCCAAATGAAGTAAGCTTGTGTTGTCTCCAAAGATTATTGGAGTGAAAAAGTGTAACCCCTAATCTGCATAGAGTTGCTTGAGACACATAACTTCTTGTGGTGTATTTGCTAGGCCTTGGTATTCTGATTCTATAGATGATAAGGCTATAGTTGGTTGCTTTTTAGATGACCAGGATATAAGTTTTGAATCTACAAAAGATAGATACCCTGAGATGCTCCTCTATCATCCTTGGAGCTAGCCCAATCTGCATCAGAATACATCTTTATGTCTAAGTCAGAAGTGAAGGGATAAAACAACCCTTCATTCATGGTACCCTTTAGATACTTTAGCACTCTCTTGGCAACTTCCATGTGAGGCTTCCTTGGTGCATGCATAAATTGACTTAATGTACTTACTCCATAAGCAATGTCTACTCTTGTTAGGGTGGCATAGTTGAGGCTCCCTATAGGTTTTTGGTATCTTGTAACATCCTCAAGGAGTTCTCCTTTATGAGAACTAAGCTTATGGATGAGTTCCATGGGAGTACCTACAATCAAGGCCTAAAATTGACAGGCATTTTGCATGTCATTGGCCTTTTTTCCTGTCAAAATAGATGTTTATTGAAACTCCTGTCAAATGACAAGCTTTGATTGGTAATTTGCATGTCATTTTTTGTAGATTTGTATATATTTAAATGTATATGCCTTGTATAAAGATGTCAAAATTTCTCTTATGAAAGGCAGAAGCAAAATTTCGCCTGTCATATGACATTTTGTCTTGGCTGTGAAATTTAGGCCTTGCCTGCAATTTTGGTGTTATCCATCTGAAATTTCACCAACATATCCTGAATATACTTTCTCTAAGTAATAAATATACCAGAATCTATAAAGACAAGCTCTATGCCAAGAAAGTATGTTAACAAACCAAGATCACTGATTTTAAATTCTTCCATTAGTTGAACTTTAACCTCCTTGATGTCATAATGTCATCCACATAGACACATAAGTATATAACTTTTGAATTGTTCTTCTTTATAAATAAAGAAGAATCTACCTTGCTTGCCACAAAACCTTGGTCCTGCAAATAAGTAACAAGCCTATGGTTCCAAGCTCTAGGAGCCTGCTTTAGGCCATAAAGTGCCTTCCTTAGTTTGCATACATAACCTAATTTAGCTTTGTCTCCAAACCATGGTGGTTGTGCCATATACACTTCTTCTAATATCCATCCATTTAAGAATGCATTCTTGACATCTAAATAATATAGGTTCCAATTCTTGGAAGAAGCAACACTTACCAAAACCCTAATTGTTGGCATCTTTACCACAGGTGAAAAGGTTTCTTCGTAGTCCACTCCATGGATTTGAGCAAACCCCTTTGCCACTAGCCTTGCCTTGTATGTGTTTATAGAACCATCTGAATTCTTTTTTATTTTATATATCCACCTTGATCCTATTACCTTCATGCTTGGCTTCTTGGGAACTAGGTCCCAAGTATGGTTTTCATGAAGTGCTTCTACTTCTTCTTGCATGTCTTCTCTCCATTCTTTCCTCTTACTAGCCTCTCAAATGAAGAAGGTTCCTCTATCATAGAGTCTTTTGTGATATACACAGAATGCCTGGTGACTAATGATGTGTCATAGCCGTACCTTATGGGCTTTTTACTCCCCGTTTGAGATCTCCTAAGTGCTTGATTGGAGGACTCTAGAATGTTTTTCAATTGCTTAACCTTGGCCTTGCCTTTTGACTTCCAAGCCTTGAAATCCATTTGATCTTCATCCTCTGAATTGATATCTTTTGGTAATTGTTGATCTTCTTGAGTGAGAGTTGGAAAATTACTTTCCAAATCATAAGGTAACTTGCTCTTCCTACAATCATCTTCAAACCATGAATTATTTTCATCAAATACTACATCCCTTCTAACTATAAATCCTTTGTTACTGGGATTGTATAGCCTATAACCCTTCTGGTTTTGGTCAAACCCAATGAATATACACTTTTCAGCTTTAGGGTCAAGCTTCCCTATAATATGTGAGGGAATGTGTGCATAAGCAATGCACCGAAATATTTTGCAGTGGTCCAATGAGGGTCTCCTACCATTCCATGCTTCATAGGGTGTCATTCCATCCAAGGATTTGGATGGGAGCCAGTTGACCAAGTAAGTGGCTCTGGAAATAGCCTCTACCCATAGGTAATTAGGTAGCTTCTTCTCATTCAACATTGACCTTGCAGCTTCAACTATCAACTTGTTCCTTCTCTCTGCCTTTCCATTTAATTTAGGAGTATATCTTGTTGTTACTTCCCTCTTTATGCCTCTGTCCTATAGAAATGAATCAAATTCATGTGAAAAATACTCACCACCGTCCTAAGATCTGATCCTCTTCAAACTTCTACCTGTTTGGCTCTCAGCTAATGCCAAATACTTTTTGAAACATGTAAATACTTCATCCTTATGCTTCATGAAGTAAAGGATTGTCCATCTACTATAATCATCTATAAATGAAACATAGTACCTTGAAACTGATATTGATGGATCTTTTCTCGGACCCCACACATCAGTGTGTACAAGCTCCTAGTAGTCTTTATACATGTATCCCTTGTTGTTGAACGGTTGCCTGTGAGCTTTACCAAATTGGCATGCTCCACATTTTTATATCATGTGTTGCCTCGACACATTGGGGATGCCAAGCACACTCTAATCCCTGCATATTTGTTTTACTGTTGTTTCTCCTATGTGTCCTAGCCTTTTGTGTCATATCTCTAAACTCAAATAGGGTTTGATCTTTATAATTGAAGAGTGCTATGTTTCTAGTGTCTCCAATATCAAATGTAAATAATCTACTAGATTTCTCACCTTTAGCAATCCTTTTGAAGCCTTGTTGATGGTCTTCCACATAATATGCTCCATGCCTAGTGAACCTGACCTGTAAGCCTTTCTCAACAATCTGTCCAACACTAATTAGGTTCTTGGTTATAGATGGCACATACAAAACCTTACTTAAGAAGTTCATGTTACCATCAGAAGACTTGACATTTCCAATTTTCTTGACTGAGTGTTTAGTGTCATCACCTATCTATACTTCATGCTTCCTTTTGGGTTCTTCAAGATCAAATAGTGATGCTACATTTCCAGCCACATGATTGGAACATCTTGACTCAATATAAAAAAGATGCTCATCGTGTTTATCTTGCTTGGATGTCATGTTCATGACTCGAGCAGAGAATCCTATTGGTCTTCTATGTAGTTGTAATCTCTTATTCCTCTGAAATGTCCTTGATAATTGTTGTTGTACCCTTGATTATAGTTATGATTGTAGTTGCTTCCTCCATTGTTGTACTTGCCTCTGGATTTTCCATAGCTACCTCTATGGAATGCTCTTTCCCTTTGATTCCTTGTGTTCTTGAAGCATTTATGTGGTGTGGTTCATAAGGCCACAAATGTTGCAAGGTGGAGTGTTGTAGGATCTCCCCCTGCCCTGATTTCCTACTCTTCACCTTCCTCTAGCACCTCTTCCTCTACCTGTGTAGTTAGCTTGAGAGGTACTAGTCTCTTCTTCATTCTTCTTCCTTTTACCTTTATCCTTACTTTTAGTCTTATCTATATAAAGGGCAAAAGATTGGTTACCTCTAGAGTTGTCACCATTCTTGTTGAGCTTTGTCTCGTGGGTGAAGAGTTGCCCCATCAAGGTGTTGAAGTTAGGTATTTGCATATCCATGTAAAGGTCCATTGTTGTGGTGAAGGACTCCCACTTATCATCAGCTTTGATGCCATTAATGATCTGCCTTACTATGTGTTCTTCTTCTATCTCCTCTCCAATGCTTGCAAGCTGGTCATCCACATCCTTCATCTTGGTTACATAATCAGCCACATCCTTCATCTTGGTTACATAATCAACCACAATTTGTTTTGGTTGCTTCTTTAGGGTTGTGAACTCCATTCATAGCTGATTCTTTCTAGCCCTTGTATTTGATGAGAGTACTTCCGAAGTCTTTTGGGAGGCCTTGCAATTCCTAATATGAGGCAATGAGAAATCAGATATTGAGTTTAGTAGATAAGACCTGGCAAGAGCATCCTTTGCACACCATGTGGTCAACCTTTCTTTCTCTTCCTTTGTGGGATGATGTTTGCTCCTGAGTATTGGCATCTCTTTATCTCCTGAGATGTATCCATATATTCTCCCTTGAAGGTAGGCTTGCATCCTTAGTGACCATGTTGAGTAGTTTCTTTTGTGCAATTCGTCAATGAAGGATGGAAATCCATCTCCCATCTTGTTTGTTGTTGCTTTGATACCACTGTTGGAGGAGATGGTGGATTATCTTCAGAGATGAAGTGGTGTTGCTTAATCCTACTTCACACATACCAAGAATAATTGTTGGAGAATGTAGTGGGCCTCTTTAGCTGGCTAATGATCATAAATAATCATATATGATGTTTGGAACATGATCCACTAATCAATGGATCGAAAACCAAAACTTGCTATTCTTGTCTCTACACCTGTTTAATGTTCTGAACAATTCTCTACGCATAGTAGAAATCAGCCTAATTCCGTTCGAGGATATCTAATTAGCTTAGACATCTACCAATCGTGAGTGGTTTCACCAAAAATGATAAACGACATGCTCAGTATGATGTTTAGCAAATCATAGGACATACCCGACATTTTCAGGATGCATCAATGAACAGACCAGAGAGTAAATTTATGTTAATATCTCACGACTCAAAGAAGCAATGATAATGAGATTTTGTAGTTATATACTAGAGAATATGTTGAATCTATCATGCTTTAAATCATGATAAAATATTAATCATACACTGACAACAAGCTCTGAGAAGATCATTGTATTGATGTAGTCATGGCAAAGAAGTGAAGTGAAGATATAATGCAATGTATGTATTAAATCATGTACAAATACAATGTCATTGGCAATAATCAATTGCTCAATGTGAGAAGTATGAATGAGCTATAGAGTGAGCTCTTCAAACTACAAGGTATCATTTCTAAATGATATCGTGGAGTTGAGATATCATGCAGGTCTTTTGATCCTCCTTTTATGGTTGAGTTTGGAGCCAACCTTTTGAATTCAAATTCAAAAGTTCACCTAAAAATGAATCCTAAAGTGTAGGATATATTCTCTCATCAATGAATTATTAGATTTGATGCTTCCTAACTTCCTCATGGTTGTAGGACACTTTTACAAGGATAAATGTAAATGATTTTTACAAGAGGTTGATCATATAAGGTTCCATAAGAGATATGCTAATCAACCGAGTATGTGGGTTTCTTTTCTATTGCACCAACATCAGGTACCTAGTATTGATGGAGATGCACCAAAAAGGTATGGTTGCTCACCTGCATTTGGTTGCAGAGATGAAAGAACGATGTGAAGCTTGCATGATGGGCAAGCAGCAGAGGAAGGCATTTCCACAAGTAAGCAAGAATAAAGCAAGTGATCATCTAGACTTCATGCATGCTGACTTGTGTGGAAGAATGCCTTCATAGGCCTTGGGAGGATATTCCTAGTTCCTGTTACTCGTCGATGACTATAGCAGGAATGTGTGTGTGTATTTTCTTCGTGATAAGGCTCAAGCTTTTGGTAAGTTTAAAGAATGGCTTCAACTTGTTGAAACTAAAATTGGGAAGAAGATGAAGAAGCTCAGGACGAATGGTGGTGATGAGTTCATGTCAACAGAGTTTGATGATTTTTGCAAGGCCAAAGGAATCAAGCATGAACTCACAGTGGTGCATAACCCTCAAAAGAATAGTGTTGCTGAATGCTAAAATTGAACCATCATGGAAATGGAAAGGTGCATGTTCAAGGGAAAAGGATTGCCTAATCATTTTTGGGAATAGGCTGTCAACACTATAATTTACATCTTGAATCAAAGCTATGCTAAGACACTTGATGGAAAGACTCTAGAAGAGGCCTACACTGGTAGAAAACCTTCTGTTTCCCATTTCCAAGTATTTGGAATGAGTGTTATGAACACATTTTAGATAAAGAGAGGAACAAGCTTCAACCAAAAAACACCAAATGTATCTTCTTAGGGTATTATGAAGAGAGTAGAACTTATAAGATTTATGACCCAGAGGCAAAGAAGATCATAATGAGTCATGATGTGGTGTTCATGGAGTAGCAACCACATGTGGTGGAAGAGGAAAAGGGATCTTCCACTCTATCATCAGACGAAGAGGTAATCCACTATGAACCTAGCCCAAGAGCTAGCCATTCTATAGAAAAGAAGGAAGCATCATCCTCAGATGATGAGACAGAAAGTCACCAACTTGCTGTTACTCAAGTGGAAAAGCCATTTCCACATTGGGTGAGGAAGCTCTGTGATTTTTCAAATCCCATCCCACAATCATTAGAATAGGTTGCGGATGGTCCAAGGCGATCATAGAGAATAGAGGAACAAAGACAGGATGCAATAGAGTTCCCACAATGCCAGTTTATGAATGAATGACTTACTTAGCTCCCAATTGTATGTCTCTATATATAGCTACTTGAATCAACGAGGACCACTAGAATCCGCTAGTGGTGGCTGTACTTTCCACTCAAGTTAAGTCTCTCTAGACTCAAGTTAACTCATGTTAACTTGAGTTAGAAGGCTCTAGAGCTTCTTGGGCAAAGTTCTCTTCCCATGCTCCCCATGGGGTTTGAACCCAAGACCACAATCTTGAGGCTTAACCACTAGGCTAAGTGGATTACTTGTTTATGAGAGCACATGAACTTATACTTGAGTCTACTCTTGAGATCTTTGGTTCTACACATGAGTGACCAAACGATGTCCGATTTCAGATCTATCTGAAGCAGCCAAACTCTTAGACCGTAGACTTACTTTATTACATTCTTCCCCCCTTGGGAAAAATTTTCATCCTTAAAAATAAAGCTATATATAGTATTCGTAGGCAACCCTTGAGCCTCATGTTCTAATACCAAAAGAACATGAGCATTCATTTGATCTGTTATCCACTTAGAACTTGAAAGTAGAAAATCTTATCTATTGTTGATCAACTTAAAATTGGAAAGTTGGAAAATGTCATTGGATTGTAGAAACTTTGTCCCATGTTGAGTTTTCTTCAGTTCCATCCTTCCATTTTACTAAGCACTCTTCATACAAGTGACTTCTTGTACGTTTATCTCGGGTGTGAAGTATCCTTTCAAGTTCATGAGGAACTGTTTCACTTACTAGAAGTGGAAGAATAACCTATTGTCCAACCAGATTATCTAAATTTGTTAGACTTCCTAAGTCGGCTAACATGGAACACTGGATGAATCCAACTATCCTCTAGAAGTTGTAATTCATAAGCCCATAAGCCAACTTTCTTCGTGATTGGAAAAGGATGCAATATCTAGGCAACAACTTGGCACATTTACGAGTCTAAACTTTTCTGATTTTTTAGGAACACCAAGATAAAGTTGATCCCCAACCTTAAAAGTAACATCTCTTTGATTAGGATTGGCATAAGCTTTTGCTCCATCTTGAGCTTTCTTTAAGTTTTCTTTAGTTTTCTTTAACTTAAAGTTCATGTCTTGAAGGAATTCTTGAGCTGCTTGAACTCATTCATGTTGAAGTCCCACTACATATGGAGACCTAGGTTGGGACCCATACATCAACATGAATGGACTAAACATTAGGGGAAAAAATGAACCCTCCTTGGGCCTTTTGGATTAAGGGCTGATTAGCAATGGACCAATGAGGAGAGGGTGGTGGCCACAGTCTACTCCCTTAATCATCTAGACTAGGCATAGGCTTCCCTTGTTTTTGAGTGATCAAAAAGACAAAACCACTTAGAACTAGGGGGTTTTCTTGTCAAAATGGTTTTGGGAAGCTCAACAATCAATTATAGCCATTGGATTTGTAGATCTTTAATGGCTCAGATGTGTTTCTTCCAAAAAAATGTGCGATGGAGTATGAGCCATCAGATTGGGCACTCAATCGGACGATGTCGTTTGAAAGAGAATTGGATTTAGCACCTAAAATGCTCACCATTGGATCTCCATATGATCTAATGGTTGAGGATCATTTAGCACAAGAGGAAAGCGCCTTTTGACATGTGCCATTGGATGCAAAACTTATCGAATAGCTCATATTAAACTTCAAAAGCATCTTAGCATCAAATGCGCTCGTCCGTCAGATTCAACGTCGATCGTGTGGCTCCAAATGCATGCAAAAATAAGCCTAGTTCCATTCATGCATGGCCGTTGGATGGAGGAGTGATCTTGTGGCTCATAATGACTAAAGAAGTTGTGCCCAGCCCCATTTCCCGTAAGCCATTGGATACTCCAAGATCTAACGAACCAAAATTCCACAGAGCCAGCACTAACAAATCATGTGAGATTCTCCTAGATTCATGCATGCCAGAGACTCTCTCTCTAGAATTATATCGTTTTCAATTTTATCCATTGGATTGCAGCATCTGAAGGTCAGAAAAATTTGACTTTTTGAATTCAAAAAGAAAGTGCTATCAAATATTATTTTATTACACAAAACCACTAGCTATTTTCTCTAGCCACTTAATCCCCTAGATTAAGCTTTTCAATCCCTAAAAATTAGGAATCCTTACAAGGCCCATGCAAGGCTCATTTTTTCCTCTAATGATTCAATTGTTGAATTATTGGCATTGTTATAGGCAAACTCAACTAAAGGAAGATAGTCTTCCCAATCAATCTGTTTGGAAGTAACCTGAGCTCTAAGTATGTCTTCCAAAATTTGATTGACTTTCTCAGTCTGTTCATCCATCAAGGGATGTTCAGCCATACTTAAACTTAGTTTAGTTTCAGGTCTACTAAAGACTTCTCGCCAAAAATGACTTGTAAATCAAGCATCTCGATCAGAAAATATGTCAACTGGAAGACCATAGAGTCTGTAAAGCTGATTTACAAATATCTTTGCAAGTGTAAAGTCGCCGGAATTGGATTGTATTTTTCATATATCGCACGCACTGAAAAGACGTAGGAATAGATGTAACTTTTACCCTTTAATGAAAAGGCATTACGGTGATTCTTTGGCAAGGAGAGACGGGTTCGCTAGACTCTCTGTCTGGGCGACCGTGCGGAGAAGATCGTGTGCAGATTTACCGAATTACTGAGTACTGTATTATGTTTGTTGAATTGCCGCATTAAGTATTAACACAGTAATGTTACATCCACAGTAATAAGTCTGTGTGACTCTGTGATTGTTATACTGCTTAGTTGAATAGTTAATTTGGGAAAATTAAATAAAGGGCCTCTGCACTGTCAGACCCCTAACCATCCCCAAGAACCCGAAATGAGATTAAAAGTGACTTGACAGAAGTGCTTTTAACACTGGCGCCGTCTGTGGGAAAAGCCAGTGTGTGCCAGTCTAAGGTCGCCACAATTGGATCGTATTTTTCATATATCGCACGCACCAAAAAGGCATAGCGAATAGATGTAACTTTCACCCTTTAATGAAAAGGCATTACGGTCATTCTTCGGCAAGGAGAGACGGGTTTGCCAGACTGTCTGTCTGGGCGACCGTGCGGAGAAGATCGTGTGCAAATTTATCGAATTACTGAGTACTGTATTATGTTCGTTGAATTGCCGCATTAGGTATTAACACAATAATGTTACATCCACAGTAATAAGTTTGTGTGACTGTGTGATTGTTAACTCGCGCAATAAGTTTACTGTGTAAAAATAATCGTAACCGAAAAATAGTAACTCTGTAGCAGAAGTTGTTGCTCTGAAAGTATATTTACTGCTTAGTTGAATAGTTAATTTGGGAAAATTAAATAAAGAGCCTCTGCATTGTCAGACGCCTAACCATCCCCAAGAACCCGAAACGAGATTAAAAACTGTCACAGCCTGTTTTTCTATCCAGCCCTTTTCAGTGCTTGGGGGGTATGCCCTGTGGCGCCAAATTGTGCACAACTATGAGGGGTACTAGTACTCCTCATACCAAGCTCTCATTGCCTTCCTCAACACGAGTTGATAATCGAATATAAACGTGTTCTGGCAATCTTCTTGGTGTCCCTCTTGTTGGTTTATGCATTTTATGGGTTTGAACGTCTCAAGAACGACTTGACAGAAGTGCTTTTAACACAAGTTCTCAAGTCTTATATGTAGTCTTGACCAGAATAAACTGAGCAAATTTAGTCAATCTATCAACTATAACCTAGACCGAATCAAACCCTATCTGAGTGTGGGGTAACCCTGAAATGAAATCCATGGAGATACAATCAAATTTACCTTTAACAGTCTCCAAAGGATGTAGCAATCCTCCAACTTTAAGTTGTTCAAACTTATTGACTTGACATTTATGACACTTCGATACATAGTTTTGCACATCTCGATATAAGCTAGGCCAATAAAAATGTCATTTAACTAACTCATAGGTTCGGTTAATACCAAGATGTCTAGCACTTGGAGCATTGTGGCATTCAAAAAGTACTTGATTTTGTATGTTCCAAAGACTTGGGACACAAAAACTTTTATAAAGCAAATATTCATCTTGGAGGGAGTAGTGTTTAAAATTTCCCTCAGAAGTAATCGCTTGATTTTGTTGCGCTTGTTTAGTTGCTTTCCATGCTTGACTTAGTTTACTTTTCACTCATTTTTCTTTTCCCACTATTCTGCATCAACGTTCATGTCCCTTCTACATACTTTCGATTGACCGATTGATCGTAATCTTTTTGTTTTCTTACTTAACCATGATTAGTAGCCGCCTTTGGTGTCTCTGATTCTGTTAATGCATGCATGCCACCATTATATCTTTATATTTCCAACACTCCGTGATGATTATGTTTCTTTCCGCCTGATTCCTTTAGTGTTTCTACTTAATCCTGTTCTTACATTGTTATTCGCTATTGCGTCCTTGTGTGCTTGCGACCTTTGCATTCCCTGTGTTCTTGTGTGCTCTGAGTGTGCCATGGAAGCTCTAGTGAATATCGTTACCTTCCATGCTAGTCTCGCCCTGGAAGTGAGCGAGTTCCTATGTGCTCGAGGTCTTCTCGCCTTCACTACATTGCCTTGGCATTCGGTGGAGTGTCATCCCTTCTGTGCGCAGATAATCTCTGCCATAGCTGCCACGCCTGCTACAGAACAATGTTGGCCACTGTCATGTTTGAACCCCCGTGTCATTGTTACACTCAGTACAATCGTTGAGGGATTATGTCTCCCTCAGGTGGGGTTGGTCGATGGCCCTCTCCTTCCTATGGTGACTATGAAGGAACTCTTCCCCCGGCACTCGTCTAACGAGTTTTCCATTTTATGTCATCCAGAACCAGAGTGCACCATCCTCCAATCCCTAGTAGCTGCCCTAAATCTCCAAAAATGCACTTACGATATCTCACGTCCTTTCTAGTCGATGATTGACACTGCATCACGAGAGGCAGTCAACTTTCCTTCATTCTTTTTCGGGTGCATTCACCGCAAATGCCAAGTTGTTTCTAAACAATTAGCCAAGAATGAGATCCCTCGGACTCGATTGCCGCACCTTCTCACCTTTCTCCTTTCGGTGATTCAAGCAGAGCAACCACCCCCCGTGAATACTCTGCTATTACATGAAGATTCTACACAAATGCTAGAGGACGATGATGATGAAGATCTTCTCCACTTCTTCCAGTGCAAGGGATGTCGCATCAGCCCATCTCACAATCAAGTGGAGGAATCTACCGCTGTCCAAGAGGTTGAAGTTTTTCATGATACAGCCACTTCCTTACAAGTAGCATCTGCCCACTCTTCTCCAATTAAGTAGCAAGAGTCTGATATTATCATGGAAGACATGGCTGAATCTTCTCGACGGGATGAAGCACAATCCCTGGATGACATGGTTGTGAAGGATACAGAGGCTGATAGCACTACCATTATGTGTCATCCATCCTCCTCACAAGTAGCAGATAATCAAGGAGACATGGCAAAGCAACCGCAAAGTGCTGAAGAGGCTGTTACCAAAGTTTCCACTGTTTTGTCTTTGCTTCAAAACGAAATAGGCATTGTCCTCGTCTAGACACCTCATCTGTCTCTTCCTCCTCCAATCACACTTCTTGACGCTGGTGCTTCTCCCTCCTCACCTCCAACCGCAATCCCTGAGGTCCCAACCAAAGTTGCTTCTTCTCCCAACTACTCTCCACCTTCGTTGCCACACCTCCTTTCTTCCCAACCATCGCAGCCTACACCTTCTATTCCCACCCCGGTTATGTTTATTGAATTGGCGTTCATGGGCCAGTTTTTAATCCAGTTATCACAACAATTACCCCTTGAACTGCAAACGACACAACAGATTATTCGTCAGGAGCTGCAAACTAAAGTAGACCTCTTGGAGGCAGATATAGCACCTCTCCAAGAAGAACTCTTTGAGGCAAAAATAGATATTCATTCCCTGCAAACTCACATTCAGCAACTGCAGGAACAATTGACCGCAAAAGATATTAATATTGCCAAACAGGACGCAGAGATTAACGGGTTCAAGCAAGAAATTGCAGATAAACAAGATGCCATGACTGCGTTAGACAACGAACTCCATGAAACGAGGGGTAAGCGTAGCGTTTTAGAAGAAGCTTCAATCGGGTCCATTTATATATCGAGCTCGCCGCCATCTTTCGATGTACCTCAGTCTTCTCACAGTCGGGAGATCAACCACTTCCATCGCCTCCTCCGCATATCTTGATTCTTGTTATATCATCGATTCATCGTCTCCTCCGCATTACACACACTCTCTCTCTCTCTGCCACAAGAAATGGTCAATCGGGTCCATTTATATATCGAGCTCGCCGCCATCTTTCGATGTACCTCAGTCGTCTCACAGTCGGGAGATCAACCACTTCCATCGCCTCCTCCGCATATCTTGATTCTTGTTATATCATCGATTCATCGTCTCCTCCGCATTACACACACACACACTCTCTCTCTCTCTCTGCCACAAGAAGAGGATCGCACACAGTAGACAGAAAGACTACCGAAAGAGACGAGCAACATGGTAGATTGTCCCTCCAGATCACTCGGCTTCCTGTGCATACTTCTTGTTGTATGCTCTGACTTCTGCGCCCCAGCAGCCTCCGCTGCGCGTTCTTTGCTCATGAAAAATGTACAAGAGTCATTGGTGAGTTCGGATTGCGGAGCGGCGCTTGAGGATCCACTCCACCCCGCTTCCATGTCTGATTTTACCATCATGAGAGCTGATGGTGATGATCACATCAGGCTTTTTGCCCCGCCTGCCTCTCATGCGAGCTCCGCGTCTTGGCAGCATATCCTTGCATCAACTCCTCCTCCTGGAAAAACTCCTATATAAACTGACCGAACGACTGATGAAGTGTCCGCCTCATTAACCTCTCCGCGCGAAGTGTTCTCCTCAATCCTGATTTACGCTCTCACCAGTCTTCTCCGCGCTCTCCTCGATCCTGATTTACACCGTCTTCAATCTTCTGTGATTTACACTGTCCTCAAGCTTCTGTGCATTACAGAAACACAAATGGGCAGACGCTAGACTAATTGAACCATCCAATAAACGCCCACATATCTGTGGAATGAACGTCAAAGATGAAGCACTTTGTTCGTTCAGAAGCACATACATGCATACACACGTACGTAGATACATATATTCGTATCTCTCTCTATCCATCGCCAATAACTGCAACATATGAGGTGAATGAAATTCATCGACAATAGTTGCACCGCATGAGGTGAATGAAACGGATAAGAAGAGCTCTTCTACGGTGCGGCTATGACGGTTAAGATGCTGGCGTTTAAGAAACTTTTGGAAGAACGAGGTTCGCGCGGCCATGGCGGTCTAGAGGCAGCGCTCTTGCAGCGTTGAAGGAATCGTTCGCCTTTCTCTCTCTCTCTCTCTGGTTTTCTTCAGGAAATCGCTGGTTTTCGGACGTTCTTCATGGATTTCGCGCTAAGATCATGCTTGCTCCGACAGGGTCGATTTCAACTCAAACCCTTAGTTTGATCGTAAATCCTTTACACTGTTAGTTTGATCTTAAGCCTTCTGTATCCAATTCTTTCATTTTTCATAGTTCCTTTTTTACTCTTCGTTTGATCATAAACACTTCTCTATCCAGTTTTTACTGATAGTTTGATCTTAAGCCTTCTGTATTCGATTCTTTCATTTCTCGTGGGTGCTATGCATTTTACCCCTCCTTGTGTGGAATTTGGAAGGTCCCATAGATATTATGGATTTCACATTGTACTTTCAATTAATTGTCAAGCATTAAAAAGAGTGAGTAAGTAAATTGTAAGATCGAATTTTCTTTTAAAAAAAGTCATTTTTTTTGTTAACTGTTCATTGTTTTATAGTTTTCTTTGTTTTTTATTTAAACTTTTCTTTTTTCTTTTTTAAATGGAGGTTAAGTCGAGGCCGAAACTTTTTTTTTTTTAATTTAGGAATAAAAAAAAAGAGGAATTAAAAAGATTTTTTAAACAACAAAGGAGAAAAAAACGAGAAGTAGAAAAAAAGGAAAAAAAAGAGAAAGAGAAAGAGAAAAAAAGAGTAAGAAGTGGAAAAAATAAAAAAGAGGAAGAAAACAGAAGTCAATATGCTAACTTTTTTCCCCTTCTCTCTTTATTTTTCTTTTCTTTCTCTCTCTCTCTCTACATCTCTCCCATTCTGTTGTATAATCTCTCTCTCTCTCCTCTTCTCTCTCTCTCTACCTCTCTCTCTCTCTACCTCTCTCTCCCCTCTTTTCTCTCTCTACCTCTCTCTCTCTCTATCTCTCTCTCTACCTCTCTCTCCCCTCTTCTCTCTCTCCCCTCTTCTCTCTCTCTACCTCTCTCTCTTTCTCTCTTTCTCTACCTCTCTCTCTCTCTCTCTCTCCTCTCTCTCTCTCTCCCCCCTCTTCCCTCTCTCTCTCTCTCTCTCTCTCCCTTCTCTCTCTCTCCCCCCTCTTCCCTCTCTCTCTCTCTCCCTCTCTCTCTCTATCTCTCTCCCTCTCTCTCTCTCTCCCCCCCTCTTCTCTCTTTCTCTACCTCTCTCCCATTGTGTTGTATACTCTCTCTCTCTCTACCTCTCTCCTGTTTTGTTGTATAATCTCTCTCTCTCTCTCTCTCTCTCTCTCTCTCTCTCTCTCTCTCCCCTTTCTTTCTCTATCTCTCTCTCATTATGTTGTATAATCATGAGTTCAAGAGGCTCGTTGCATAGGTTTAAAGGTTCAAAAACTCTTGGACAACCCTTGGGTTTTATTTATAAACCCTTAAGTATGGCTTGGACCCTTGATCTTTAAGAAGAATTCAATATTAGGCACGTTGAAGGTGTACATGAAAGTGAAGTACTTTTAATTTGGAAACCCATGTGATCTCTATTGGAACATCAAGCTTATGTGGAGAATGAGTTCTCTTATGCACAATGAACACGTGTAGTGAACCCTTGTATATCCAGCACTTGGACAAATACCTACACCTTAGATAGCTTACTGCTCTCAATACAAAACTCAAATGGACATGTGCCTTTAGTCAACCAAAGTAGACAGAGAGAGCTTTCTAACAAGCTATAAATGACTTAATTTCGACAAGTTTTGATTAGGAAATGCAACTCACAAAGATGAAGTACTTGTCCACACAAGTATTCTAAAGAATTGAACTTCACTCTCCGAATGATAGTGTCATATTATTTAGCCTATGGGTGTGAACCACCCCTTAAGTAAGGAGGCTAATAGAATAATCATGCCACTTGTCATGATTAGAGGAGGATTCCTCATATGGTAGAAGAGAGGAGAAACCATGGGAGTGATGGGACTCCGTTGAGATCTAGAGAGTGGTTCGGACGTTGGCTAGGTGGAAATATGTCAAATCTCTATGTGTGTTAGGCTATTTGACAAGCTCATCACGAGGATGGCTATTGGCACAGATTGAATAAGATAGCAAAGAGTTTTATGCATCACTGGTATCAGAGCCAACACTATTTCTTCCCTTTCATCTATGCTCTGTCTGACTTCTAATGTCGCAGAGCTTCCATTACCGTTTCTCAGCAATTAATTTTGCGCTAGCATTCTTCAACTCCTTTGTCCTTAGAGAAGCTACGCTGTATGGTTTTCGAACCATTCAACCTCTTTCATGCTCTCTACACTTGTTTACAGAAACCGACGGGGATGCGAGCTTTCTGATTGATGCTGGTCTATGTTGCTTCTTCCCTAGTGGTGGATCAAGCCCAGTGAACATGAATAGATTATAAGGGCAGGTCCATCTTTTCTGGATTCTAAATTATGCACATCAGGCCTTGATACACTCTGTAGAAGATTCTATAGCAAGGTCATAGATCTATAACGTTGGTAGTTTTGACACTCATTCCAAACCCTACCTTAGTGGACAAACTTACTCCCTCAGGAATGTGCCGCCATGCATCAAAGCTTTGTACCCTTGCGGAGAAGTCGATCCAGGTGTTCCTCGTAATGGTGGGGAAGGACTCGTTTTTATACCCCTTACAAGTATCTGAATCAAAGATAGTTGCATGTGTGAAGCTCCGCATACAGGAAAGGAGAGGTGTCTTCATGGATCAACAAAGATTGGTGTATGCAGAACTATCATAACATTTCGATTGTATATAAGGTCTGGCAATCAAAGGACTCATAGGATGTGTGCAAACTCATCTGCACAGGGCGGATGATTCATCAAATGAACTTCCTGTTCTGAGTTTAAAAGCAAAACATCTTGAAAGTTTAGGCATTGTAGAAAAATCATCGGTGAAAGGAGAGTGTTTGTTATTTCTACGGGTGCATCAGCCTAGATTGCCCAGCAGATTAATTGATTCAAATGAAGTAGAGCTTGCGGTCAGCTCTACAGATGGAATAGCACCTCTGTTTTCTACAGTGGTTGTCAGATCGCCTAAAAATGCTCAATATGATGAACAATCAGGTGCCAAGAATGGCTTGCAACACCTGGAAGCAGATAGTGAAGATAAATGTCGAAGATATGGCTTGGGACCTCCAGCCAAGCTGTTGTTTCGGTCTAAATATCCCTTTAGTTTTGATCTTCCTAACTCTATGAAGAAACGACTATCTGATGTGAGGACGGGTTTGAATGCATCCACATTGCTTCTTGAGTATCTATAGTAAGACGTCTATATTCAGCTTCAGTAGAAGAGAGAGCAATGGTGGGTTGCTTCTTAGATGACCATGAGACAAGTTTTGTCCCTGTAAAGGTAAGGTATCCTGAGGTGCTTCTCCTATCTTCCTTGGAGCCAGCCCAATCTGCATCAGAGAACAACTTTAGACTTAAATCACATACATAGGGATAGTATAACCCTTCATTCATGGTCCTTTTAGATATCTGAGTATTCTCTTGGTAGCATTCATGTGAGGTTTCCTAGGTGTGTGCATAAATTGACTTAGCGCACTCACACTATAACATATATCTACCCTTGTCAACGTGGCATAGTTCAAACTACCCACAAGACTTTGATAAACCTGTGATATTTTCAATGAGTTCACCTTCATGTGGTCTCAATTTATGATTAACCTCCATTGGAGTACCTGCAATCCCCTACTGCAATCATCAATGAAGGAGACATAATACCTTGATCCAGATATTGAAGCATCCTTGCTTGGTCCCCATACATCTGTATGAACCAAATCCAAGAGGTCTTCATGCATATATCCTTTCTTCATGAATGGTAACCTATGAGACTTTCCAAATTGACATCCACTACACTTATAAATCATGTGTTGCTTTGGTAGATTAGGGAGTCCAAGTACACTTTGGTCCCTGAAAATTTGCTTTAATGATCTTTCACCAATATGTGCTAACCTTTTGTGCCATACTTCCAATTATGTGAGTGTCTGACTACCATAATTAAAGAGGGCAATGTTTCTATTGTCTTGCAATTCAAATGCAAATAATCTACATGTCTTTTCACCCTTTGCAATTCTCTTGAATCCTTGACTTGGATCTTCAACAAATGCTCCTCCTTTTGTGAACCTAACTTATAGGACTTTCTCCACAATCTGTCCTACACTTATCAAATTCTTTGTGATGGTAGTGACATAGAGTACCTTGCTGAGTAGGTTGATGTTTCCATCAGGTGCTTTTACATTTCCTATTTTCTCCACCAGATGCTTTGTACCATCACCTGTTTGCACTTCATGCTTGTTCCTTGGATCTTCTAAATCTGATAGGAGGGCCACATTTCCTGCCACATGATTTGAGCAACCCAAATCTATGTAGAAAACATGCTCATCAGATTTACCTTGTGACATCTTCATATTCATGAGAAGTAGAGAGTCTTCTTGATTTGAGTCTTCTGTGTAATTGTTGTAATCTCTTCTCCCTTTGTATCCTCCTTGGTAGGTTGAATTGATGTAGTTGTTGTGGTTGCCATTGAAATTGTTGAACCTTCCTCTTGAGTAGCCATAACCTCCTCTATTATAGCTTCTCCCTCTTTGATTCTTGGAATTCCTAAAGCGATTCTCAGTTGTATGATTATTTAATCCACAAATAGAACAAGGATTAGAGTCTTGGGGTCTCCCCCTGCCTTGTCTTCCTCCTCTACCTCTACCTCTACCATGTCTTCCTCTACCTGCATAGTTATCTTGGTGTGTACGTGCTTCATCATCCACTTTCTTTCCTCTTCCTTTATTATCTTTGGCTTTACTTTTATCAGTATACAAAGCAAAAGATTGATTACCTTTGGAACCTTCTCCATTCTTCATGAGCTTGGCCTCTTGAGTAAGTAGTTTTCCCATAAGTGTATTGAAATCTGGTACATGCATATCCATGTATAGGTCCATTGTTGTGGTGAATGCTTCCCACTTGTCATCTGCTTTCAGGCCATTGATTACTTGCCTTAAATTTTGTTCTTTATCTATCACTTCTCCAATGCTTCCTAGTTGATCAGCAATATCTTTGATCTTTGTGACAAAATTAGTCACATTTTGCTTGGAAGATTTCTTGAGTGTTGTGAAGTCCAACCCTAGTTGGTTCTTTCTAGCCTTTGTGCTTAAAGAGAAGAAGGCTTTGTAAGACAATAGTTACGCAATATAACACAGGAGCAATAGCAGAGAAGATAACAGATATAGGAGAATCTGAACAATTTTCTACTAGCAGCAAGTACAAAGATGATGGCGTTGTCCACCCGTGCGCTCTCAAGGTAGAGCTTAAATGGTGATCTAGACAACTCTAGATAGGGAGATACAAGGTAGAGGTATGCTAGCTCAACTCAATGTCTTAGGTAGTGCAGAAGTCATGTATATATAGGATCATGGGTGGCCTGCCATGGACGGCTATACATGGGCGGTAGAGCGTGGGCGGCCACCGCCCGCGTAATTGCCATACACGGCTTAGACTGGTTGAGCCGACCTAACAAATATAAATGATCCCTGGTAACTCCCTTTCCTTATAATATCTTACATGGTCCAATATGACCTTCATCCAACATTCAAGTTGGGATTCCCATCAATTGGGTAATGCACGCTTGGCTTCTCCTCATAAAGGGGGCCTTACAAAATGTGCATACAATCATGAGGGGTAGACATTGATCATACTCTAACAGGCTTCAGGTGCATTCCACACTTCTTGTGATGTTTTACAACTTCTAATATGAGGCAACAAAAAATATGCGATAGATTTAAGGAGATAAGACCTTGCAAGTGCATCCTTGGAGCACCATGTGCTCAATCTTCCTTGCTCTTCTTGTGTAGGTTGACCTTTATTCCTGAAACTTGGCATAACTTCATCTCCAGCTATATAACCATATAGATTCCTACCTTGAAGATAAGCTTCCATCCTTAAAGACCAGGTTGAGTAGTTACCTCTATCCAATTTATCAATTGATGAAGGAAATCCATCTGCCATGTTGTCCAACCTTAATCTGATACCACTATGAGGATGGATCTACATTGATGAAGATGAGGTGGTGCTACAAAATCTTTGCACTACACCAGCCAAATGAACTCCAGAGATATGTAGTGGGTCCTCTTAGCTTGCCAAAGAATGTATTAGAGACCCTATGTACCTTGTAAGATATGAATCAATATAGATATGTTGGAGGTGATCCAAGAACAAAAAACTTGCTATTTTTGTTCGTACACATGTTTAGTGTTTTAAACAAATCTCTAAGCACAACTGCAATTAGCTTAATTCCTTTTGGGGAACTCTAATTAACTTAGTAAGCTAACAATCATGAGTGATCTCATCAAAATTTATGGACTACATGCTGAGAAACATATTTAGCAAATCATATCTCCATCCCGACATTCACGGGCTGCTATAGTCATCAGACCAGTGAGAAAAGATATGCCAATATCTAATGACCCCAAGAAGTAATGCTAATGAAACTTTGTAGGATTATAGTAGACAGTATTCTAATTCTATCATGCTTTAAATTATCACAAATGATCAACTACACACTGAGAACAAGCTCTGAGAAGATCACTATTCTGATGGAGTTATGACAGAGAAGTAAAATGACAATATAATGATCATATATGTATTAAACATGTACAAATACAATATAATGATCATATATGTATTAAACATGTAATCAAGCATTGCTCAATGTGTGAGAGCTGAAAGAGCTATGAGGTGAGCTCTCACTTCACAATGAAAGTACTACAAAATGATCACTCTAATGTGATATACACGTGGGTCTTCTTGATCCTCTTCTTATAGTTGAACTTGGTGCCAAAGTTTGAATTCAAATTCAAGTTTCTACCTAAAAAGTGAATGCTAACATATAGGATAGATTCTCTCATTGTTCAACAACCAAGTGATACGTGATTTAGAGCTTCCTAACTCCTCGTGGGTGTAATCTACTTTTACAAGGATAAATGTGAAGTATTTTTACAAGAGTTTGATCATATGAGGTCCTTCATGGGTTATGCCAATAAGTTAAGCATAAGTGAATTGATCAACCATGTGGGCTCGGGTATATTTGCACCAACAATGTGTCTCTTGATCCTTTGGATGCCATTTAGATCATCACATGTCATAATTGGTGTAGACTAGGACTAGGTCTCCTGCGTTCAAGCCCTTATCCTTCACATGTGCATTAAAATATGCTTTTTGTCTTTTCTTGGTTGCATAAATTCCTGCTGCAACTCTTAATCTTGTTTCACCTAGTCGTTCAAGGTCAAAGATTCTGGAGGAGAGTTCATGGCCTGTCTAGTCATGCTCTTATGCTACTTTCAATGTAGGTATCAAGAAGTCCAATGGTAGCCTTGCATTTTGGCCAATTACCATCTGAAAGGGTGTGGCTTGGAGTACTATTTTATAGGCAACTCTGTATGCCCAAACAGCATGGTGTACCTATTTTTCATAATCACAGCGTTTATTATTCACTAATTTGGTCAGCACATTGCATAGAATCTTATTTGTGCTTTCGGCTTGCCCATTAGCTTGTGGATGATAGGGGGCAGAATTCTTGTGTATCACGAAGAACTCTTGAAGAAGATTTTCAATGACTTCATTCAAGAAGTGAGTGCCTCTATCACTTACTAGCTCTATAGGTAGCCCGTATCTTGTGAACACATTCTCAAATAGAAACTTAGCTATCGTTTGAGCATCGTTCTTCGTTGCTGCTTTTACTTCTACCCACTTGGTTAGTAGGATCTACAAAGTATATTCCCTACTTAGAGAATGCACGTCCACCCATCATAGGTTTCAAAGGCATCTCATCTTTGCGTATAAGATACTGAGTTTGCTGGCACACATCACACCTCTTCACATAGGTATGTGCATCCATGTGAAGCATGGGCCACCAAAAACGTGCAAATAGTATTGCCTTAATCACCGGATCTGGACCAAACTGTCCTCCTACTACACCTTGGTGAGCAGTTTCCAAGATCTTAAGATATTCATCCTCATGGACACATAATCTGAGGTAAACATCTTTACCACACTTGTATAAGTTATCTCCAATGAGTGAGTAATCTAGGGCTTCTTGTTCTAAACTTCTTTGCAAGTCCACATCATCTCTTCAAAGTATTATTATTGGTTGAACTCTTTATTAAGGCTCATTATATTCTTAGAGTGATTTATTATGTTTTCCACATCAGCCATAGTCGTGAATAAAGCATATTTGAAGTCAATGCCAAGTTGGAAAAGTGTTCCTATGATTTAAGAAAAATTTCAAGACAGCAGCATACCTTTTTTGAAGGCTGTCTTGCACGGATCATATCTCGCTGACCGTGCATCCTTTTTGGTTGATTCAAAAGCTGAAATTTTCTTTATAATATCAGGTATCAGCTCACCAAACATCTCCTGCAAATTCATCTCCAAACTCAAGTTATGCTGGTCGCAAGTTGGTAGGTAGAGAATTGGCAGATTGGTGAAAACGGCCAGTAGGCCAACTTTGGAAGCTTGTACCTTGAGCTACGTGCGTCATCGCAAAATGGTTTCTTCAGCAACGTTGTTCCCCATACCATGGAGAATATCCATCTAAAACAATTTCACCAAACTCCCATGCATTAGAGAGTTATTCCTATTTAAACTGAGGCTTTTGAGCATTTTCGACAGACAGACAGAGGGCTGGAGTTGAGAGACAGTTGACTCATTTCTTGTGGTTGTGGAGTGCATCCTAGGGACTGAAGTGGAGTGGTGTATACGACACACTCTTGACCATTATACATTGGGTTCATTTGTATCATTGAGCTCATTTGATAGTGTTATTAGCTTTGTTCTTTTCAAGTAGTTTTGAGCTTGAGTTAGCTTCTACTACTGAACTTTGTATTCTTTTTTATTTAAGGATTGCTCACTTATTTGTCTCTCATATCTCATCTCACATATTCTTTAAGAGTGTGTTTAAGCTCAGTCCTCATTTTTCTCATGGTATCAGAAGTGCCTAGTGTGAGCATATTTGAGTAAAGGGAAGAGTCTCGATTCAACTTGTTGCAGTTGAAGATGGCACCAAGTCTCCACAACCTACACTTAGAAGGAGTTGAGAAGCTCAATGGCAACAACTATGCTACATGGAAGGTAAAGATGGAGTCCTTACTTTTCTTTCAAGATTGTTGGGATTTAATTTCGATGGACAGACCGACTGGAAGTGAAGAAGAATTGTCCAAATGGGATAAGAAGGCCATGTTTGCAGTTCATATGATAAGGTTGAGTGTCAAAGATGACATTCTCAGCCATCTCCTTGATGTGAAGACTCCCAAGAAGGCATGGGAGGTCTAGGAGCACCTCGAGGCAAGTGGCATTGAGGGCTGAACTTACCAATTGTACGAGGAAGCAAGGAGAGGATGCTTCAAGCTTCATCAAGAGAGTCAAGGATCTACATCAACAACTAGTGGCTGTTGGAGATAAGATGTCTGACAACGAGCTCTCTACAATCATCATCCATGGATTGGGAGATGGATATGAAGGCTTAGTTCAAGGCCTCATCATCTTGAGGGAGAAGCCATCTCTTGAGGAGATGGAACAAATTTTCAGAGATGAAGATCAAAGGCAGGCTGCAATGAAGTCAATACATGATGGAGGAAAGGCATCAACATCAAATGACAAAGCACTCTTCTCATCAAGGGGAAGAGGAAGATTCAACACACAAAGAGGAAGAGGGTGGCATCAGCCCACTCACAACCAAGATCGACAAGATCATGAAGGTAATCAATCTTTCGAAGAAAGAGGACATCCTTCCTCAAGAGGTAGAGGAAGAGGAGAAGATAGAGGTAGATATTACTCTATCCAATGTTACAATTGCTCTAGGTATGGCCATTTTGCTAAAGATTGCAGGAGTAATCAAGATAATGGGAGAGGAAGATCAGCCCACTACACGGATGGAGAAGGTGGAAATGAGTCCACTCACTTTGAAGAAGATTCTTCACTTGTATCATTAGAAGAGATAGCAGCCCATACACATGATCCCAAAGAGGAACCATGGTGGATCGATAGCGGAGCCAGTTCTCATATGACTTCTCATGCTCAATACTTTTCTAATATTGATGATTCTCATAATGGTACTATCTTTACAGTAGATAGTACTCCAAATTCCATTGCAGGGAAAGGTGACATAACCATTCGATTGGGAACGGGAGAGAAAAAGACACTCGGCAATGTTCTCTTGGTACCATTGCTTACCAAGAATCTACTTTCAGTTGGAGCTATGACTGAGAAGGGACTCAAAATAGAGTTTGAAGGCCAGCAATGCCTCATTAAAGATCCAAAGAATTCCTACAAAGTGGTTGCTAGAGGAAGAAAGCAAGGAAAGCTTTTCAAGTTAGAAGGAGAAGTCTCAGCATTTTCAGCAATGGGAAATGACAAAGCAGCCCCCATTATGCCTACCGAGTTATGGCACAAGAGGTATGGTCACTTGAACTTCAATAGTATGTGTATGCTGAAGGAGAAAGGCATGGTCATTGGAATTCCAGCCTTACAAAGGATTGGAAAAGTGTGTGAAGCGTGCTGCCTTGGAAAGCATGCTAGGAGTAAGTTCTCAAAGAGTAGCTCAAGGGCACGTGATATACTTGATGTGGTGCATGCTGATGTATGTGATTCAGCCCACACTCCCTGACTTGGAGGGAATATTTATTTTGTTACCTTCACGGATGATTTCTCTAGATATACTTGGGTTTATTTTATGAAGTCCAAGGCTGATGTATTTCAGATTTTCAAACCCTTTCATGCTATGGTGGAAAAGATGACAGGACGAAGACTAAAGACTCTACGGTCTGACAATGGAGGAGAATTTTTGTCGAAGGATTTCAGCCATTATCTACTTGAGAATGGCATTCGAAGGCAACTTACTTGCAGCTACACTCCACAACAAAATGGAGTGGCAGAGAGGAAGAATAGGACATTATTTGAAGCAGCAAGATGCATGCTCAAAGACAAAGGTCTGAGCAACATCTTTTGGGCTGAAGCAATCAACACTTCATGCTATTTGATGAATAGGTCTCCTACCGAAGTCTTGAAGGGCATTACCACCTATGAAGCTCTTCACAACATCAAGCCTAAGGTACATCATTTAAGAGTTTTTGGTTGCCTCGCAGTTTCTCACATTCCAGATGAAAAGAGGAAGAAGCTGGATGACAAGTCAAGGAAATGCATCTTTGTTGGATATACTGATGTAAGTAAAGCTTACAAACTTTATGATCCGTGTAAGAAGGAGACATTCCTATCAAGGGATGTGATTTTTTATGAGAATGCAAGCTTCAGTTCAGCATCAATTTCAAATTTGGATAAAGGCTCTTCAACAACAGTTAAAGCTGAAGTTCCCTCTTCTACACATGAGGAAACCATTGAAGAATTAGAGGAAGAAGATGAAGATCACCGTGCAACTCTTAGAAGGTCTTCAAGGATCAGAACACAACCTCAAAGACTTACATATCAAAGAGGTAATTCCTCAAGTTTTGAGCAAAGTAATGTTGCTTTGCTTAGCTCTATTTTACAACATGACGAACCATCAACATATAAGGCTGCTAGTACTCAAAAAGAATGGCAAGAAGCTATGGACAAAGAGATGGCTGCTCTTCATCAAAATGGGACATGGGAGTTATGTCCATTACCTCCCAACAAGAAAGCAATCGGATGCAAATGGATCTACAAGCTGAAATTCAACAAGGAAGGGAAGATAGATAGACACAAAGCAAGGTTAGTAGCTAAAGGATATTCTCAACAATACAGATTGGATTATGATGAAACATATGCTCCAGTAGCAAAGATGAGTTCCGTTAGGTTATTACTTTCCCTTGCCTCCATATTCAAGTGGAAGGTGAAGAAAATGGATGTCAACAATGCCTTCCTCAATCGCATACTTGAGGAAGAGATCTATATGCAACAACCGGAAGGATACATTGTCAAAGGTAAAGAGCACATGGTATGCAAACTTCTCAAAAGTTTGTATGGTTTGAAGCAAGCTCCCTGAGCTTGGTATGCAAGGATTGACGAGCATCTTTGCTCTCAAGGCTTTCAAAGAAGCAATGCTGATCATAGTTTGTATTATAAAGTCAAGGGAAAAGATATTGTTATTGTTCTTCTATATGTGGATGATCTCATGTTGACAGAAGCAATGAAGCAATGATTGAAGATGTTCAAAGAAAACTCTCTAAAGAGTTTGAAATGAAGGATCTTGGTGACTTACACTACATTCTTGGCATCGAAGTCTCTCGACTAGAGAAGGGAGATATATTTATCTCTCAACAAAAGTACCTTTTTTCCATTCTTGATAGGTTTGAGATGTCTCACTCTAAGCCAGTCTCTACACCCATGGAGTCAACTCTCAAACTCACGAAGGACGAGAATGGTGTTCCATATGATGAAACACTATATAGACAACTCATAGGATCTCTCCTCTATTTGACCATCACAAGACCTGATATTTGTTTTGCAGTGAACTCTCTCTCCAAATATCTACAAGCTCCCAAAGTATCTCATTGGAATTCAGCCAAGAGGATACTAAGATATTTGAAAGGTACTTCTTCACTTGGAATTCTCTATGGAGGAGATACATTGAATCTTCATGGATTTAGTGATTCAGATTATGCAGGAAACTTGGTTGATCGAAAGAGCATAAGTGGAAATGCCTTCTTCCTAGGCAATGGAGCTATTTGATGGAGTTCCAAAAAGCAAAGTACGATCAGCTTATCCTCTACAGAAGCTGAATACAAAGCTCTCACAACCTCAGCTTGTGAAGCTATTTGGCTGAGAAGATACTTGGATGTGATTGGTTTTGGAGAAAACCAACCTACCACCATTCATTCTGATAATGTCTCAGCTGAATCTTTGGCAAAGAATCTAGTCATGCATCAACGAACCAAGCACATTGAGGTGAGGGAGCACTTCATCAGGGAGAAGATACAAAGTGGTGATATCATCTTACACCATTGCAACACAAAGGAAAATGTGGCTGACCTCTTCACTAAAGCTCTTGGCAAGGAGTTGTTCATCAAGCATAGATCATCACTTGGCATGATGGAGCTTCCCTTAAGGGAAGGAAGTCATGAGTAAGGGAAGGCTCATCATGCATCTTCAAAAAATAAGGGAAGGCTCATCTTCATATGCCTTCAGCAAGCATTTTATTTCAGGTTCTTATCATTTTGAAGATGTTGGACTTGAGGGAAGGTGTTGGAATATGCAAGTCCACATCATCTCTTCAAAGTATTATTATTGCTTGAACTCTTTATTAAGGCTCATTATATTCTTAGAGTGATTTATTATGTTTTCCACATCAGCCATAGTCGTGTATAAAGCATATTTGAAGTCAATGCCAAGTTGGAAAAGTGTTCCTATGATTTAGGAAAAATTTCAGGATAGTAGCACACCTTTTCTGAAGGCTATTTTGCACGGATCATATCTCACTGACCGTGCATCCTTTTTGGTTGATTCAAAAGCTGAAATGTTCTTCATAATATCAGGTATCAGCTCGCCAAAACTCTCCTGCAAATTCATCTCCAAACTCAAGTTATGCTGGTCGCAAGTTGGTAGGTAGAGAATTGGCAGATTGCTGAAAACGGCCAGTAGGTCAACTTTGGAAGCTTGTATCTTGAGCTACGTGCGTCATCTCAAAATGGTTTCTTCAGCAAAGTTGTTCCCCATATCATGAATCTCCATCTAAAACAGTTTCACCAACCTCCCACGCATTAGAGAGTTATTCTTATTTAAACTGAGGCTTTGAGCATTTTCGACAGACAGACAGAGGGCTTGGAGTTGAGAGACAGTTGACTCATTTCTTGTCGTTGTGGAGTGCATCCTAGGTACTGAAGTGGAGTGGTGTATACCACACACTCTTGACCATTATACATTGGGTTCATTTGTATCATTGAGCTCATTTGATAGTGTTATTAGCTTTGTTCTTTTCAAGTAGTTTTGAGCTTGAGTTAGCTTCTACTACTGAACTTTGTATTCTTGTTGATTTAAGGATTGCTCACTTATTTGTCTCTCATATCTCATCTCATATATTCTTTAAGAGTGTGTTTAAGCTCAGCTCCTCATTTTTCTCAGGGCATTCCTTACACAACTTATGTACATCTGCTTGCATAGTAGGCCAATGCACTCCGAGTCTCCTTAGTGTCTGTAAAGTTCTTTGCTTCGAGTAGTGTTGCTCTAATGCACCTACATGTGCCAATTGCAACCATTTAGCGTGCTCATCCTCTTCCACACAACAAGCTAGTATCCCGTGATCTGTATGTTTGTACATACTCCTTGCCATGATATGGTACTTTTGGGCTTTTACTACCTCTTTATCTTGAGTGTGTATTACTGGGTGGTTAGGCCCATATGTCAATACTGGCACCAATGTCTTAGCCCACTGAGGTACAACGTCCAAGTTAAACAAGTAAGCATCAGGAAGGTCATCTACTACTCCTTGTGGGGCCTCTCCAGATGTGAGCCTAAAGAGATGGTCTTCTCTCAAGTGAGTTTTGCCTTTCCTCACCACTACCTCAAAGTCATATTCCATTAGTAAGAGAAACCATCGTACTAATCTACCTGTATTGCATGGCTTGTTTACCAAGTACAACAGTGCTTGGTGATCAGTAAAAAATTTAAACCTATTTGCAAGCAAATAGTGCCTAAACTTTTTAACCTCATATACCATGCCTAATCCTTCTCATTCAATGGTCTAGTTTTGTTCAGCTGCATTCAACTATCTACTAGCATAGGCAGTTGGAAGATCCATATTACCTTTGCCTGTAGGTTGTGCTAGCACACATCCAATAGCATAGTTGGATGCATCCACATGCACATGAAAGGGCTTGTTCCAATCTGGTGTCATCAAGATTGGTGCTGAACATAATTGTCGTTTAAGCTCATTGAAAGAGTTCTCACATTCATCAGTCCACTCAAAATTGGTCAAAATTCCATACAGAGGCTTTGCAATGATGGCATACATGTGTATAAACCGTCGGTAATAGCCACAATGCCCCATGAAAGCTTGCACTTCCTTGACATTCTTTGGCCTAGGTAGTTCTGCGATAGCTCTCACTTTCTCTTCATCAGTGGATATGTTGTTCTTCGACACTATGTGTCCTAGAATCATGCCTTGCCTGACCATGAAAACGCACTTTTGTGGGTTCAGACAGACTTGATATTCTCTACATTTGTCAAAGATTTTCCTGAGTTCAGGTATATGTGTCTGTCTAATGTTGGAATGAGCACAAAGATCGTCAACATAGACTTCTAAATTCTTCCTCAGGAATTCTTTAAATACATGACACATCAGTCTCTGGAAGGTTGCGGGCGCATTGGTAAGCCCAAATGGCATTACTCTAAAGGCGAATATGCCCCACTCTGTGGAAAAAGCCATCTTGTGCTGATCTTTCGGAGCAATGGCCACTTGATTGTAGCCAGAAAATCCATCAAGGAAGTTGTACACTTCGTTACCTGCTACTCTTTCTAGGAGATGCTTCGTGATAGGAAGCGGATAGTTATCTCAAATAGTGGCTGCATTAACCTTCTTCAGGTTAATTCACACATGTAGCTTTCTGTTCTTCTTGGGCACTACTACGATGGGGGATACCCACTTAGTGTGCTCAATTTCATAGATGAATCCAGCTTCAACCAAGCGATCTATCTCTTCTTTGATTTTGGCAGCATAATTATCATTATATGTGTATGGCTTTTGTTTAGAGGGTTTGGCATCTGAGGTCATGGGGATAGTGTGTGAGCATATGTCAGGATCTACACCTTTCAAATTCTTGTAGCTCCAAGTGAATACATCCCTGTACTCTCTTAGCAAAGCTATCAACTCTTGCTCTACTTCTTGTGTCAGGTCATGTCCTATGTAGGTACATCTTTCTTCTCCTTCTTCTATGGCTACGACTATTTGCTTGGTGGTTTCTTTGTTATCATAGGCCTCCCCTGATTGCACCTCATGTTTAGGCATTCTTATCATGACTCTCCTATCATCTATTTCATACTTCTTAAAGTTTTCAGGGACCTCAAACAAAGATTCTTCCTCCTTCGGTGTGACTTCTCTCTTCTTCCTTTTTCTGCCTTCACTCTTGGTGGTCACTTGTGTGGTTAACCTCACATCATTTGTAAGTTCATGCTTCTGAGGGTGAACTTCCACTTTGTAGAAATATTCCTCATCTGATGCAAAAGGCAAGGCCATAATGATTGACTCTAGATCAGGGTCACTTGCATCCTCGAATGCATAAATGCTAGGTTCACATTCTTCAATAATTGGATCACACATGATTGGCTCTATTGTGAAGACTAAAATGTCATAGCCATCCTCATCACAGTGGGGTGTCCACTGTTCTTCATTGATGGCTACATCCATTGTTGCTAAAATTTCCGCCCAACCGTGGGGTTCAAATTCTTCATCAAGAAATACTAGAGGTGCATAGGCTGGGTCTTGAATGGATCTATGTGTTTCCTTTACACCTAACTCTCTGGTGTGTTCTCTTTTCTCTTCCTCTACTTCTACTTTGCACATCCATAAGCGTGTGTCTTCATGCATCCATGAGGATCCTGATCCTATGGAATGCACTGACTACGTGTCATCCTTAGCTCTATGGATGGGATTCCATTGAATACGTAGTATGTCTCTATGAGAGTAATCCTTGAGGTTGACTTTGGTTGTAACACCTAAGTGTTGCAAATACAAATCATTGGTTCCCCCATCTTGTACCACTTGCAACTACCGCATAAATGGTCTTCCCAAAATCATCTCATAGGCTTGATTTTTGCTCAAGTCACATATAGCAAAAGTATGCTCGAACTCAACACCACATATAGTGAGAGTTATTCCTTCTAGCAATCCTATGCGTCTCTCAATGTGACCATCGGCCATTTGCAATTTCATTCTTGTTGGCTTGAGTGTTGGTTTGCCCCAGTGCTTCCATAGGGAAGTGGTGGCAATCGCAACTCCTACACCTAAGTCCAAAATTGCCTTGGTTGTGTATCCTTGATGGGTAATGGGAAGATAGGTGTTCCCTTCTTCCCCTTCACTCATGTCTCCTATCTTGTCCAAGGGTATTTCAGGCACTGTTCTATGAGATCCTACCTGCAAATGAGGTTTTGCTACTTCTGGCACTTGATTGGCTACGTGTTTCCATAGTTCTGGCCTAACCTTGAGTAGCTCCTCTAAAGTGAGATTTCATTGCACTTTAGTTTTTTTCACTACCTCCGTGTTCCTGGGTATGACCGAGTCTTCGTTTCTTATCATGACCGTGGGTGCTCTCATACAAGTAGACTTAGCTTCCCATGGACCTATGAAATGGGGTAGTTCCTGTAAGGAATTAGACTCAAAGTCTAATCTCTCATGGGATTGGGCACTCTCTTGCTCCTCATAAATAGAAGGAATGTCCTGTGGGAATTGATCATGCGTATCATCCACAAGTTCAATGGGAGGAGGGACTTCGCTCTCTTTAGCCCATTTCTCTTCTTGAATCTCTCGCAGGAACTCTGTTGAATACATATTCATAGAAGAAGATGTCTCTAGTTCGGTGGAGCTAGGCACATAAGCTTCTTGGGGGGAATGCTTATTCTTTTACTTGTCTTATCTCTTCCTTGGGAGTTTCCTTCCTTGGCAGATCTTGCAATTATGCTCTCTAACTTCTCTAACAGTCCATCAAAGTGCAATTGTGCCTTAGTTGAGCAAGAGTAGTTGAAGAGGTGACTGGCTTCAAACATGGTCTGAGCCAACGTGACCATTTTAGCACAAAGCTTGGTTCTTTATATCTCTAGATCAGCTCTAGGGTAGCATTTGTCATGATGTATCACATTTGGCCCTTCTTGGATTCTGGCCTAATATGCTTTAAGCATCATGTCTATGTCCTTAGGAGTAGGGTCAGCTAATACTGATCCTACTCTAGGTGGTGGTGGAATTGTAGGAAGTGGATTGGAAGGTGGTGGATTAAGGTGTGATAGGGATGGAGGTGGTGGTGTTATGTGAGAGTTTGTTTGAGAGGTGAGTTCAACAATTTTGGCTTTTGTTTTTTGTATGCTTTCTTCTAGTTCGCTCATCTTCTTAGAAAATTGTCTTTTCATCCTTTCTTGGCTATCTTTCCAGTCTCTTGTCCATTTTTTGGTTATGCTCTCAGTCTCACTAACCTTGGAAGTCTTTTCTTGGCCTAAGCCTTGGTTGTGTTGCAAAGCCTGAGCTCTGGTAACCACTTGCACTGGTGCAATGGAAGTTACACTTCCTATAGATTCTACGACTAATCCAATAACGTTGATGGGCGTGATTTTCAGCGTATTGTTAGGGTTCTTAGGACAATCTCGCAAGAGATGCTCTTTCCCACAATCGAGACAAAAACCTTGAATTGTCATAGATTGGTTTTGCGTAGGTGCAAGCATAGGGAGTCACGAATGAGGTGATCTCCTTGACATCGATAGCACAGTCCTCTAGGAAATGGGGGTCTTACCTGCCTAGGCTGAGGCCTAGAGTTGGGATTTGCGTACATGACATTTGCATACTCTGGCTCCCAACTAGGTTCACTAGGGTCTTCATAGTAATATGACTCATTATGCTCAGGTGACTGCATGTAGTAAGCATGTGGGCTATCAATGTGAGTAGAGTCAAAACTATGATCATTAGGGTTGCTTTCCGAAAGCAATGGTGTTACTGGCACTATGGCTCTATTCAAATTCTCTTCTGCACCCGCGTACTCCACGGGGATCACATTGGATGGGGTTGGGGGCTACTGAGCTAACACCGGTTGAGGCCTTTGTTGGTTTTGGTAGGGTTGCTCATAAGGTTGCTGTGGTGTGCCATATTGTTGTGGTGGGTACTGGTTCGGGTATCTTCCTTGTTGAGGGTATGGTTGTGGATAAGTTTGCCTAACTGTTTGCTTATTGTATGGGCAATCTTGTGCAATGTGGTTGGTGTATCTTCTCTCTATGGTGCAGTATTGGTTGTTAGGGTTCACTTGGGGTTGAGCCATAATAGGACATACGTTCGCCATATGATCACCTCCACAAGTATAGAATCTTTTCACTAGGGAAAACCTTGGTATTTGTTTTCTTGATACACGTAACTTCTGAGCTATTTTCTCTGCAAGTTCCTCAATAGATGTGGATTGCATGGAAGTGAGGCTAGTAGAACTATATGAATCTTTGTAGATTTTTGAAAGCTCTAATTCCTCTCCTAGGTTATCCTCAATGTCAATGCACATGCATACACACTCTTCTATGGTTCTAGGGTCCTTCAGGTACACATATGATCTCAGTTTGGTACTTAGCAATCCATCCAAGAATAGAGCCACTTGTTTGGCTAGTGTGGGTAACTCAGGAACAGGACATCTCTCTAGGTATTGCCTAAACCTTCTTCCTGCAAGTCTAACGGTCTCTTGAGGTGTCTCCTTCAAGCTATGAATCAGTGAGGATGTATTGTGCCTTATGCCACTCTTAGAGAATTCAGTAATGAAAGCCTCTAGAAGTTGGTCTATGTTCCTGAACTGTCTCTCATGTAGTGGTTGAAACCATGTAAGGGTTGTGTTCCTAAGGGTTAGACCAAAAGCATTGTACTGTGTGAATAGGTCCTCAACTTGTTCAGCTCTTAAGACTTGCCTAAACTCAGCCACATGATCGTATTGGTCTCCAGTGCCATCGAAGTAATTATTCATGGACTTAACCAGCTGAGTTGGCCTCAAGGTTCTAGTGTGTTCTCTAGGCCTTGGCAAGGGAAAATCATCACCATTTCTTTGGTTTCTTGGGTCTCTAGGTCTCTCAGTTTCCACTCTATCCGTCTTTGTTCTCATCCTTTCTCTCCCAAGGGGTGGGCAAAACTTACCTCTGGCCTGTCTCTACTTCTGCCCCTTTAAGCTCCATGAGCTTGGGATGTTCCAACTCCTTGGTGGCCATAAGAGACATTAGATTTTGGTTGGGGAAAAATAAATTCACCCTTCCAAGTGTAGGCATGCCTACCATGCTCTGTGACAACAAAGATCCTCTCTGAAGTATTGTCTAAATATGTCACTTTGCCTAGGCTATCAGGATCTTTGAACTCATAGATTATGATCATTCCTACCTCCAAAAGGCCTCATCGGTCTCTCCGTTTAAGACTAGATCTATGCTCTTATTGTCCTAGGGAACCCACTATGGCGTGATAATTCTAATGAGAGCTGATTTGCCTCGAGGGGTTCTATCCACCTATGTTCCCTTTCTCTAGGTCACCTATGTCCGTTTCTGGGATCACATTACCAAATTCATCTGTCCTATCTGGGTAGGTGGTGACCACATACATGGTTCCTTCTTTGTCCAGGTATGCTCCATTTTCAAACTTGACTACAGGATGTTTGAGTCCGATGGGTTGGTCAAGGTTTCTAATTTGGACCACGGCTCTTCTTAGGCCGTCCTCATAGATGCAAGCACCTAATCGGTTGGTCCTAAGGTATTCCAATTGAGACTTGTAGGGACCTTCAACCTTTTGCAAGTAAGCCACTCATGAATTTCCTGTGGGTCACTCCATACCTTGAGACATCTCTGATTTGCTAGTTTCAGAGTTAGGGTAGTGTGAATGTTGGGGTGATTGACGTCTTCGGTAGTACCACTTTTATACCTCTGATAGTAGTAAGCTTCCGGTACCACCCGTCTGCCGCAGCAAAGACTTGAACCTTATCAAGCCTGCGGAAATTCGTTGCGCCACCGAGTTAGTGTTAAACTACAGTGATGTTAGAACACCTCTATAATCAACAGTAGCTTAACAAGGCTTCTGCCACTCAAACTCTATTAGACTGTGCTTTGAATTTCTCTTGAAAATTCCATCGGAACTTCACCGGACTGTCACTAGACTGTCACCGAAATTTACCGGAATCTTACCGGAATGATCTTCAATTCTATTCGTAATTGTTTCAAATGTTTATACGTGAAACAAGGAAGTGATGAGTGAACTTCCCTTACTGACAGAACTCTTCCTGAAGTTTAGAGGAAAACTTCATCAGTTCAGAGTGCTATTTTCGGTCTGACTTTGTACTGTGTGTACATATCCATTTCACCGGAAACTTTGATCCGTATAAAGTAGAGACTTCTAGCTACAAGATAAGCTATGTCTCATACAAAACTCTATATTATTCTACGAGATATACTTCGTGGTCCTTCCCAAAAACACGTTTATTGAGTAAACGGTAAGTGACCAAAAGTACGTATACGGTGAAATTGTAATTGTTAACTAACTTTAACCGTAACATAGAATATTCAAACTTCTACTCATACAAAGAATGCGCGCAGAGCTTCCACATGAACATGTGTTTTCTATTAGAGAAGATGTGTACAAACAAGCTTGGCCTCTTCTTGCTCAAGCTATAGAAACTCTCCTACACTGAGTAGTTTCTTATTACCATCTCTCTCAGATGAATACGTGACATTTCAGGTTTCTGTTATTCATCTTTACCTACGCGATCTATGGCGACTTCTATACTACATACGCGATCTCTGGCGTCTTCTATCTCTCTCTCTATCTGTATATCTGTATCTCTGCGTCTCTGCACTTCTGCTATATTTCATCTCTATCTTGCTCGATTCTTGATTGATATATATATAGTCTTCATTCGTCCACGCTCTTCCGCACCTTTCACTTTCGGTATACTCCACGATCCTTCTTTATGTGCGTTATGCGCACTCCCCTGTTCATTACTCTGTTACACGTCCTGTTCTCATGTTTACAATTCTTGATTCGGTTTTCTGATTCTGCACGTTGTACAGTTCGGTCGTGCTTCTTTAATTCTGCTTCTCTTTGTCTTTTCTACTTCCCCTTCCCTTTTTTTTTTTTTGTCTAGATGCCAAATTTGTGAGTGCTTCTTCAACAGCTCCCCCTCAATCACTAATTTGCATCTTCCGGTCTTCATATATCTTTCTTTCTTTTATACCTACCTTTTCTTTGAATCTGTTTATCTGTGTTCCATCCAAACTCTTCATCAGCATATCTGCAATCTGATCTTTTGTCGGAGTGTATACAATTTCTAACTCCTCCATTACCTTTTCCCTCAGGAAATAATACTGAATCTCTATGTGTTTTGTTCTTGCGTGAAACACCGGATTCGCTGCAAGATATAGAGAGCTCATATTGTCTCCATGTATAATTGGTATACCTTGATCAATGCCCAAGCTTTTGAGCAAGGTTTGCATCCATATTACTTCTTTAGCTGCTTCTACCAGTCCTTTGTATTCAGCTTCTGTTGATGATAAAGCCACTGTGTGTTGTTTCTTTGAGCACCAGTTTACTAGCTTATCTCCTAGGTATATCATATACCCATGTGTTGATCTTCTGTCATCCTGGTTACCTGCCCAGTCTGAGTCACTGTAGGCTCTCAAATTTATATATGACGTATAAGGATAGTATAATCCTTCCTTAATAGTTCTCTTTATATATCTGAGAACTCTTTGACTTGCAATCCAATGTGGGTCTTTCGGACAATGCAGAAACTATGATAAAACTCCCACTGCATAGCTTAAGTCAGGTCTCTTCAATGTAGCATAAATCAGACTTCCTACTAACGACTGATACTTTGTCATATCTTTGTAATCTGCGCCATCATATTTACTGAGTTTGTGATTGGCTTCAAGCGGTGTTGAAGCTTCTCTGCAATTCTGCATATCAAATTTCTTCAATATATTCAGAAGATACCTTTCTTGTGATACATATACGCCGTGATCTGTATAAGTGACTTCCATTCCAAGAAAGTATGACAACTTTCCTAGGTCATTGATCTTAAACTCCTTTTCAAGCAGTTTCTTCATCTCTGTGATTCCAGCATCTGAGGTACCTGTAATTATTATGTCGTCTACATAAATGCAAATGTAGATCATTCCTTCGTCTGTTCTTTTAATGAGTAGACTTGCATCTGCCTTTGAAGTTTGGTATCCAAGTTTGTTTAGATACTTCACGAGTCTGTAGTTCCAAGCTCTTGGAGCTTGCTTTAGTCCATAAAGTGCTTTTCTTAACCTGCACACAAATTTTGGGTATCTGGAGCTTACAAACCCTTCAGGCTGCTCCATGTAAACTTCATCTGATATATATCCGTTCAGAAATGCATTCTTAATGTCTAGCTGACTTAGCTTCCATCCTTTTGATGCTGCTATAGCAATCAGTGTCCTTATGGTTGACATTTTTGCCATCGGACTAAACGTTTCATTGTAATCTATGCCATGTGTCTGAGCATAGCCTTTGACTACCAGTCTAGCCTTATATCTAGCTATCCTTCCATATGCAAGCTTCTTTAATTTGTAAACCCATTTACTTCCAATTACTTTCTTATGTACCGTGAATAAGCTTGAACAGAAGAAGTATTTATTCCCTTATGCTTATGTACCGTCTCAACTCAGACATGGGCTTGAACCGAAAGCAGAAAAATATGTGTTCGTCGGATACAATGAAAGACAGATGGGTTACAGGTTATGGAGTCCTCTAACTAAGCAGTTTATTGTTTCAAGAGATGTTACGTTTGATGAACAGAAAAGCTAGTATACAGATCAAGGTCAAACAACTGAAGAATTTGAAGAAGAGGTAAGAAGAAAAGAGAAAGGGAAATCAATTGTGCAGGTAAATAGAGATGAAGATCATATGAAGGCAAGTACGTCGAGGACCGGATCAGGTATGAGAAATGAAGATGAAGAAGTGTATTCAGACACTTATGAAGAATGTGAACCAAGAAGGTCAAGTAGGATTAGAAGACAACCGGAAAGGTACTCGTATGATACTTCATACATAACTCAGAAAGACTATGCATATATGGTCAAAGATGATGAAGAACCTCAGAGCTATGTTGAAGCTAAAGGAAAGAAGCAATGGGAAGAAGCAATGGAAGAAGAGTTTATAGCACTGGAGTATCGTCAACTTCAAAATACCCTATCTATAACTCCCTGTATTAGTTTTACAAAACCAACAAGACCAAAATCACTAAAAACGGAGTTCGTATGAGGAAGTTATGTCTATTCAGGAATCTAGGGCTAAAACAAGATCAAAACAGGCTAACAAGCAAGTAGGAATAACTCACAATGTGTTCTAGGGCTTGGCTATGTTCTAATGACCCTTAATGTTTCTCAAATTCTGGCCAAAAATAGACCCAATATCTTTTGCCCTTAAAAAATAGCTAAATTTTCCCATCAATCGTGATCGAGTGGTCTGTCAATCACGATCGATGTGTCAGTTCCGATCGATAGGTCCGTCGTGGCTGTCAGTCGTGATTGATGGGTCAATCGCGATTGACACATGGCCCAAAATTTTAGTCAGTCGTGATCAAATAATCGTTGACTTTGTCAATCACGATTGATAGATCTGTCGGGACTGTCAATCGTGATTGATGGGCCAATCGCGATTGATGGGTCAATCGCAATTGACATGTGGCATGTGTAGAATGTGCTAGTTGTGGTCAGCCAGCCGTTTAATCTTTCAATCGCGATCGACGTGTCGGTCGTGATTGACGAGTCTGTTGGCAGGTGTCCGTCGTTGTTTGTCAATCGCGATTGACAAAAAACTGAGGCATATCAAAATTTTAAACACATATTTAAGATGCTCTAGGCCTAGACATCACATTTATGGACTTAGTTTGGCAAGTTTATCAATTTCTTTGTCAGTCGTGATTGACAGGGGTCAATGCCTCGAGAGTTGCACAGTCAAAAATTTGTACCCATTGAAGCTGGTGCAGCTACTGGGGATGCTGATTCCTATAGAAAATCTCAAAAAACACACAAAAGCACAAGCACACAAATGCTCTCTCGCTCTCTCTCACAAGTGAAATGAGGGGAAATGGTATGGGAAGGGTGATATGACCAAAAAACTGAAAATGTCGTGATGATGGAGATGGAGATGGAGATGGGAGATGGTGATGATGTTGATGTTGATGGTGATGAAGAGGGTGAAGAAAACAAGAGAAAATAGATAAAAGGGAAGAAAATACCTATAACTCCAACGTCTCAACTCTACGTCTTACCATCACACGCTCGTCCTCGAAGCTCGATCCCTGGCAACGGCACCAAAATTTGGTGTAGCTCAGTGATGAGTAGCACCTCCTTTAATGTCAATCCGGGAAGACATGAGGATGGTATGAAGACCTCGAACAAGTGATGGCACAAGTGTGTGAGTGAGAAGCACACAAACATGCACACACATACACGCACATGCGCACACAAGGCAAGAACAAAGAGAGAAGCAATGGAGTAACTTCTATTGCAAAAGAGTTCTCATACAAGTTCAAATCTACAAGTTGTTCGAAGAAGTATTTTTGAAGTATTTTTTATGGAAAAATAATTGTAAAATGCCAAAAAATTGTAAAAATATTTATGCAAATGATGTAAAAATGAGGAAGAGTCTTCCTCATATAGATTAGAATCATATGTATTTTTTTTTTGAATTTTTGGAAACTCCTAGATAGCATATTTTTAGATTAGAAGGGAAAAGGATCAAAATTCAAGTGTGAAAAGGGACACTTGAAAATGTATAAAAGACAATTTCCTCTATTTTGAGAGGGTTGGTTATTTGTATTTGATGCTATCCAAGCAAAGAGAGAGTTTCTTGCAGAAAATCGTGATTCTTCCTTTTATGTGAATTTCTTTTATTTGTTGAGTCTATTCTATGTGTATCCATGGAATTTGTAAGTTTCTATTGTGTATTTCTGATGAATGTGTATGAAGAGAGTTGATTCATGATGTGTTGAGTGAGAAATTGTTGAAGAATGATGCTGGAGATGGAAATCATCAAATTTCATAGAATCACGATTGTCTTGTCTAAGGGTTACAGGTATCATTTTTGAGATTTGACTTCATGATTGTGTTCTGCTGAGAAAATAACACACTTTAGACACCAAGATCATTGGAAATGGTGTAGTATTGCTCAAGATAATCAAAACCCTAGAAATTCCTCTTCATTTTCATTATTTCTCAGAAATCCAGCTAGTTTTCTCTTATTTCTTGGATTCTATCATCTAGAAGGGGCTGTGGTCTCTTGTATACTTCCAGGATTGACAAATATAAGATGTATTGTTGATTCTTTATGCTAAATGATTGAAGAGGACAACTCCAAAGGTTAACAATAAACATTTTTTGGCGCCGTTGTCGGGGAGTATAGCAAAAGCTTCATTGAACTTGGACCTTGCTCGATCTTCTAATGTTGATGGTAATGAACACATTGAAAAGGTAATACTCTTTAATCAAGAAATGGAAACATGAAAAGGTAAGGTTTCTTTGTTTTTCTTTTAGGAAAAGAAAGCAATAGATAATCTTTTGAAAATAAGAAGTGATGAAATTTTTGCAAATTGATAGTTGCTCATATCATTTTTGAGAAGTAAAGTGCAGGTGTGTGAAAAACTGAATCAAGAAAGCTGAAGATATGGTATAATGTGTCTATCTTTGCATTTGTAAAGTGCTTTTTGACTAAGTACCAAGCAAAATTGTTGATCTTGGGATAGATAACATGATTGCATTGAGGAAAGTCAAGAGAAGTAGCTAGATGCAGGAAGATAAGATCCATTTGTTAAACAAGGCAAAGCAATAATCTTGAGAAAAGCTTAGTTGCATCTTGAAAAGAAAAAAATGTGTGAGCTTATCTTTGCATAAATTGATACTTGCACTTCTTAGCACATTTTTCTTTGGGAATTTTTGCTCATGAACTGATTAGATAGCAAAGCATAAAAGAGCATAACCAATCAGGAAACATAGGATCAATAGATCACTAAACAAGAAACCCTAAGTGAAGTGTTTACCTTAATTTAGGGCAAAATACTAAAAAAATTCATAAAATTCATTAAAACATTCTAACAAAGTTCTTTTTTCCTTAGGAAGTTGGACTGAAGTGTGGATGATTAAGAGTGAAGGAGACCAAGTGGAAGAAAAGAAAATTTTATGCTAAAAACTGGAAAATCAGAAAAATACGATTCTATTCACAAAATCGTGATTTTTTGGTTAATTTTTTGTTAATGATGTAAAACTGCAGGTGACAGCTGAATTGGAATTGGTAAAGAGTCTTGAAGAGGATTAAGAGGAAAGAAGACTCAAAATTGCAAAAAACAAGAAGTTCAGAAAAAAACGATTCTCTGCACAAGATCGCGATTTCCTATAAGAAAAAGAAGTTGAACTTTTTCTGCCTATTTGGGTATAGAGGTAAGAGGTTGTAAGAGAATTTCATAAAGTGGGTTAAGGAATTCAAATTTCAAAAAATATTAGAGAAACTTGAGGATAATAAGTAAAATTGGGAAAGTAAGTACAAAATCACGATTTTCACCAGTGGATAATGGGAGTGATCAATGATGAAAAGTTAGGAATTGTGGATTAAAACCATAAAATTGTTGAAGAATAAAAATTGGACAAGAAAAAAGTGAACATTCTGAGGAAATTGCACAAGATCGCGATTGTGTGAACACTCTAAAACCCTGGAATCTCATAAGAAAACTCATTTGAGTGAGGAAGAGAGAGAGAGTGAGAGCAAGAACAGAATCACGACTTTCAGCAAACACAAGCTTTTGGATATTTTCTGATCAAGCAAGCAAGGTAAGGATTTCCTAATCAATTTTTGCATTATCTCAAGTTCTTAGGTTATGTTTAGAACACAAAAAAACTCAGGAAACAGTAAAATCACGGAATCGCGACTTTTAGGATTTTGAATTTTACAGACAAATAATAATAATTTTGTGAAAGCTCTTTTATTGCATGATAAAATTTTAATTAGGTGAATCTTTGTGAGAAAACAAAACTCAAAAATAAACAACCTAAATTTTTTTCAGAAATCTGCACAGAATCGCGATTCTGTAGTCAGATACAAAATAGCGATTCTTTGAAACAAAACACAAAATCGCGATTCCTAGAGCACGATTTTCATAAGAAAATCGTGTTTTCTAACGATTGTGAGCAATCACGATTGTCTGGGAACAGAATCCAGGAAAACACGATTTTTAAATAGAATCGTGAAAAACACGATTCTTATCACAGAATCGTGGAAAACGCGATTTTCACCACAAAATCGTGAAAAACACGATTCCCACCACAGAATCGTGAAAAAACACGATTCCCATCACAAAATCGTGGAAAACACGATTTTTATAACAGAATTGTGAAAAACACGATTCTTATCACAAAATCGTGAGAAACACGATTTTCACCACGGAATCGTGTAAAACACGATTCTTACCACAGAATCGTGAAAAACACGATGCTTATCACAAACTCGTGAAAAACACGATTCTTACCACAAAATCGTGGAAAACACGATTTTTATAACAGAATCGTGAAAAACACGATTCTTACCACATAATTGTGAAAAACACGATTCCCATCACAAAATTGTGGAAAACACGATTTTTATAACAGAATCGTGAAAAACACGATTCTTATCACAGAATCGTGGAAAACATGATTTTCACCACAAAATCATGAAAAACACGATTCCCACCACAAAATCGTGAAAAACACGATTCCCATCACAAAATCGTGGAAAACACGATTTTTATAACAGAATTGTGAAAAACACGATTCTTATCATAAAATCGTGGAAAACACGATTTTCACCACAAAATCGTGAAAAACACGATTCCCATCACAAAATCCTGGAAAACATGATTTTTATAACAGAATTGTGAAAAACACGATTCTTATCACAGAATTGTGGAAAACACGATTTTCACCACAAAATTGTGAAAAGCACGATTCCCACCACAGAATCGTGAAAAACACGATTCCCACCACAGAATCATGAAAAACACGACTCCCACCACAGAATCGTGAAAAACACGATTCCCATCACAAAATCGTGGAAAACACGATTTTTACAACAGAATCGTGAAAAACACGATTCTTATCACAAAACCGTGAGAAACACGATTCTCACCACAAAATCGTGGAAAACACGATTCTCTCCACAGAATCGTGAAATTAATTGAATGATTCTTAGGTCTGGTAATAAATTGTATACACATTCTAAGCAAGAGCTAGGAAGGAAAGAGGTAGATTCAGTAATAGGAAAATTGCAAGAAAAAGATTTAGGGCAAGAAATTAATATGGAGAATTTAAATGAAACCAATGAATCCTCTGAAACTGGTGATTATAGAAACATTCTCAAATACATGTATACAAATAGGTTTGGAACCTATGTATATGAAGATGGAATGCATAAGTTTCTCATTAGATTAAGAAACTTTGAGGTACCTCTGAATATAACACCAGTAGCACAATTCAAGGATGGTAGATATGAGGATAGGCAGGGATGTGTATACATCTTCTCACAAGACCCAGAAAATTCTAATGACCTAGGACAATGTGCAGACGAGAGACCTTGGGAACAAAACCTAGGGCAATCAGACTTGCCAAGAGCACATGAAACTCACAATAATAGTGAACATCAACAAGGTAGGAGAAACACATACTTCCCCAAATCCTTTTGAAAAAGAAGCAGAAGGATTTAATGATTTTCCATTGAGAAGAAGACATCATTGGCAAAATCAGGGCAGAATGCTTAGACCCTATCAAGTAGCCAAATGCATGAAAAATCAATATGAAGGATATTTTGATCCTCATGCCCATGCTGTAGAATTTAGACAATTAATTAGAGCAGAAGAAGTAGAGGATTACAAAGTCAAATTTGAGGCATTTGGTCTAACCCTAATAGGACCTGCATTATCCTGGTTCATTCTTTTGAGAAAGGAAATGTACCTAGAGATTGAATCCTTCCTTGAAGCCTTCATAGGGGAATTCTCAAAAACTGGAATAAAACATAGCACAGCTACCTTGATACATAGCTTTAAACAGCAAAAAGATGAAAATGTTAGAGAGGCAGCCAAGAGATTCAAGCAGTATATTGATAGATGTCCTAGAGAGGAGGTACCATCCATGGCAAGACAAGTATCGCTATTCATAGAAGGATTGAGAAGTGCCCAATTGAGAACCTTGGTGTATTATAGAAGGAAACCCTAGAAGTTAGCACCAAGAAAAATCTGATAAACACCAGGATAGCCACAAATAAGAAATGCTATAACTGTGGAGAAAATCATTTGGTACAACAATGTCCCTATCAAAAACTACAACATTTACAAGATAGGAAAACACTCAAATACTGTACACTAGAAAGAAAATGGACAAATCATACCAGAGAAGAATGCTTTTACAATAAACAACCCATTAAGGAGAGAGAATATGCAAACCAAAGAGAATCTGGATTTATTGAGCAACCAAGACCTGTACTTGGGCAACAACCTCCATTACCAACAAATGTGGTACCAGTCAAATACACACCAATAGAAGAAGGAAACTCAAGAATAAGATCACCGTACAAAGAAGATTATCATTGGAATGAAGGATATCAGGAAGAGTGGGAGGGATATGAGATGAGAGAACCAGAACTGCAAGCCCTAGATTTGGGAAATGGGAGAATTGAAATGGATACAGAAACATTTATGTACATCACCAATAACTACATGTCTAATCAGAGACCTCTGTTCAAAGGGAGTCAAAAAATAACTTGTTATAGATGTGGAGGGGAACATTTCATTAGAGACTGTCCACAACCTCCCACATTAAGAGTAGAAGGAGCCTATTGCAAGGATTGTGGCAGGGAGCATTTAATAAAGGATTGTCCAAGAAATCCTCAAAAACAACAAAATACTTCTAATAAATACCATTACAAGCAGTCAATATCATGGAGCAAGAAGAATTGAGTGACCCTGAACAAGTAAATGTAAATGCTATAACAAGAGCACAAGCCAAACAACAGGAAATAATCAAGGAACAAAAGAAGAATTCATCTCCAAAGGAGAAGAAAAACAGACAAAAAGGGAGATGGGAGAGAAAAATGAGAGTGGGTAAAAGTCAAGAAGAAGAAAATATGGAACTACCAAAACATAGCCCACCCCAAAAGACACAAACCCAGCAAGAGATAAGCAATTCACAAAGTTTGGAAATTATGATAAAAGCATACAAGGGAAGAATTCAAGAAGGACCAAATCCCACAGATCATGTAATGGCTTATCCTATACCGGATATAGAACATGAAAGAATGCAAAAATGTAAACAAATCATACAAGAAGCACAACTTAAACTGGGGGAACTAGATAATTCTAGAACAAAGGAAATTATTGATCAAGAAGATGACTCACAAATAGCATTCGAGGTAAATATAGACAAACAATGTACAATCTTATACCACACCACAATGGAGGAATTGATAAAACAAAATCCTCACTTACAATACAAAATGGTAAAATGGGAAGCAATACTAGACAATTTTGATCCACAGCCACAAGAATTGGAAGAGTTGTTGTACATTACTATTGATAAAATAGGAGGATATTGTGAAGGAGAAGAAGGAAACTCAACTCTGAGAATACAATTTGGTACAAATCATGCCCAAGCCATATTGGATAGTGGATCAGGTGTGGCTATCATGACTAAACAAACTTGGGAAAGATGGGGAAAAACTGAATTGATACCCACTAAAATGAGATTGCAAGTTGTGGATGGACACATAGAAAAACCCCTAGGAATATGAGAAAAGGTGATTTTGGATATATGTGGAATAGAAATAGAGCATACTTTTGCCATAGTTGAATTTCCACAATCCACTTCATATGAAATTATCCTAGGAAGACCATTTATGAGACAAATGCAAATTGTGCAAGATTGGGGTAATGATTGCCTATACCTTCAGAGCAGAGGGAGGATAACTAGAGTGAATATGAGAAATGGTCATTATTGTGACATATCCCCTCAAGAATGGTTCAAAATACATCAAAATCAGGAATTGAGTGAAGAATCAGAGTTGGAAGATCAGAATGAAACATAATCATCAATATGGAAGTGCAATGTGTTAAGAAACCTTACAAATGGAAAAGGAAGATTAAGAAAAGAAGATTGTATAGAAGGGAGGAAATTACAAGATGAGAGCTATATACCACAAAAATTCAAAGATGAAGAATTTGAGCCTTATGGTTGGAACCAGATTTTGGCCACCATGGATCTAGCCAAAGATGAGTATGTGGGAGTGAGATTCCAAAATGAAGAAGGATATGATGTTTTTCACATAGGAATACAAATGATAAAGGTATCAGAAACAGAAGAGGACAAGGAAAAAGATATGATATTGAAAAATGGAAAAACACAATATTTGGAAGAGGTAAAAGCTGCAGATGCATTAAAAGATAAAATCTCAGGCAAATATAGAAAAAACAAATACAAAGAAATAGAAGAAGATCAAGAGGGTGGAAAAACTAAGAAAATGACAAACAAGGATCAACAATTTGATGTACCTGCAAATTTCAAGACTTATGAAGTAGAAGACAGACTACTTCTAAAAATGAAACCAAAGAGAGAAAAGAAAAAAGGGGAGGCATATGATAATGAGGAACAAACTAAGAAGGTCATGATCACTCAGGAAGAGGGGGAAGAAAGACATATTGTAATAGCTGATGACATGACAAATCAAGAGGAGGAAGCATTAAGAAAACTGGCTAAGAACTATAGGGATGTATTTGCTTACAGTTACAAGGATTTGAAAGGAATTGATCCTAAAATCTGTGATCATAAGATTCCTATTACACCTGATGCAAAACCTAACAAACAAAGACATTACACATTCAATGATAAATACTCTGCTAAAATAAAGGAAGAAATTGACAAGCTACTGGCTGCCAATTTCATCTATGAGATTGAGTATACAGAATGGATATCTCCTATAGTTGTAGTACCAAAAAAGAATGGAAAACTTAGGGTATGCATTAACTTGAAGAAAGTGAATGCTGCAACTATAAGAGATAGTTACCCATTGCCTATAACAGACCATCTTTTAGAGCGAGTTGCAGGGAAGGAGGTTTATAGTTTTTTGGATGGTTTTTCAAGATACAATCAGGTACCTATAGCTTTGGAAGATCAACATAAAACTACCTTTTCCACAGAATGGGGAATTTATGCTTTTAGGGTTATGCCCTTTGGGTTAACTAATGCCCCAGCAACTTTTCAAAGATTGATGTGTCATATCTTCAAAGAATTCCTGAGAAATGTAATGGAAATTTATGTGGATGATCTTTGTACTTTTTCATTAAAAAGACAAGATCATTTGGAAGATTTAGAAAATATATTCAGGAAATGTAGAACATACAGAGTATGTTTAAATCCAGAGAAGTGTGTGTTCTTTGTAAGACAAGGGAGAATGTTAGGTCACATGTCTCCAAAAATGGAATTTCAACTGATGAAAGGAAAATTAAGGCCATAGTAGAACTTCCAAAACCAACAAATGTAAAGGAACTTCAAACCTTCATGGGACATTGCGGATATTATAGAAAATTTGTACACAAGTTTGCTGACATTGCAAAACCTTTGTATGCCTTAATCACAAAATTTGAGTGGACCAAAGAGTGTGACCAAGCTTTTGAGACTCTAAAAACTTGTTTGGTAACAGCACCAATTCTGAAAAAACCCCAGTGGGATAAAATTTTCCATGTCCATGTGGATGCTTCAAATTATGCTTTGGGATGTGTGTTAGCACAACCAATAGAAGGAAGCAAATTGGATTTCCCAATTGCTTATGCTAGTAGGCAACTGAATTCGGCAGAGAAAAATTACACAACCACTGAGAGGGAAGGGTTGGGAATGATATTTGCTGTGAAAAAATATAGACATTACCTTTTGACCAACAAGTTTAAATTCTTTGTGGATCACCAAGCTTTACTCTATTTAGTAAACAAACCTTGTCACACTAGTAGGATAGTCAAATGGTTTCTTCTACTGATGGAGTTTAAGTTTGAGGTTGTGGTCAGACAAGGAAAAACACATTTGAGAGCAAATCATTTGTCCAAAATCCAGGCTAAAGAACCAAGTTCTCCTTCAGATGGTTTCTTCTATTGATGGAGTTTGAGTTTGAGGTTGTGGTCAGACAAGGAAAAACACATTTGAGAGTAGATCATTTGTCCAGAATCCAGGCTAAAGAACCAAGTTCTCCTTTAGATGATGACCTGCCAAATACATATCTGTTCAAAGTAGATAGTATTCCTGAATGGGCCATGACTTTAGTACCTTTGCTAACCATGGGACCTTGCAGAACATTTGGAAACAACACACATTTAGTATTACAAAGCAGGAATTTTATGTTGTTAGTTGGGCACTTGTATCACCTCAACCATACAGGCATATTGGAATATTGTACTCCGGAAGAGGAGCAACAGGAATATCTGAGAAGAGCTCATTGTTGGAACCCTTGTACTCATGCTTCCATAATAGTCACCCTAAGTAATCTCAATAGGATGGGAGTACATTGGCCCAATAAGTTTCAAGATGTAACAAAATATATTGCTATCTGTTGGGAATGCCAGTCCTTGCAAAATTCAGAACTTATAACTCTATATTGGTTTCAGAAAAACCCAGAATGGAGTGAGAACATCATTGAGGAATTGAAAAGAAACAAGAAAGGAAAACAAGAAAGAGAAAGTGTAAACTCAAAGAATTTACAAGTGATTTCTGAAGAGTATCAATTAATAGGAGATCAATTGTATAAAAGAGGGATGGATGGATATTTAAGAATTTGTGTTCCTGAAGATAAGTATGTTGAAATGTCAGAAATGGCACATTCTGGAGTGGCAGGAGGTTATTTCTCAAGTGAAAGGACTGCTAAACTCATACTATATTCTAGCTTTTGGTGGCCAACTCTGTTTCCTTATGCAAGAACATATGTAAAAAGATGTGACATTTGTCAGAGAGTGAGTCAACCAAATAAAAGAGATAATATGCCATTAATACCTTTAATTTCAGCAAGAGCCTTTAGTATATGGGGGTTGGATTTCATTGGACCCATACATCCTCCAGCAAAACAATCCCATGCTGAATACATAATAGTGGCCACAGATTACCTGACAAAATGGGCAAAGTCCAAGGCTACAGAAAGAAATGATGCTCAAACTATTGCAAGATTTCTCTATGAATATATCATCACCAGATTCGGACTACCAATTGAATTGGTAAGTGATAGGGGGACTCATTTTTTGAACCAAATCATAGAAAACATAACTGAATATTTCATGATTAGTCATAGAAAGTCAGCCCCATATCACCCACAAGCCAATGGGTTAGCAGAGAGTATTAATAAAGTACTTTGTATTGTATTGTCAAAATTGGTAAACACAAACAGGAATGATTGGGATTTACAACTTAATCATGTCCTATGGGCCTATAGAGTGGCATACAAAACTGCATTAGGAACCACACCATTTAATTTAGTATATGGACAAAATGCAGTTCTACCTTTGGAATTCCTCATTCCAACACTAAAGGTGGGTAGTCAATACAATTGGATTGGACATGAATTATCTGAGAGAGTAATGGAATTAGAACAACTGGGAGCTTCTAGACTCCAAGCAATTATGAGTATATATGCAGACAAGAAAAGGCAAAAAGCTTATCATGATGTTCACATAAAAGAAAAAGATCTACAAGAAGGAGATTTAGTTTTGGCATACACGGTAAAGGAACATGAAAAGAAATTTCAGAAGAAAGGGCATGGACCATATATTATCAATCAGATCAATAATAGTGGAGCTATTCAATTAGCTAATATAGATGGAGAAATCATGCCAAACCTCATAAGTGGATGTAGAGTTAAAAGGTATGATCTTCCATTAACTGCTTCTGAATGGAGAAGATTACATCAAGCTCAAAACAGGAAAAAAGAAGAGGAAAACATTAGAAAAGAGGCTCAACAGGAGGAAAAGGAAAGGATAAGAAAAACCAAAAATCTTAGAGAAGTCCTTTTGTGTGACACACCTCTAAAACAAAAAGAACATTTGCCTGTGATAACAATGGATTTTCAGGATGAAAAAATCAAGGTTTTGATAGACTCAGGAGCACAGGTAAATTTGATCAGTTCAGCCTTGTTGAATAAGTTTAACATAAAAAGGACTAAAAGTAAAACCTTTATCAAAACCTTGGAAGGACAAATAATACAAAGCATGTCTTCACCTTCTATTGAGGTCAAGTTCAATAAAGAACATATGAGAATAGACTGTGAAGAATGGCCAGATCACTTGATGACTGAAAAATTGATTTTGGGTCAACCATGGCTAAAGCAAGGTAAAGTAATTTTGGATTTTGAAAAAATGAAGCTCAAGTTGACAATAAATGACAAAAGGTTTTTAATGTTTTTATTGAGTAATGAAGTACAGGAAGATCAACAGGATATTCATGACCCAGACCTGGAAGGATTTTCTTTTTCATTAGAAGATACACAGACATTACCAATACAATCACTTTATGTTCAAGCTTCATTTAATCAAAACCAAGAAAAAATTGAAGGAGTAAAAGTTGGTGAAGAGACAGAAGGAAGGTGGCAACTATGGCATAGTCAGAAGTATCCAGACATCAAAACAAGAAAGATGTGGAAACAAAGTACCCACAAGCCCTGCTCATCAAAACAAATTCCCAGAACAAAATGGATATGGAAGCCAAAAAAATTTAAGAACAGCTTATCAAAAGAATATGGGTGTATCCCTGGAACAGGGTCAGCAAGGATCAAATATTATTGGGTAAAAAAATCAGATTTGATTTAATGGAAAAGAACATGAGTAGCTGATATGTGGTTAGGATCTTGGATAAGAAAATCAAAGTGTTACAGAGAACAAATTATGACATTTTGGAAATAATGGCAATTTGTTCTACCTTATCCTTTTTTTGAGAAAAGAAATAGGAGGGGAAGAAAGGAAGTTGAAAGCAATTATATATTATTATTAAAAAAACAGAGAGAAAAAAATATATATTATTTAAAAAAAAAGAGAAAAAATATATATATTATTAAAAAAAACCCAAAGAAATTTAAAAAAAAAAAAGAGAAAAATTTTCCATTTCATTTTTCTTTTATGAGAAAAGAGAGAAAAATTATCCATTTTTTTCTTTTATAAGTTATACAGCACAAAGCAAGACATAGATAAAAGTATAGCAGGTTTCTATTTTTTATTTTTTATTTTTTATTTTTTATTTTTTATTTTTTATTTTTTCAATTTTCTTCAACTAATTATAGTTTTCAAATCTTTTCTTCCTTTATAAAAGTTGTCAGAAGAGAAGAGAGCACTAGACATCTTGCTACACATGTAATGATCACTTTAATTGAGTTTTTTGGGGAAGTCAGGATTTAATTGAGATTTTATTTTCATTTTTCTTTCATTTCATCTGAAAACAAATGTCATTTTTTTTCTTATGACTCATGTGGGTGGAGTGTTTTCTTTTTTGTGTAATGCTACATTTTCTCTAGAATGGTGAATTCAAAGGAACTACCAATCCATGAGTTCAAAGCACACTCAGTCACTCTGTCTAGAGGACATTGGTTCTTAGACAATGAAGCAACAATGGAGACAGTAGAATTAGAATCTGATGAAGAGCAGGAGATTCCAGAAGCAGAAAAGATAGTCAAGGAACTCAAGGAAACTCTGGATATTATTGGCCAGCACATATTTACAGTGGGAGTTGGAGGTTACAAATACACTATGTTGTGTCAGGAGTTTTACAAATTCTAGAAAAAAGCAGTCAATTACAATAGATGGAAAGCAGTAGGATTACACAAGTTGTTGGATGAACCCATATTCTTTATAGACTTTGAAAGAGTTGCACAAGTGATGAATAGTCTATTGGAAGTTGGAAGGGGAAATGATGCATATTTTAGGTGTTCAGTCAAGGACAAGGAGAACAAAGTGGTGAACATCACAATAAAAGCAGAGCATATCAGGGCAGCTCTTTAGTTCTACCCAATGGGAACTAAGTTGGATAACAGCTTTGTCAAGAAGAATAAAGAAACATATATAGGATATTCTAAGTTCCCTGATTTTAAGGGAAAAGAAAATGAGGAGTATGCCATCAGAATGTTTTTGCAATATTTCTGTTTTCCAAAACTGCCTAGATACACCATGCTACACAATTCAGTAACATTGATTATGTTCAATAATAAGGATAGAACTAAGCCCTTTGGAATAATGGATGTATCACCATATATACATGAGCAATTAAAGGAAGCAGCCAAACATTGGGAGCAAAAGAAGTATATGAATGGAGCCCAATTCTTAACTAGAATTATATATCATGTTCTAGGGATGGAGGATCAATTACAACTGGCTCCAGCAGCCCAATATTTCATAAATTTGATGGCAGGAATCAAAAGTCCTTCAAGGAAGATATCTGTAAGAGAATCAGAAGGCCAATCAAGCATGAGGGGAGCAGAAAGGAAAAGAAAAGGAATTTCAGAAGAAGTCATTCCAGTAAAGAAAAGAAGATTGGATCCAAGAAAAGTGGAATTGGAACAGGTAGAAGCAACTAAGGAAGAGCATGAAGTTGCTCAGAAGCAGGTACAGTCTTCAAATGACCCACACCCACCTCAAACAAGCAAAGAGCAGTTGTATACCTATTTGACTCAAGGAAATAATAAAAGGGCTGTATATGAAGCTCAATATCAAAAGATGTTGGAGGACTACTCGTGCAAAGCAACTGATTGGATTCAGGAGGAAGTAGAACACTATGAAGAGCTGCATGATCAGATGATGGCAGCTGAGATAGAGGAAGTTTTTGTCAAAAAAGAAGTGGAACTGTTAGCATATTTCAAAGAGCTACAAGGACCTCTTGAAACAAGAACTACAATTGTAGCAAAGAAGAAGGTTTAGAAGAAACCGGTACAAAAGAGGAAGTTAACCAAGAAAAGTAAAGGAAAATCAGTGGCAGAACCTGTACCAAGGATGGAGACAGAGGAAGTAATAGTAGAAGAAGGTAAGCAGGAGAAATCTATGGCTGTGAAAGAATCAAGATTGGATAAATCAGGAATAGCAGGCTCTTCACAATTTTCTTCAGATTCTGAAAGTGATATTGAAAATTTCTTGTTGAAAAGCTTGAACTTATCAGTGCCTAATACACCAATGTGATAACACAAGCCTCTGAAAAAAATAAAACACCAAAAGACTTGAACGGGAAGCCACAAGGAAAGCAAGTCCAAGAAGAAGCAGCAAAACAAGTTAGTCCTGAAGAAGAGAAAAGGTTGTTGAAAGGCAAAGCAGTGATGATGGAAGAAGAGAGTGAAGTCAGGAAGGAATTCAGTTGTGGATTAGTGGACTCAGGATTAAAGACAATATGGACAAAACCTTTACATCAAACCTATTTCAAATTAGATGAAGGGAAAGTAGAAGCAGAAAAAGAAGTTCAGTTATGCAGTTCAGCACATAAACAAAAAGATATAGATCAAATCAAGGAAACAGAAGAAGTAAGGGAAAAGAAGAAAGCTCAAGCAATGGAAGAAGGAATTACAGAGAAAGAGATAAATAAAAGCATAGAAGACATACTATATGATTTGAATCATAATGAAGAGTTCACATCGACAGAAAATCAGGAACCAGATGAAGATTTGGATCTCATGGATATAGATGAGCAAGAGGAAGGACAAAAAGAGCAGATAATCAATGATCAGAAAAAGCTTGGTGAGGAGACTGATTCAATCCAAATTCAGGGAAAGGAAGTACTGGTAAAGGAAAAACATCTTTTTGAAGAACAACAAGTAAAGGAGAACAAGAAGGCAGAAGAAACAAAGACAATTAAAGACACATCAGGACATGAGAATAAGGAGGATCAGATATTAGAATCTGAGGACAAAGAAGAAATGGAAGTAGATAAGAGCTATGAAAAACAAAATAACCAGGTCATAGAATATGAGGAAGACAATGAAGAAGAGAATGACTGTAAAGAAGAAAAGCAGATAGAAGTAAAACAAATGGAACTAGAAGCTGGGTTGGAAAGGATACCTAAAGACATAAGATCTGCCTGCAAGGTTATTATGAGCAATATAGAACAATTCAGACCATCAAGTAGAAACATGATCATATCAGGAATGGTGACTGAATCTGAGTTTGTAAGAGGCAGCAGAATCATTAACAAGCACAGGAAAGAAAAGGAGCAGTTAGCAGAACAATTGAGGATTGTGTAGGAGAAAAATGAGGATTTGACCAACAGAATGATTTCCTTGGAAGAATTGGAAGTTCAACAACAGAAGAAAATTCAATTTCTTGAAGAGAAATGTGCAAAACAGATAGAGCATAGCAACAAAATGGAGATGGAGCTGAAAAAAATTGAAGGGAGATACAGAACCCTACAGAGTTCATATCAAATTATGGTCAAAGCCAATGAGGAAATAAACAAGTTATTAATGGAAGAAGGTCAGTTGAAGGAAGAAAGCAAGACTGTACAGGTGACACAAGATGAGAAGGAAGAGCTGAACAAAGAAATTATGAGATTGCAAACAGAGTTGAAAGAAGTCAAGGAGTTGGAAAAACAAGCCAGTATACATGCTGCTACTTCTATGAGGGGATATAATAAGTTACATATGGATATAGAAAAAGAGAGAAGTGATTGGTAGTTGAGTATGGAAAAGGAAAGAAATGAGTGGAAATCAGAAAGAGAGTTGTGGACCTCCCAAAATAGAAGTTTAATGTTGACAATAGAAGAGCTACAGAAAAAATTGTAAAAACCACAAACTCATGTGGAAGAGCAGGTACAGACTACACAAGCAGAAGAATATGAAGTAGGAGATAATGATAGAACTCAATTTGGTGATGAACAAGAGAACAAAGCACCCGTTGAAGAGTACTCAGAAGAGTTTTTCCAGAAACTTCTGATAGACAGAGAATCCAGAATGGAATTTATTAGAAAGATTCATAATGAATATGAGGAATAAATTGTTAATTTTTCTCTGAATAAAGGAATAAATCCGGATCAACACCATTGGGCTGCAGATGGCTTAGGTATACCCTTTTGCATGATTATGGAAAGCATTAGAAACTATCAGTTGGCAAGGTAGGATTACATCCAAACAAGTATTTAGAATATGAAGAAGACATCAATGTGACAAAGGAGTTATTTGAGAAAGCTAATCCTAAATGGAGAAATAGGTGGTTGAATGCTAATAAAGAATGCAGAAAAATACGGAAAGAAGCACCAATACAGTTAAAAGTCAATCCAGCATATTGTCCAGTAGCAAGGAGAAGGGATTGGACAATCTTTTGGGAAAGAAGGAAGGAGGGACAGATTCCATCAAAATGGTTGAATTTTCCAAAGATAGCAGGCCCAAAGGCAGGAACATGGCCAACAAAGAAGTATATGGTTGACACAGCAGAGTCTGTCATATCCACATATAAAGATGTCAATGATCCAGCATGTATTTTATTAATCAGAGTAATGAGACTCATATTGGCATGCCTAGAGACCTTTACAGATACAGATGTCAGAATTCTCAATTACATTGGCTTCAATTCACCGACTGATGCTTTATTATTTGATCTCAGTGAAACTCCAGACAGGATATGTTTGATGGCTTATTATAGTAGAATTATATTTTTGGGAAGCCATTATCTTCAGATTTTTGAGGATGCATTTGATTATGGATTTTTTGAAAGAGAATCAGAGATATGTGGAAAGTTGTCAGTAGTAATGAAGTCTCGACTCACTGCTTATGAAGCTACATACGCAGAATAAAGATGTAATAGATAAACCAGAGGCTACTATGCAATGGAGGAAAGCGTTATTTGAGATGGTAAACAACTTGAACATTACTGAAAGGAAAAGCCACGACCTACTGTCACAGGTGTATCAAAGAAAAAAGAAGTGAAGGAAGCATTCATGCAATATCAGCAAGAATGTCTTTTGTCAGGAGCCAAAAGGTCTAGGAGGGGAAGAATGTTAGAAGAAGTATTTTTGAAGTATTTTTTATGGAAAAATAATTGTAAAATGCCAAAAAATTGTAAAAATATTTATGCAAATGATGTAAAAATGAGGAAGAGTCTTCCTCATATAGATTAGAATCATATGTATTTTTTCTAGAATTTTTGGAAACTCCTAGATAGCATATTTTTAGATTAGAAGGGAAAAGGACCAAAATTTAAGTGTGAAAAGGGACACTTGAAAATGTATAAAAGACAATTTCCTCTATTTTGAGAGGGTTGGTTATTTGTATTTGATGCTATCCAAGCAAAGAGAGAGTTTCCTGCAGAAAATCGTGATTCTTTCTTTTATGTGAATTTCTTTGATTTGTTGAGTCTATTCTATGTGTATCCATGGAATTTGTAAGTTTCTATTGTGTATTTCTGATGAATGTGTATGAAGAGAGTTGATTCATGATGTGTTGAGTGAGAAATTGTTGAAGAATGATGATGGAGATGGAAATCATCGAATTTCACAGAATCACGATTGTCTTGTCTGAGGGTTACAAGTACCATTTTTGAGATTTGACTTCATGATTGTTTTCTGCTGAGAAAATAACACACTTTAGACACCAAGATCATTGGAAATGGTGTAGTATTGCTCAAGATAATCAAAACCCTAGAAATTCCTCTTCATTTTCATTATTTCTCAGAAATCTAGCCATTTTTCTCTTATTTCTTGGATTTTATCATCTAGAAGGGGTTGTGGTCTCTTGTATACTTCCAGGATTGACAAATATAAGATATATTGTTGATTCTTTATGCTAAATGATTGGAGAGGACAACTCCAAAGGTTAACAATAAACACAAGCTAACCTCAAAAATGAGCTCTCTAGCTCTTTTTATAGTTTTTGACTAGCTTTGGTCCTGTCCAGACCTAGTGTCCGGCCTAGTTAAAAATTAGGTTCTAAGGCTATTTTGGAGGCTCAAACGAGCTCTGAAAATTATGAAAATTGGTGCATAAATACTGCTAATACTCCTCAGCTTGTACAAAATGGAGTAGCAACAATCAAAAATGATATTTACAATGGTGTGAAGTGACTGAAATCACTATTTGGGAAATATTAATTCATGAAAAATGATAGGCCTATTTGTCTGATCTCTGTTGATTGCTTTGCCTACTTGGCCCTTCTCTTTGCTCTGATTCTCTTCGTTGGCTTCCTTGTCTCATAAGTCCTTGACTGCCCTGACCACTGCCAACACCTTGACATGGATCTTATACAAAAGCTCCACATTGGGTGAACCTAACTTGCAAGCCTTTCTCAACTATTTGGCCTACACTTATTAGGTTTTTTGTAATAGTGCCACCCCTACCTCCAACATGTTCAAGCCATTGACATCAGACACATGCTATGCCACATGCTTGAAAACAAGGAGAATAGGGAGTCAAGAATCCTAGTCCATCAGGAAAATACAAGCAATGCAACTACTCTACTCACACAAAGGAGAGACATGCATAGGCACACACACACACCACTCTCACACACTCACAAAGACACAATACATAAATGTAAATAGTCTTGGAGTAAAAGAGAGCCTTCTTCCATTCATAAGAGATATTACATGAGAGCACGTCGACCAAAAGCTCCCCTCTTTACAAAAATGAGCTTCTATATATAGGCTAAGCTCTATTCCCCATGTGCTCTTTTGAAAAGTCAAAAAGTGAATCTCTCTCTAACTAACATATCTTCTAGGATACTCCAAAATCAATTCTTGTAACCACCGAATCCCAAGAATATGCATGAGTGGGATTTTTACGTGGGATTGTCCTAGAAGATCCAAAAAGGTGAGGTCTTCAAGAGTTTCCTCCAGTGTGGTATAAGGAAATATTAAAAAGTGCTTTTAGGAGAGTGTTCATATGTGACACTCAAATATATACAATAAGGTTTATTCTCATGGTCTAGGGAGGGTTCCATGCACAATTGAGGATGTGTGCATACCCTACAACCCAACACTCTCCTCCCACTAGACTTTGTCATCCTCGACAAAGCTAAGATAAGAGGATCATACATAGCTGAACTTATCCAAGTTGAAATCTTTAGGTCTTCATATCTGCAACTCTTCAGTCTGCAAAGCTTCAGGCTGCAAGTCTTCAGGTCTTCATAATCTTCAAATCTGCAACACTTCAATTTTCCAATCTACAAGCTATCAGTCCTTCCTTCAATCTGCAAATTTTCAGACTTCAGAGCTAGGAGACACAATCCCCTTGGGGGGCAGTCAGACCAAGAGCAGCCTTTCTTGCTAAAAATGCGGCCATTCCTATTGAGCAAGTCCTGAAAACTACAATTCAAAACTTCATGTGCATAATAACTACCAGCATGGAGCACGCCAAGAACAATTGTTATCAGGGGTTGTGGCCCCTTTGAAACCTGCATTGAATTCATGCAACCAGGCCCCATAGCAACAGAAACAACATGGATCATGATTCCAAGAGTACTGTTCATGATATAGACATTCACGTCATAGCAACCAGAAGTTCATAGCATCCATAGCAATTTGGGAAAAATAAGCCTAGCATTCATAATACTTATTAGAGCAATCCTTACTTCAAACGTATCTGCAAGAACCATGTGCTATTTTTAGATCTTAGTCTAGCCTGCAATGTCTTTCAAGTAATGTTTTAGAACTCTACATCAGTTAGTCCGGATTGTTGGGAAAGATGGATGGACACTTCAAGTGATGAGTTGGTACAGCCAAATCCTGCTTAGTACCAGCCCTCTATAACTTTAGAGTTGATATGTGGACCCTTTTAGCTTTCCAATGATACCATAAAAGTGCCTATGTACTTTGGAAATGATGTACGAAAAGATTGAATCAAAACAGACTACTTCTAAATAGAAGAGTCCAAGAAAACCTTCTATTTTGGATCAAACACCTACTGCTTGTAATGCTCTATGCTACCAGTACAGTAGGAATCGAAACAATTCCTTTTAGATGTATCTAATTTGTTGAGATTTCAAGCTCAACATGTGATGATCCAGGATGACACGTATCAGTTTTTCATTTCTCTGACATGTATAGTGGTCACGCCGGTATATGTCAAGGATACTTCATTGAGCTTTATTAGATTTATCTGCCAAGAGTGATGGCACATTTGTTTCTTGCCAGCTCACTCATTCGCGGACATTAGGTTTTTCCTTATGTACTGGTCTTTATATATTGCACTGGTTGTATTCTTGTTTTTAGGTCATTCTTGTACATTCCTTTTATGTAATAGAAGAAGAAGAAGAAGATCATTCTTCCTTGCCTAAATCTATGTGTGTGCTTCTCCTTGAGAGTGAGAGTGTGTGTGTGAGCTCTCTTCCTTATCTCCTTCCTCGTGACATGGTATCAGAGCCAGCGTGGCTGTAGAGAGCTCGTGGAGAAGGCGACGGTGAGGACTACGCGGCAAGGCATGGAGAAAACGCGATTTCACAAACGGCCTCCGTTTGCTATGAAAATCACCGTGAAGGTAGAAGACCTCAAAATATTTTTGAAAGTTATCCCTTTAGGGTCACTCTTTTTGTCAGATCGAAGTTTCGGAGCCATCTCGACCTCTGTTTCGAGCCCGCAAGGTGGGGCCCACTGAAAAACCAGGTGAGTTTCAGAAACTGTAACTTGCGTTGTGTTTGGCGACACTCATATATTCCAGATCCAGAATTTCAAGCGATTCCGTGTATTGTTGATACACGAAAACTGTGTTTTTCTGAGATCGAACTGTCACGTCATAGTGCGACAGTGTTCAAGCAGAAGTGCTGCTTGTAGTGTGTTGCGGTGTTGTGAATTGTTGCAGAAATAGCAAACGCAGATGGAATGAGTCAGCTTATGAGCGATAAGCTGGACAAGAACAACTTCCATGCTTGGAGATTCAGAATGACGAATTTCTTGATGGGAAAAGGGTACTGGAAGTACATCGAAGGAGAGAATGAAAATGCTCCGCAATTACTAGAAAGGAATCGGGCTGCAGAACAGATAAGAGCATATGAGGAATGGAATCAAGGAGCACGAAAGGTAATGTATTGGCTATCTGTTAGCATACAGGATAGCATGATTGGACACATACAGGATGCCAAAACTCCAAAAGAGGCTTGGAACAGTTTAGTCACTTTGTACGAGACCAATACAGCGGTTCAGAAAAGAGTCTTGATGAGGAACTTGGATTGCCCTCTGTGAAGACTCCAAGAGTAAGAAGGGCACATGCAGATGATACAAGAAGAAGTGACCCAGGACCAAGAAGATCTGGGAGGATGCGTAATTCAGTGCAACGATTGACATATGATAGTTACATGGCTCGCCATTGTGCCTACATGACAAAGGTAATACAAGATGTTGAACCTTCTTGTTTTGAAGATGCAATTGGTAATGCAGATTGGGAAAAAGCTATGGATGAGGAGATGGCTGCACTTTATGGAAATGATACATGGAAGCTGGTTCCATTGCCGCAAGGAAAGAAATCCATAGGTTGCAAATGGGTTTACAAGGTAAAGCATAATGCTGATGGTAGCATAAGCAGGTATAAAGCACAATTGGTAGCTAAAGGTTATGCACAGACATATGGCATTGATTATGAGGAAAACATTCAGCCCTATAGCTAAAATGTCTACTGTCAGAACACTTGTTGCATTAGCTACTGCTTTCCTACATGGTGAGTTACAGGAAGAAGTATATATGGACCAGCCACAAGGATATGAAGATTCAAAGCATCCAGAATATGTTTGCAGGTTGCAAAAGGCTTTGTATGGGCTGAAGCAAGCCCCTCGTGCATGGCATGCAAGGATTGCTGATTACTTAACCAGCATTGGGTTCTCTATGTGTGATGCAGATCACTCACTATATGCAAGGAAGGCTGATGATGGCATCACTATTGTGGCTCTTTATGTTGATGACTTGATTGTAGGTGGTGATAATGAACAAAGCATCAAAGAGGTAAAGAAACTTCTTATGCAGGAATTCGACATGAAAGATCTTGGTGTGCTGCGCTATTTCTTGGGCATTGAGTTTATACATACAGAAACAGGTATATGGATGTCGCAAAGGCAATATGCCTTGAATATGCTGCAAAAGTATGGTATGGCTGATTGTAAGCCAACTTCTATGCCATTAGATCAGAATTTGAAATTGGATACTACATCAGGTGAAGCATTGGAAAATGCTACTATGTACAGGAAAATTGTGGGAAGTCTTATATATCTCACAATTACAAGGCCTGATCTAAGTTATACTGTTGGACTTGAAAGTCAGTTTATGCAGGTTCCCAGGAAGCCACATTTGGATGCTCTGAGGCGCACTTTACGTTATGTGAGTGCTACTTTGGATTATGCATTGTTTTATGAAGCTGGTGTAGATTTGCAGGTTCATGGATACACCGATGCAGATTGGGCTGGTAGTACTCCAGATAGAAGATCTACTAGTGGCTTTCTTTTCTCACTTGGAGGTGTAGCTATTACATGGAGCAGTAAGAAGCAACCCACTGTTGCTTTGTCGAGTACAGAGGCTAAGTATAGAGGTGTTGCAATGGCAGCATGTGAGGCATCATGGCTGGAGATGTTACTTGCAGATTTAGGTGTGGAAGTGCAAAAGCCTATCACTATCTATTGTGATAATCTTAGCAACATACAGTTAGCACAAAACCCTGTTTTCCATGCTAGAACAAAGCATATCGAGGTACATTATCACTTCATCAGAGAGAAGGTATTAGCAGGTGATATTGATCTTGTTTATGTGAGAACAGATGAGCAGGTTGCTGATATTTTCACCAAAGCACTTGGAGCTGAGAAGTTGAAGAAGTTTCGGAAGATGCTTGGATTACAGGATATGGCGTTGAGCTTGAGGGGGAGTGTTGAGATATCAAGCTCAACATGTGATGATCCAGGATGACACGTATCAGTTTTTCGTTTCTCTGACATGTATAGTGGTCACGCCAGTATATGTCAGGGATACTTCATTGAGCTTTATTAGATTTATCTACCAAGAGTGATGGCACATTTGTTTCTTGCCAGCTCACTCACTCGCGGACATTAGGTTTTTCCTTATGTACTGGTCTTTATATATTGCACTAGTTGTATTCTTGTTTTTAGGTCATTCTTGTACATTCCTTTTATGTAATAGAAGAAGAAGAAGAAGATCATTCTTCCTTGCCTCAATCTATGTGTGTGCTTCTCCTTGAGAGTGAGAGTGTGTGTGTGAGCTCTCTTCCTTATCTCCTTCCTCGCGGCATAATTATCTTAGTAAGCTATTGATTCCAAGTGGAATTACTTGAAATGATCCACTATACACAGAGAAATTAATTTAGCAAATTGATCATTACCCCCAATTGTTTAGGACCTCTATAGAGTTTGACCAGTGAATGCTTTGATGCACTTTTCTCCAAATTGGATAATTAGATTTGCTTCACGCTTTGTCAGCATGTAGATAACTTGGAGCTGATTCCAACAAGCTATAGTTCATTGAATTTGGTGGAGAAATGAGTGCGATATGAGCAGCACAAGTTGACAGTGAGAAATGACTATAATAGAGATATCATAGATGAACAATGTAGGTATAATGTATTAATGAGAAATGTTGTACAAGATCATAGGCTTGGTAATCATAGCCTTATAATAGAGATCAGTGAAGAGTACAATGTAGGCCTTACACATAAGCAAAACGGCAATGAAGAGCTCGAGAAATGATCACCTCTAACCGTGACTTTTTCAAGTGATCTTTTATAGACGTTACATTCAAATTTGAATTTGAATTCACTTTTGGCTCTCTCTAAAAATTGATCCTTCATTCTAGGAAATATTCTCTCAATTTAGTTGTTACCTTCTTAACTAACAAGTCCACGACTTTTCGTGTAGGTGATACAAATATTCTCAAGTCAAAAAGGAAATGACTTTTACAAAGGTAAAGAAGTAAATCTCTACTAGCAATGGTTTCCATGGAGCTTCATATGTGTATGTGCTACAAGCCAAATGTGTGGGCTTGTGATTTGTACTAACAGCTCCACCAAACATTTTGGCTTGTTCTTCATCTTCAATCTTCATGAATATCTTGCAATCCAATCATTGCTTTAAACCTTCAAAGTTTTGTACCATCTAATGATTTAGTCAACAAATCTACACATTGCATGTTAGTTGATACATATGACAACTAAATATCCTTGCTCAATAGCTTCTCTCTCACATAATGATAGTGGACCTCTATATGCTTGGTCCTAGCATGATAAATAGGATTAGTTGCAAGGTGTAGTGAACTTGTATTATCCCTAAAGATCATTGGAGATGTATTATGCAAGTCCCATTCTGTATACAACAATCTGATCCATATGGCCTCTTGAGTAGCATTGGCCAATCCTCTGTACTCTGCCTCTGTAGAAGATAAGGCAACAGTAGGTTGCTTCTTTGAAGACCATGATATTGGCTTATCACCTACAAATGAAAGATACCTTGAGGTACTCCTCCTATCATCTTTGCATCCTGCCCAATCTGCATCTGAATAAATTTTAATGTCCAAGTCTGATGTATAAGGGAAATACAAACCATGATGTTGAGTACCCTTAAGGTACTTTAAGATCCTTTTGGCAGCCTCCAAGTGAGATGCCCTAGGCTTGTGCATAAACTGACTTAGCACACTTACTCCATAAGAAATGTCTATCCTTGTCAACATAGCATAATTCAAGCTTCCCACTATGCTTTGATAACATGTAATGTCTTCAAGTACATCTCCTTCATGAGCACTTAATTTTAGGTTTACCTCCATTGGAATACTTGCAACTTTGGCATCCTGCAAATGAAACTTCTTCAACATATCCTATATATACTTTCTCTGAGTAATGTAAATTCCAGAGTTAGTATAGACTAACTCAAGTCCAAGAAAATATTTTAGTGATCCAAGGTCACTAATTTTGAACTCCTTCATCATCTGATTCTTGATTTGTTTGATGCCATTAGCATCATTACCTATAAGTATGATATCATCAACATATACACATAGGTATATTACCTCTGAATTACTTCTCTTGATGAATAGAGAAGTATCTGCTTTACTCATGACAAAACCTTGGTCCTGAAGATATGTGGTCAACCTATGGTTCCATGCCCTAGGTGCATGTTTCAATCCATAAAGAGCTTTATTCAATTTGCATACATATGTTACCTTGTTTGGATCCTCATAGCCAAGAGGTTGTGACATGTACACCTCCTCTGAAATCGAGCCATTTAGAAATGCATTTTTTACATCCAACTGATACATGTTCCAATCCTTTGATGCAGCCACACTTACCAATACCCTGATGGTTGGCATTTTGGCCACACGTGAGAAGGTTTCTTCATAATCAATACCTTGGGTTTGTGCAAAACCCTTTGCCACAATTCTAGCTTTGTACCTGCTTATTAACCCATCAGAATTTCTTTTATCTTGTAGATCCATCTAGAACCAATTACCTTCATAGACTTCTTCTTTGGTACTAGTTCCCAAGTGTCACTCTCCTTGAGTGCTTCAATCTCCTAATCCATAGCTTCCTTCCATTCTGCCTTGGTCTTAGCTTCTTCATATGATGCTGGTTCTTCAATTGATAAATCTTTTGCAAGATAAACAGACTGCTTAGTAACAAGAGAGGTGTCATACCCATATCTGATTGGCTTCTTGCTCTCCCTTTGTGATCTTCTGATTGCTTGATTAGATGATTCAGGTATATCTTCCAATTTCTTCATCTTGAGTTTGCCTTTGGACTTCCATGCCTTGAACTCTTCAAGGTTGATGATGTCCTCATCATCTAAATTGGTGTCTTCATTCTGAGTACGCTCGTCCTTAGTGAGTCTTGGAAACTCCTCTTCCAAGTCATAAGGTAGTTTTATCTTCCTTCATTCACTATCAAACCAAGAGTCATTTTCATCAAAGACAACATCTCTACTAACCATGAATCCCTTGTTTGAAGGATTGTAGAACCTGTAACCTTTCAGATTTAGATCATATCCAATAAAGATATACTTCTCTGCCTTAGGATCTAGCTTACCTCTTATCTGAGAAGGGATATGCACATACGCTACACATCCAAATATCTTGCAATGATCAATTGAAGGTCTTCTATCATGCCATGCTTCATATGGGGTCATCCCATCAAGAGATTTGGATGGCAACATGTTTACCAAATAAGTGGCAGTAGATACACTCTCTGCCCCTTGATCCAGAGATTGAGGGATCCTTGCTTGGCCCCCATACATCTGTATGAACAAGTTCTAGGTAGTCGTCATGCATGTAGCCTTTCCTTGAGAAGGGTAACCTATGAGACTTTCCAAACTGACAAGCACCACATTTATAAATCATGTGTTGCTTGGATACATTAGGTATCCCAAGCACACATTGATCTCTGCATATTTGTTTCAAGGTTCTTTCACCTACATGCCCTAATCTTTTATGCCAAATTTCAAGCTCTGATAGTATTTGATCTTTATAAGTATAAAGTGCAATTTTCCTTGTATCCTCAAGTTCAAAAGTGAAAAGTCTACCTGTCTTTTCTCCTTTGGCAATTCTCTTGAACCCATGCTCGGGATCCTCCACAAATGCTCCATATTGGTTGAATCTGACCAGCAAATCCTTTTCCACAATCTGTCCAAAACTCATCAAATTCTTGGTAATAGTTGGTACATATAGAACCCTACTCAACATATTTTTGATCCCATCAGAGATCTTAACATTTCCAACTTTAATTACTGAGTGCATCACCTGTTTGTACCTGATGCTTACCCTTTGGTTCCTCAAGGTCAGAGAGAAGAGCTACATTGCCTGCCACATGATTTGAGCATCCGGAGTCAATTTAGAAGAGATGGTCATCATTTATACCTGCTTTTGAAGTCATGTTCATAATCAAAAGAGAAACTTCTTGCTCCTCTATGTAGTTGTTGTAATCCTTCCTGGATTTGTATCCTCCTTGGTAGTTGCTATTGTTGTTGTTGTTGTAGTTTTTGTTGTATCCTTGGTGGTGATTGAATTTGCCTCTTGATTGTGTGTACCCACCTCTTTGATATCCTCTACCTCTCTAATTCTTGAAGTTCCTGAAACACTCATCTGTAGTATGATTTGATAAACCACAAATATTGCATGGTGAGGAGTTATAAGGTCTCCCCCTACCTTGCTTACCTCCTCTACCCCTTCCTCTTGATGATCTACCTCTCCCTACATAGTTGGCTTGGGAGGTAGTTCCTTCATCTTCTACCTTCTTGTCCTTGCTTTTCTCTTTAGACTTATTCTTATCAGTGTATAGGGCAGAAGAGCTATTACCTCTTGATGAGTCTCCATTCTTGTTCAGCTTGGCTACATGGGTGAATAGTTTCCCCATGAGTGTGGTAAGGTCTAGAATCTGCATGTCCATGTACAAGTCCATGGCAATTGTGAAGCTCTCCCATTTGTCATCAGCTTGAATGCCATTGATTACTTGCCTTACAATCTGGTCCTCTTCAATTTCTTCTCCTATGTTTGCCAACTGATCTACTACCATTTGTCATCAGCTTTAATGCCATTGATTACTTGCCTTACAATCTGGTCCTCTTCAATTTCTTCTCCTATGCTTGCCAACTGATCTGCTACATCTTTAAATTTGGTCACATACTCTGAGATAGCTTGCTTAGGTTGCTTTCTTTGAGTTGTGAACTCAATCCACAATTGATTCTTCCTGGCCCTTGTGTTGGAAGAGAAATAAGAAGACAATGTTTCCCAAGTCTCTTGGGATTTCTTACAGTTCCTAATATGTGGAAGAAGAAAATCAGAGATTGCGTTGAGTAAATAAGACCTTGCTAGTGCATCCTTGGCACACCATGTGTTGAGTCTTTCATGCTCTTCCCTTGTAGGTTGTCCTTTGCTTTTGAATATGGGCATCTCTCCTGAGATGTATCCATAGAGGCTCCTTCCTTGTAAGTATGTCTTCATCCTTAGAGACCATGCCTGATAGGTATTCCTATCTAATTTATCAATGAAAGAAGGAAAACTATCTCCCATTTTACCTTAGCTTTGCTTTGATACCACTATTGGGAAAGATGGATGGACACTTCAAGTGATGAGTTGGTACAACCAAATCCTGCTTAGTACCAGCCCTTTGTAACTTGATAGTCAATATGTGGACCCTTTTAGCTTTCCAATGATACCAAAAAAGTGCCTATGTACTTTGGAAATGATGTATGAAAAGATTGAATCAAAACACACTACTTCTAAATAGAAGAGTCCAAGAAAACCTTCTATTTTGGATCATACACCTACTGCTTGTAATGCTTAGTGCTATGAGTACAGTAGGAATTGGAAAAATTCCCTTTAGAGGTATCTAATTAGCTTAGTAAGCTACTGATTCCAAGTGATTCGAAATGATCCACTATACATAGAGAAATTAATTTAGCAAATTGATCATTACCCTTGATTTTTTAGGACCTCTACAGAGTTTGACCAGTGAATGCTTCGATGTGTTTTTCTCCAAATTGGCTGAATGGATTTGCTTCAAACTTTGTCAGCGTGTAGATAACTTGGAGCTGATTCCAAGAAGCTGTAGATCATTGAATTTGGTGGAGAAATGAGTGATATATGAGCAGCACAAGTTGACAGTGAGAAATGACTATAACAGAGATATCATAGCTGAACAATAGGTATAATGTATTAATGAACAATGTTGTACAAGATCATAGGCTTGGTAATCATAGCCTTATGATAGAGATCAATGTAAGCTACAATCTAGGCCTTACACATAAGCAAAATGGCAATGAAGAGCTCGGGAAATGAGCACCTCTAACCGCGATTTTTTCAAGTGATCTTTTATAGATGTTACATTCAAATTTGAATTTGAATTCACTTTTGGCTCTCTCTAAAAATTGATCCTTCATGCTAGGAAATATTCTCTCAATGTAGTTTTTACCTTCTTAACTAACAAGTCCACAACTTTTTGTGTAGGTGATACAAATATTCTCAAGTCAAAAAGGAAATGACTTTTACAAAGGTAAAGAAGTAAATCTCTACTAGCAATGGTTTCCATAGAGCTTCATATGTGTACATGCTACAAGCCAAATGTGTAGGCTTGTGATTTGTACCAACACGTGTGAGTACACATCACCCAGAGAGCTGGTGTTTCATAAGTAAATTCTACCAAAATCATGGGCAATGATCAACACAAGATGGTTGGGGAAGTTGTCATCGTCATAATATAGGGTAGTCACACAAAACACCAATCAAGAGTACTCCAGCCTGCACTCTGCAATGTGTTCCATCCCATACATATTATTATAACAGTGAAAGACACCACAAGTTTTACTTGGTAGGTATGTTGTGATTCTCCCAACTGTAAAAAAGGACCCTAGCCCAACTACTGTATGCAATTATGCATCATAAAATGCTTTCTAGGCAAATTCTTCATCAATTTGAACTACTCACACACTTCATCCACCATATAATGAGTATAAAACCAAGGACAGAGCCCTGCAACCAATGCTTCAAGTAGAGTGGAGAGGAGCAGCCCTGAAGATGGGAAACATAATATGATGAGCCTATGATATGGCGGATCCTTTTGAAAGTTGGTTCGTACATCAATCCATTAATGGCTTCCTTTAATCTGTCTTTTGTCCTGCTCCATAGAAACACCAATAGAAGCATGATCCATGGAGAATGGTTGAGCCGCATGCTCAATAATTTGTGATATCAAGTGGTAGAAAAGCCTCTTCACAAAGACAGCTCTAGAGTGGTTGCTGTATCAAATGGCTTCAAATAACAGGTGTTTAGTAGTGAGTATTTCATTGATAAACGAGGCCGAGGAAATAATGTTTCATACTAAGATAGAGTGTTGCCCTGATTTCTTCTGAGCATTAGACCAAAGAGATCAGATGACTACTTTATTAACAAGGAAGGAAATGGAAAATAGCGTGATTTACAAGGTCATGTAGAGTTCCTTCGATTGATCAACTTATTTAGTTGCCATGGAGTAAATGCCCAGGTACCCGCAATAATACCTCTTCCAATAGAGTTTTTAAACTCCACCTCATCTTTGATATAACCCAGTACCTCCTGTGAGGATCCTTAGAATGTTGTTATTGAGTGTAGGACAGCATTCCTCAGGTCATTCTTTTTCTAGAATTGCCTTTCTTTTCATCAAGTTGGCTCTTGTTCTCACCAAGTCGCTGCATTTGCGATTCCTACACTGTGGAACACTTGCACCAGTTGCAGCACCAAGAGTGGCCCAAGATCACTAGACCTAGATTTTCATCGGCTTGTCTCATAAACTTTTCATAGCACCATTCATTTACTAAAGGAAACCTTTGAAGGTCGAGAAGCACAGACTTTCTAGAGTGTGCCCAAGGGATCGACTCTCTTCCAACCCTACGTAGACATGGCCAAACAAGAACTTGGATAGGTTCCCTCATGGAAAGTCACAGAAAACCTTCTCCATAAGAAGATCAAACTAAAAGTCTACAATCCTGCGATACACCATAAAATAGAAGTAAAGAGCTTCGACACAATAAAAACTTACAAAGCTTTTGAGACAAACAAAATGATATGATTCTTGGTTGCATTACAAAAACAAAATCCTCAATGTAGCAAACACTTATCAGTCCAGAAATTTGTAGATTAAAGCTCGGCAGACAAGTTTTCCAAAACTGATTGGCTCCTCATTTCCTTGATCTCCATTAGGGAGTTAGCCTGCCTCTATTTTATCTTCTCATTAGGCAGCAGTCTCCATCCTGCACTTAGCCCCTTTTCCAACACTCGTAGATGAGTCATGATGCAAGTAGCTGAGAATCAACCACAATAATCTGAGAGGGGGCATTGTTGTAGCTGAGGATAAGCCGAGAGCAAGGGCAACACATAATTATGTTTTATATCCTTGTTGAGCATGCAGTCTTCAAAAAAGGCGCCATCGTAGTTCCTAGAACAAGTGCAAAACCATACAAGCGCCGAGTTTGCAGTTGGTTCTTTGTCAGGTAAAACCTCATGGCAAGCCAAGTAAAAGCCCCTCTTCCACAAAATAGACTCATAAAGAGATTCTTGCAGAAGTTTGGAGGTGCATCGATGTGTTTACAGCATCTTCCTTGTCACAATTGCAGCTACCTTCATGATGTCATTGCAATGTGATGCATCCACAAAGCATTAAACCATGGTTGTGTTGAGTAGGCTCATCATCCTTCACCGTTGGTTCACTGTTGGGTCCTGCTGTAGATCCATCCGTGCCCATTGCACCTATTGATGGTGCAGTCTACATGCACGAGCAAGTTCACCTATTCTAAGAAGGTGACAGCAAGGGAGTAGATTTCCTTGCCTAGCACCAAATAATATGAATGAGGCCTTATAAAACTTTGAATGCGGCATCAAGAGAGCTTCCAGAAACAGTATGTCTTTACAATCTGAGCACCTATGTCCCTTGGCCCATACTTATGACAGTGTGTGGTAAAAAAAAATCTTGCAATCAGCAAACGAAAAATCTGCAAGGTTTCCTTCGATAGGCCTTCTACAGCAGCAGACTTCGACTCCAACATAAGAGTGGCACGAGCATTACTTCAGATACATATTTGAAAGTTCCTTCATGGAGCTGGAAGGAAGTGGGAGGTGGTGGCTCAATCCCCCAGTAGATGCACGTTTTTGCAGATGCCAGGATGAGGGGAGCATGAATCAGTCGAGCAAAATGGCAACCCAACAAACATGGAGCTCAACTCTCAGCACATAAGGTGTGAAGGAGAGACAGACGGGCCATGTGGGTGAGCCAAGCTCAACCCCAAATGTGGGGAACTCAAAGCAATTCCTTGGGTAAGGATGAATCAAGATGGAGTTTGTCCCCCCAAAGCAGATCACATAATCAGTCGGGCAGATGGCCAACGAGAGTGGATAGGGCAAAAGGAACATGCTTTTGCAATGATCTTGAAGAACCCTCAGAAGGTAGCACATCATCACAATCACAACAGACCATTTCCAGTGCATGGCCAATGTGTCTCCGACGCCTGACCCGCAGAAGTGAGATGGAGATTAGGGCTTTAGTAGATAAGCCACCATAGTACTTCAAAAGACCAACAAGCTACAAATCGTAGCCATGAAAAATCACAGAGTGGAGCTCCGTCTAGTTTTGGTGTTGTTTCCCTCTGGCAGAAGCCATGCGAGGGAGCTCGGGAGGGAGCTCATTTCCAAGATGCACCCGAATGAGATAGAGGGAAGGAACCAAAAGAATCCCCCACCCACTGGATCAAAATTTGGGGAAGGGAGAAGTGATAACTTCCCCACCTACTGCCCATGTGCGATAGCAGGGAGAGGGAAGTCGCACCACCAATCTAAGCACATTAAAGTGTGCATGGCCATAAAGGAAGACAGAGAGAGAGAGAGAGAGAGAGCAAAGGCTCCCCACATCTCCATTCAAAACTATGCATGGTAGGCATCAAAGTCTTATTGGCATGTAATAATAGGAATTCGAGGATGATTTGAGAGCCAATGGATTGGTAAATTCTCTAAAATTTTCAGACATTCACTATGAGACGTTTTTGTTTTTCTTGAAATATGAAGAGGGAGGGATAAGGGAGAGTTCCCATCCCTCTATCCAAGGACATCACTGAAAAAGAGGAATGGCAGAGGTGGATAGTGATGCTCAAACTGGTGTATTGAGGTGTGTGTGTATGTGAGAGAGAAAGAGAGATGAGAGGGGTTAGGGGGTGTTCTTTGGTGCATCAACAAAATTGAACTAAAACTACACTACTAAAGACAAGAAATGGGGAGCTAATGGCCCAATGGAAGGGTGAAAGTGCCATGCAAGAACTCAAATCCTACACAATCGAGCAAAAAAAATTGCAATGCAATACTTTACCACATGTTCTTGAGCTCTCCAAGTGATGAAAGGCCAATCATCCCCGACAACGGTGCCAAAAAGTGTTGAGGTTGTAGCAAGAGAAGACTAAAACCATCACCACCTTGCATGCAAGCAAGAACGAAAGCTCAAGAGTGACTCTCCTCTCATCCACCCCTACCTCCAACATGTTCAAGCCATTGGCATCAGACACATGCTATGCCACATGCTTGAAAACAAGGAGAATAGAGAGTCAAGAATCCTAGTCCATGAGGAAAATACAAGCAATGCAACTACTCTACTCACACAAAGGAGAGACATGCATAGGCACACACACACACCACTCTCACACACTCACAAAGACACAATACATAAATGTAAATAGTCTTGGAGTAAAAGAGAGCCTTCTTCCATTCATAAGAGATATTACATGAGAGCACGTCGACCAAAAGCTCCCCTCTTTACAAAAATGAGCTTCTATATATATGCTAAGCTCTATTCCCCATGTGCTCTTTTGAAAAGTCAAAAAGTGAATCTCTCTCTAACTAAAATATCTTCTAGGATATTCCAAAATCAATTCTTGTAACCACCAACTCCCAAGAATATGCATGCATGGGATTTTTACTTGGGATTTTCCTAGAAGAGCCAAAAAGGTGAGGTCTTCAAGAGTCTCCTCCACTATGATATAAGAAAATATTAAGAAGTGCTTTTAGGAGAGTGTTCACATGTGACACTCAAATATATACAAAGAGGTTTATTCTCATGGTCTAAGGAGGGTTCCCATGCACAATTGAGGATGTGTGCATACCCTACAACCCAACAAACCTCCTTGACCTTTGTAACAAACTCAATGATGGTTTGTTTTGGATTTTCTTCATCTGATTGACTCATTCCAAAAATGGTTCTTCCTTGCTTTTGTACTAGCGTAAAAGAAAGTCTCTAGGGCATCCCAAATCCCTTGAGATGTCTTGCATCCTCTAATGTGTGGCAATAGAAAATCAAAGATAGAGTTGAGTAATTATGACCTTGCTTGAGAATCCCTTGCACACCAAAGTGTGATCTTATATGTTTCCTCTTGAGTAGGTCCTCCTCTAGATCTTGGAGTAGGCATTGCTTCATCACCTTACGCAATTCCATATAAATTTCTTCCTTACAAATAAGCCTCCATTTTGATTTGCCAAGTAGCATAATCATGTCTATCAAGCTTCTCAATCATTGATGGAAAGCCATCTCCCATCTTGAAGTTGCTTTGATACCACTGAAAGAAGTTGCTCTGATACCACTAGTCCAGCAAACTAGCATAGGACCAGCCCTAGCTCTTTGGATATGTAAAGTAGACCTTGTAGGCTTTTTGTTAGTGCAATAAAACCCAACACGTACTTTGGAACATCAACAAGAACAAGTTGATGCAAAATAGATAACTTGCACCTTGGCTAGCTCACAAGAACCTTTTAAAAATGGATGGAAGTTATGACTTCAAACACTGAGAGCAGCGAGCAAAATTACAATTGGAAAAATTACTCTTAAGGGAGTTTCATACATAGGGTTGGCTTGCTAAAATGCATAAAAGCCCTAATTTATATCAACCAATGAAGGAACAATCACCTTAACAATGGTTGGATGTCATGCCGATTTTTCAAGGATGTGTAGACAATGACTTCAAGACTGTAAAACTCAGATTTCTCTTAAATTAATAAACCAAAGGGCTTGAAAATGTGTATACATAACCTAAACAGTTATACCTTTCCAATGAATGCTTAAACACTTAATTTGGAGCTTTGTAGAGGGAGGAGCTATCTCTGCAAGTTGACTAAGTCTAAGGAAGAAGGAGCAGAGCATAGAAGTGGCATGAAGCAATGATCAAAGAAAGAGTATATGTATTGCTTCAAATCAACACTATACTTAATGTAAAAATGTTCTAGAGTCTTTATATAGAATCTTGAGGATATGAACACACCTTTTCTTCATGAATTTGAATTCGAAATTATGTGGGTTTGGTAGCTTAGATTGAATGGAATCTTTTCCTACAATCTAGGAAAAGAGAAAGTTAAAGTCATCTACTTCTTGATTGATTGATAGAGAATCAATCTCAACCGCTTCTAACTCATGGACTTTAGGCCTTCTAATCTTTCTTGCTAAAAAGGTAAATACCTTGAACCTTACAATAAATGATCATAAGTGATCAACCAATCAATACAAAAATATAATATGCACATAAGTTCTATTCTTTAAGGTACATATATGGCACTATATAAATGATGGATTTGATGTAGAGCACATCCACCTCAAGCATAATGCAAGCTTGATGTTCCAACATTGTAGTCACTCCTTCCTTTGTATCCTCCTTGATAGTTGTTGTATGAGATGTTAATATATCCATAAGAATTACTTAATCTACCTCTTGAGTTTCCATAGCCTCCTTTGTTCTATCCTCTTCCTCTTTGACTCCTTGGGTTCGTGGAACAATTCTCTGCTATGTGATTTGATAAACCACATATAGCATAGGGTTATGATCTTTGAGATCTTCTGCTACCTTTTCTACCTCCTCTACCTCTTTCTCTTGAGCCTCTACCTCCACCTTCAAAATTGACTTGAGAGGTACTTCCTTCATCATCAGATTTCTTACCTTCCCCTCTATTGTCCTTGCCCTTATTTTTATCTTCATAGAGGGGACATGATTGGTCATCTTTCTAGTTGTCATCATTCTTCATAAGCTTTGCTTCATGTGTAAAAAGTTTCCCCATGAGTGTGTTGAAGTCAAATACTTTCATGTCCATGTAGAGGTCCAGAATTGTGGTGAAGGCTTCCCACTTGTAATTAGCTTTGATCCCATTGATGACTTTCCTCACAATTTTCTCCTTATCAATGATCTCTCCAATGCTCCCAAGGTTTTTGAAATATCCTTGATCTTGGTGACAAATTCACTCAGAGTTTTCTTGGGCATATTCTTGAGTGTTTTAAACTCCATCCATAGTTGATTCTTTCTAGCTTTGGTACTTAAGGAGAAGAATACTTCCAAAGTGTTCCATGTCTCTTGAGAGGTTTTACAATTCCTAATGTGAGAGAGTAAAAATTCAGAGATAGAGTTGAAAATTTATGAACTTGCCAAATCATCCTTTGAACACCATGTGTTCAACCTTTCCTGCTCCTCTTGTGTAGGTTGGACCTTGTTTCTAAGTATTGGCATCATCTCATCTCTAGAAATGTGTCCATATAAGTTCCTTCCTTGTAGATAAGACTCCATTATAAGTGACCAAGATGAGTAATTACTTTGATCCAGCTTGTCAATGGATGAGGAGAATCCATTGTTGATATATTTAGGTAATGATGTGTGTGAACACACTAGGACCGCCGAGGCACTTTTTTCCCTCTTTAGGAGGTTTTTTTCCCCCGGCTTGTATATATGCCTATTGCCCTAATGGTTTACTTATCTTTGTACATTCTCTAGTAATACATTTAGTATTGTATGTTGTGCTCCAAGATTCTTCTTCTTCCTTGTGTTGTTCGCGTGCTTCCGCAGACGTCTAACTCCAACAATTGGTATCAGAGCAGGTCGTCGATTCATCTAGGGCGCCGTCGACACTCCTCCGGTTGCAGTCTCAAAATCACACGATTTTTGGTGAGCTTACTCAACGTGTTTTCGAGATCAAAACTGCTTTGTTTTGTGGTGCCGAAATCGCGATCTGAGCTCGTTTCGGCCTCCGAATGCACTATCGCAGCGCTTGTGTAGGCTATTTCATCTTTTTGTGCCAAAGGTATATACCAGTTTTTGTTCGCCAGTATAAGCGTCTCAAAGTTTGCTACAGTTCTAGCTGAATTCATCTAGGCAGTTCTTTTCAACTTTTTGAGATACAGTCAATTTTCTACATCAAGGTATGTTAGTCACCGACCATGCCTGAAAGCAGTGATGTATTTCGTATGTTGGCTGTTGAGGATAAGTTGGATCGTACCAACTACCTGTTATGGGCTTATATGATGCGACATGTGTTGGTTGCAAAAGGACTATGGAACATTGTGCAGGGTGTCGAAAAACATCCTATCACACCTGCAACTGTTACAACTGCAGGTACTAAAGCTGATGCAGAAGGTGTCGAAGATGATGATATTCTGCATATTCATGTTCGTGTTGCGGTTTCTGCTGCACCTACTGCAGAGCAAATTTGCTGGGATGGTTGAGATTCCCAGGCACATGCATTGATAGCTTTGTTTGTCAAACGTGCCATTATTCCTCACATTCGCTCTTGCAGAACAACTAAGGATGCTTGGGACACACTTACCACATTGTACCAAGCTAGGAATGAGGCTTGTGTTGCTTACCTCCAAAAATAGTTGGAGAGTGAGCACATGAATGAAGGTGATTCTATGGACAGTTTCCTAATGAAGATCAAAGACTTGAAGGAACAACTGATTTCTGTTGATGAGGTTATACCAGATAGCTCACTTGTGCAGACCGTTCTGAATGGTCTTCCTGATTCATATCAGAGTTTTGCTTCTACTCTTCGGTTGATGATGAAAGGCAATCCAAATGCCTTATCATTTGAGGAGTTTGTCTCTATTCTGTTGCAGGAAGATCAGTCCAGACAGAACAAATCCATTATGCGAGTTGCAGATCAAGCTTTCCTGGCTAGTCAAAAGGGCAAAGGAAAATGGAGCTCTTCAAGTAGTAAGCAGAAATCTGGTAATTCTGCATATCAAAGAAGGAAGATAAAGATGAGAAGAAATCAGAAAAGTAGAAATTGTTTTGTAAGTATTGTAAAGGGAATGATCATATCATAAAGAACTGTCCAAAACTGGCTGCTAAAGAGGCAGAGAAGAAAGAGGCTCGAATGGTTGTTGCAGAGGCCTCTACACCAAAAACAGAGTCTGCTAATCTTGTGCAGGAAGAAGAATGGGCGCTTACTACTGTCTGTAGTTTTGACCCATCTTCTCATGAGCAGTGCATGTTTGCAAAAGACTCAGATGTTTGCCAGTATTTTGACACTGGGGCGACCAAACATATTACCTCGCAGCACAATTTCTTCTCTTCACTCGAGCTTGCCCCTATAGGGAATACTGTTACTTGAAGAGTATACCTTTCATGATTTTAGCCAGTTTTGTTGTTCTAGAGAAATTTGTAGAGAGACTAATACTCCATATGTCCATGTATAAAATGATGTAACTAACAAGATGTATAAAACTATCAAGAATGGAGTAGTTTCATGTTCCACATGCAAAGCTTTCTCAAGGACTTTTGGCAAAGGAAATGCTAAATGCTATACATGTAATGAAACTATGTTGGAGTGGGCACAACACAACCAAGAATGCGGGCAGCAATTGAACAAGAAAAGAGCAACAACAAAAAGAAAAGAAAAAGATGCCATAAAAATAAAAAGATTATGGCCCAACCAATTGAGGCATAATAAAGATGGACTAAGAGGGTCATTGAGTTATAATGAAAATATGTCACGAAAGTTTCATAAAGATCACAAACATTGTGTTCCAACAAGTGAAAAAGCTTCCATAGGGTTTATAAAGGAAGATCCATCCTAGAGGCCATTATTGACGTGTGGGAAGGCCTTGACTTTGCTAAGGAATCTTCCCAAGATTTCATCTTTCTCAAAATTTATTTTAATAAAACTTATCATAGACTTAATTGGGACTTCATTCTTCAATATCTAAAAGATCATGTTTGTGGCTCTAAATTTACCAAGATGATCTTGAAATTTTTTGGAAATGCCGCTACGTGCATTAATATTAGTGGGTAGCTCTCTCAATCAATTAAATTAAGGTTCTCAATCTCATAGGGCTACCCTTATCTCTTCTGCTCTTTGAGAATGTTGTCAATTGCCTTAGTTGCTTGGTTAATTATCATGCACAACTTGATCAAACATCATGAACCTCAACTGTAAACCTATTTCCATAGGAGTGGCAATAGGTTTGCAGTCTTCAAGGCCAAAACGCTACAATAATGTGTCATTATATTTTGCTTGACACAAAGCTATTCTGTCATCAACTTGCATAAACGGAATGCCCAAATAATGATGTGAATGCCCCAAATCTAACATCTCAAATGAGGCATGCAAATCAGCCTTAAAATCAGCAATATGCTTCTCATGAGGACTAGTGAGCAGCATGTCATCAACATAGACAAGAATGATCAGAAGCACATCATTTGCACACTTAACATATAAGGTGCTCTCAGCTGGATTGAATCTTAAGCTTGAGGAGAGTTGTTTGTGCATATGGCAAGCCTAAGTGCGCAGCCATAAAATATTGGACTTAATTGAACCTTGATCTTAATTCACATGTATATACATACATTATTTGCTTACTTTAAAGGTTAAAATAGAATATCAATTTATCCAAATGTAAAAGGATAACTCAAGAGAGGATCTCATGGATGTATTGAGATCCAAAACCCATGATTTCATTTGAATTCAAAATTCAAATAAGCTCCTAAAATTATGAAGAATATTAGGTGGGATCTATCAAATAGTCACTTTGGAAAAGTGTACTTACACTATCAATTTAGTTGAAATATCACAGTCATATCACCCATCCTTGAGTGTACATTTTGCTTACTTGAAGCTCTTGGAGTCACAAACACCTCCATGTATCATACTTCACTTAGCAATACATTTACATCGAGTTTCATCATCTACTTTGTTCATTGTTCACCATTGTAGTATACTTCACTGTTGGAAATGAGGTAGGCCCTTGGCTCATGTCACAGGTCCATGGTTCCATAGGTCCAGCATATACAACACAGAATCTAGCAATCTTCAATATTGACAAAACATGAACATGCCACAACTTAATCATACAGATGATGAGACAAAGATAGAGAAAGAATAGACAACATGTGTAAAGTGTTACGTAAGCCATTGCTTACTCATAGTATCATATATACCAATGTTAAAACTCTCAACCACTCTATGTGATGAGAAAAAGATGGAAGAGTGGATGTACAAATGTAACAAACATATTCAGATGTATGGGCAGAAATCTGAATATACATTAGATGTGTGACCTAATAGGTTATAGAAGAGTGAATATGAGTGACTCAAAGAGGAAGGATCAGTAGCAAAGAATGCTAACAAGTTTGCTGCCTGAAATCCTCAAACTCATGTGAACACACCTTCTCAAACACCTCATCCAAATATGCATAAAGCATATATGTACTATTTCTCTTGTACCTATGCCGAATAGGACTCCTCCTGATATGAATGCTACTGCCTCCATAAAATTCAAGTAGTACATGTGTGCATAAAGAGAATATGTACCTGAATACTTAACATAAGTTGTAAATCTTATGTTAACCACCATCCAATGTCTTTGAAGTAGCCTGACATCCTCTTGTAGAAGACAATCTTCAACTACAACATGTAGATGGCCGATCCTCACCATCAAGCTGCTAATGAACAAGTCTTCTTGCCATGAACAAGAGATAACCTCCTCTCCATGAGCTAGAGTGTGAGCACACCCTTCATCTTCTCCAAGAAGAATCATTAAGAAGAACTCCATAGCTGCTCCTCAACATGCTTCAAGTTAGCACCATGGCTGCCCCATGTGCTAGACGAAACACCACCTCTATTGAGGTCCAAGCTCAAGGCTTGTGTTGAAAACTAGGTGAAGGATGCAATACAAGTGACCAAGCACTTCTTATATAGCTTCTTTGTCCATGAAATAAAGCATATCAAAAGCACTTTGATCTACGATCGTTAAAGAAACTCAATCGGGAAAAACTCATCCGCCAAACGTGTCGCGCGTTGTCCATCCGTCGCCGATTAAGAAAGGCTTTATTTTAAAAAAATCTTATCAAGATATATATCGCACTGCCGCTTAGGGGATTCGAACTTGCGCCCCCAAAATGGGAGATTAGTGTGTTAACCACGCGCCCAGCGCCTTAGTTGTAGGAGGCTATCAGAACAGAAGTTATAAATGCTCTTTGCAGTGTGAATAAAATGGACCAATGACCATGGGATCTTAACCTTGACCTTGGGACATTGTTTTCAAACAATCCCCCCTGCAATGTCACAATGGTACAATCTGAACTGAACCTGCAAACTTCATAAGTTGCAAACTATCACAAGCTTCAAGCTTGTACTCCCAAATTGACCTTCAAACCTTTTCTTTAAAAGTCTTCTTCAAAACTGAATTTGACTTTCCTTCAAAAAATCTGAACTTGCTGAATATGAACCATAATACTTGAGAAAATATGCAAACTAGATATCCAATAGTGTACACATCAAGCAATCACTGCTTGACAACAAATATAGCATGAACTGTCTCTGAACCTGCTATCTCCTGTCTTCAAAAACCTGAAAACATACACTAGGATCCATATACTTGCATTTACCTTCCAAAAAGATTTCTCAACGTACTTCTGTTGTGTCATGTAAATACACTAAAAAATAATCAAGAACTGAATCCTGGAACCTGTGACTGTCAACTCACAACTTAGTGTATTATGAACACTGATGGTTCATCTCTGACTATACTCAAGTCAAGTCAACTCAACTCAATTGAAATCAACTGAAATATGAGTCAAAAAATCTATGATGTCATCATGTCTTCATCCTTTAAATCCTTCATACCTCTTTCCTTCAGAACCTAGTATAAACATATATGTGTGCACTTCTCAAATATACCTTTCTGAAATATCAAGCTTCTCTTCAATAGAACTTTGGAACCTTCTCCTGAATAGGAACACCCTAACAGGAACTTTCTCCAAACATTCTCCTTCTTCTTTCAAAGCTGGAACATAAAGAGAAGCTGACAAAGGAAATATAGGAATACCTGTAGGTATGACTTTGTATTATTTCACATATGGTTGAAAATAAGTCTTCATGTTTCATCACCCCCTGGATGATTTAACACTAATATCTAGTATTCTTCAAATATATCAGACTTTATGAAATCTGGAACGTCTTCCTTCATATATCTGATCTTTAGTGATCAATACCTGTATCTGAAACAAAAATTCTGAATCCTTTTTATTAGCATTGCACAGATGCCAATAGCTTTCCATGTCATTCCTCAGCTTTCCAAAATCTAGAATAAGGTTAGCTGATCCTAAAATAACAAAACCTTGCTGAAAGCTTTATGGGATTCATAACCTTCAGTAACATAACAAGTATCTTCTATCTCTCTGCAACACAAATTTGATAGAATCTGAATCTTTGACTTACTTCTTCCAATGTTAAGAATCTTCACAAACAAAGGATAAACAACTGACTCATAAATACTCAAGATCTTCATGATCATTCAAGATCAATGATCTCTCTTGTGTAGAATCTGCTCTCATCAAACCTTCATGATTGAATGTTTGATTTGTTACCTGAATGTCTCCAAGTGTCCATGCTTCTCAAAAAGTTGTAAAACTTTTCTTCAAACAAATCCTTTCAAGAATTTGCAATTCCTACTTGAAACATAAGTGGACAAACTTCTCACCTTGAGAACTCCAAAAGCTGCAAGTTGATACTTCATATCTTTCATATTCTACCCGGGTGAAATGTGATAGTATCTGCTTGACTTTCTTTTGGCCAACTCCACTTCTTAGTCAAGTGATAGGATCTAATGGAACACCTTTTTGAATACAAACATGTATCCAAAAGTCTAGACAATCATAGAAAGTAGATTCTCCATTGACTAGTACATCAACAAATCTGAATTTTTTGAAGTTTTCTAAAAATACTAAATATGAGGTAACCTTTTCCAAATATAAAACCTCAACCCAAGTCTTCAACATCTGCTACAAAAAACTCTTTTACCTTAAGAGTTAGATAAAGAAGAAATATACTTCTCTGCGACTTGTCATATACCAAGTAGCTCTGTATTGACACACCAAGAATTCTTTGAGGGAACATATAAGCTGCCTGCTAATATCTTCAACTTATATATAACTCATACATATGAGTCAAAACATATATCTGCTTCTTTTTCTTTCTCTCAATGCAATTCTTTGTCAAATCTACTAAATCATGACCAAGTGTAATGCAAAACAAGAAACTGCTTCTTCTTTAGACTATCTTCACACAAGATGTTCTTGTAGACTTGTCTTTGGGTGTAGAGGATAAAAAAGGAAAAGTATATGGAAAATATATGAGAAAAGGGAGTATTACTTTTCTTTTGGAAATGATGGACTTTTTTCTTCTGCATCTTTCTTCCACCTGATGATGTCAACATCTTCAAACTTCTCTTCCATACCTTTTGTTCTCTTCATCTTGAAGTAGAAAGCACTCTTAACTTCTTCAAATGAACTTTTCTCTTCCTCTAATGCTAAGAGTAAGAGATAACACAAACATGGTATACAAATGGAAGTGAATATAGAATCATGTTTTATCATCTCCTCATATCTCTGAATCAAAATTTTGTTTTAAATGTTTGAAACGACTAAATTCACCAACCTTTTGTCTGAATGATGAATTACCTTTCTAGAGTTACCTCTCTAGATACGTAGATTACATTTTGTACCTGGATATCCAACCAACTTACAATAGAAAATTGGCTGAAAACAAAAAACTCATCCCATCTTCAAATTTGTCTTCTTAGATGAGCCTTCTTGCCATGAAAGAGATCTCTCAAAACTCTCTAGAAAAACCTCTAGATACCTGTTTTTTATGTAGCCTTTAACTTTCAAATGATGAAAGCGTATAAAAGCACTCCTTGAAACCTTCAAATCTCTTCATAACTGCTCTTCTAAGATATGACCTGCAAATGATAATCTGATAATAGAAACTGATACCTGTGATTTGATGTTGATCTAATTTCTTCATCTTCTCTAAACCATTGTTCTTCCTTGAATTTGAAGTAGCCTTCTCTTCATCAAGTCTGGGTCTTCAAACAATACTTTTGTAAAGTATTTGCATACTCTTTCAAAAATATTCGGCTACTAACAGATCATCAACTTCAGACTCCACACTGATGAATAAACATGTAACTGAATTGTCTAATTCTCAAATCTCTACTCATCTAGATTAAGTGTGTATGACAAATGTCAAATGTTAGAAGATGCCCTTAAATCATATGTTGTAACCTAGAATTCTGGAAAACCTGGGAATCTGAATGAGCCTTAATGCATTGATGCCAAAGATCTAAAGTTCTAAAACCAAAACCTTAGTGCTCTGATACCAAATGTTGGAAATGAGGTAGGCCCTTGGCTCATGTCACAGGTCCATGGTTCCATAGGTCCAGCATATACAACACAGAATCTAGCAATCTTCAATATTGACAAAACATGAACATGCCACAACTTAATCATACAGATGATGAGACAAAGATAGAGAAAGAATAGACAACGTGTAAAGTGTTACGTAAGCCGTCGCTTACTCATAGTATCATATATACCAATGGTCAATGTACAATGTGGGAGCAAAACTCTCAACCACTCTATGTGATGAGAAATAGATGGAAGAGTGGATGTACAAATGTAACAAACATATTCAGATGTATGGGAAGAAATCTGAATATACATGAGATGTGTGACCTAATAGGTTATAGAAGAGTGAATATGAGTGACTGAAAGAGGAAGGATCAGTGTGAAACTGATAATCAACAAACCCTCATCTAACCTTAGGCTATGGAAGAACCTAAGTCAGATACATGTGTGAAAAGATCACATACTTAAAAAGTAGCAAAGAATGGTAACAAGTTTGCTGCCTGAAATCCTCAAACTCATGTGAACACACCTTCTCAAACACCTCATCCAAATATGCATAAAGCATATATGTACTGTTTCTCTTGTACCTATGCCGAATAGGACTCCTCCTGATATGAATGCTACTGCCTCCATAAAATTCAAGTAGTACTTGTGTGCATAAAGAGAATATGTACCTGAATACTTAACATAAGATGTAAATCTTATGTTAACCACCATCCAATGTCTTTGAAGTAGCCCGACATCCTCTTGTAGAAGACAATCTTCAACTACAATATGTAGATGGCCAATCCTCACCATCAAGCTACTAATGACCAAGTCTTCTTGCCATGAACAAGAGATAACCTCCTCTCCATGAGCTAGAGTGTGAGCACACCCTTCATCTTCTCCAAGAAGAATCATTAAGAAGAACTCCATAGCTGCTCCTCAACATGCTTCAAGTTAGCACCATGGCTGCCCCATGTGCTAGATGAAACACCACCTCTATTGAGGTCCAAGCTCAAGGCTTGTGTTGAAAACTAGGTGAAGGATGCAATACAAGTGACCAAGCACTTCTTATATAGTTTCTTTGTCCATGAAATAAAGCATATCAAAAGCACTTCGATCTACAATCGTCAAAGAAACTCAATCCAAAAAAACTCATCCGCCAAACGTGTCACGCGCTGTCCATCCGTCGCCGATTAAGAAAAGCTTTATTTTTAAAAAATCTTATCAAGATATATATCGTGGTGCTGCTCAGCGGATTCGAACTTGCACCCCAAGATGGGAGGTTAGTGTGTTAACCACGCGCCCAGCGCCTTAGTTGTAGGAGGATATGAGAACAGAAGTTATACATGCTCTTTGCACTGTGAATAAAATGGACCAATGACCATGGGATCTTGACCTTGACCTTGGGACATTGTTTTCCAACATTCACAAAGTCTTTCACCTTCTCTGAGCTACTGAAAGTGAGTATACAATCTCATTGTCTTTTCTATTGATTGAAGCATGAAGGTAACACATTTATAAATGTGTGTACAAAATATTTTAGTCATTAGCTTTGTGTGCACTAAGATATGATCATATCACTATGGTTGTGTCTTTGCATCATCATCTTCCTAAGATGTGAGGATCACCCTGTGACTTCTTATGTATCTAGTTCAGAGTATAATGAGTCTAAATTCATCAAATAACTTGTGTTAGCTCATTTACCTTTTTATTTGAAGATATGCAAAGGATTTGGGTCAATTCCTAGCAGGTTGTATGCTCTAAGTATTTTTTTGAGTGCCTTCTTCCATAAATAGAAGGTTTTCTCAACATGTGCATAGCTAAAAAATTATCTGTTTTGACACAAGATTTTGAGATCAATGGTCCAAGGTACTATAGGAATATTACTGCATAGATTCCAATCTTAAGAAGTCTATTGGAGAGTCCATGTGAAAAATAGGTTGGCCTACAGCAGGTTCTTTCCAAGACCCTCTCATCTCTCCGAGCTACATCACTCCACACAATGGTATCAGAGCATTATCATAGTCTGACCATTATAAGTGATGCATTTCCCTTTTCAATTGACAAATTGGATCAAAGAAAATACTTAACATGGTCTCTAAGGATGGAGGCTTACTTGAAAGTGAGAGATCTCTATGGATACATCTCTTGAGATGAGTTGATGGCTATATTCAAAACCAAAGGAGAACAAACATAAGAGGATTAGGAAAGGTTGAACATGTACAACACACTAGAATAGACCAGTACAAAGAGTTTAGAGAAAAAACGCATACAAAGATAGACACAGACTGAAAGATAAAGAACTCAAATTCTCAAATTGCCAAGTATAAATGCAACTACAACAATGGCGTTGTCCACCCATGTGCTCCTAATGTGGAGCTTAGATGGTGATCTAGACAGACTCTAGATGGACCTACTAGTGCGCAATGCTATGTAAAGCTCAACATGGGCCATGCTTATATAGCTTTTATAATGGGAGTCAGTATAGATAAACTTCGTTGGGAGATATCAAATAGTCGGCAAAATATACAATCCAAAAATATGTCCATGACCAAAAGTCCTACTATGTTGGCCCTACGGGCCAAGGGGGATAGGCCCCCGAACCCCATAGAAGAGGGAAAGCCCCCCTCTACACTTCCCCCATTATGCTTCTATGGGGAAACCATGCGGCACTGCAAGGCCTTTATTTTCTCCTTGAATGGCAACCCAATGTCCCTAAAGTTTATGCCCTACCTAACCTAAAGGCTAGGCTCATAAATATCATCTATTACCATCAATGGTCACACATAGACCTCATCTAACTTGGAAGTTAGGCTTCCACAAATGTGTAGGCTCTCACAATGGCTTCTCCTCATAATGGAGGCCTTACATCTGAGAGAACCATTGATCATTTGTGGTCACTTGAGGGTGAAGTATTGAGTATATCTAACATCCCCCCTCAATGTCCAACTTATCCTGAACTACCTCCTTTGTCCAATGCCAAGCTTTGGAAAGTTTCAATGAAGTTGATTTCTCCCAAGAACCTTGGTGAAGATGTTTTCTCCATTTTCTTCAATTGGACGATTGCTCATGTCCATGACCCCGTCCTTAGTCAATTCATATTGAGTTTCAATATGCTTGGTATGTGCATGGAAATAGGATTCTTGGTGATGGCCATGCAACTTTGGTTATCACATTCAACCATGAAGCCTCTTATCCTTGTATCCTATGTTCCTCCTCCTCATCCATACTAGTTGACATGTTGCAACATCTGTTGCTTTGTACTCAGCTTTAGTAGAAGATAATGCTATAGTTGATTGCTTCTTAATGATCCAAGACAAAATCCCTAATCCTAAAGAAAAGCAATATCCAAAAACTAATTTTTTGGTATCAATATCTCTTTCACAATCTGAATCATAGTATGCAACCAGAGATGATCCTTCTTCATAGAGAATACCATAATCAATGGTTCCTTTCACATACCTGAGTGTCTGCATGCTTGCCTTCCAATGAGTTTGGCAAGGATTATTAGAGAACTTGGCTAATAGTCCAACATCATAAGAGATATATGGTCTTCTATTGCACAAGTAGAAGAGACTTCCAACTAATTTCCTATGTCTTCCAATATCCACCACAGGTGAAGTACCTTTGATAGATAATTTTGTGTTGACCTCGTAGGTGTAGAAATTTCCTTGCAATCCTCCATGTTGAATGCCTTCAAAATTTGTATTGGATACTTCCGTTGAGAGATGAAAATATTCCCTAGTTCCTACCAAACTTCAAGGACTAAGCAATAATGCATTAAGCCCAAGTCTATCATTTCAAATTCTGAAGCCAAGGCATCTTTTGTTTATTGAAGAAGAGCATCATCATTTCCTGTAATCACAAGGTCATCTACATAGAGTACAAGCACAATTGCCTTCCCTCCTCTCTTTAAAACATACAAGTTAGCATCAAAAGCACATCTTTTAAACCCTAGATCCAAGAGATACTTATCGATTCACTGGTACCATGCTCTAGGGGCTTGTTTTAGCCCTTAGAATGGGAAACCTCAAAACCTGATGGTTGACATAGATATACCTCTGCCTTGATGTCTCCATTTAGGAATATTGATTTGACATCCATGTGATAGACTGCCCATCACTTATGTGCAACCACTATTGGCACTACTCAGAAAGTAGACATCCTTATAGTTGGGGCAAACGATTCACAAAAATTCAATGCCTTCAACTTGTGAGTATCCTTGTGCAACAAGTCTTGCTTTCTACTTTTTGAGAGTACCATCAGCCTTGTACTTTAACTTCCATACCCACTTGGTGCCAATGAATTTATGCTTAGGGGTTCAATTCACTAGCTCCCAAGTTCCATTCTTCATGATATTTTTGTATTCCTTTTGCATGGCATCCCTCCAATTCGGATTTTGGCATGCCTCTTCCACATTGGTTCATTCCTTTGCTTATTCTTGAATGAGCTCAGCCATCAGGACTATGTTTACAATATGGGTGCTTTCCCATCTCTATTCCTCTATTTTATATGATCACCTTGGTCCATGTGCAACCTGTTCTAGTGACTGTGAGATGGGGTTTGCAAAATCATAGAGTTGCTTCACCCAACGTGGCAATGGCTTTTCCACTTGGGTGATGACAAGTATGTGACTTTCAGACTCATCACCTAAAGATGATTCTTCCTTCTCTTGTGTAGAAGGGATAGCTCTTGGGCTAGGTTCATAGTGGATTGCCCCTTTGCCTGATCATGCAAAAGGGCTCAACCACAAGTTCTTCAAGTGGATCAATCAAAAAGGAGGACCCAAAGTCGTGGAATAAATTTAGAAGCTCCACCAAACTCAATCAAATTAAAATCTCATCAAATCAACCACCAAAAAGTTCACCTACACTGATTGGTGGGTAGTTAGCTAGATTGTAGGAAAAGTAAAACTCTATATAAGCATCATCCCACCTTTTTTTCTTGCGTTATATGCATTCCACAAGTTTCCCACTTAGTTTAGTAAATTCATAAACTCCAAATAGCAGCCCCCTTGCTTGCTTACCTCATTTTCTCATGATTTTGCTCCTCTCTATCTAGAGGTGTAGTTAGGCTTTTCCAAATCTGATTGTATCAGATTGTAGAGCATTGTTTGCTCCGTGATTGTATTCATTTTCATTGATTTCAAGCTTCATTTGGTCTCTTATTGTTGGGAGAGGATGGTTGGATGCACTCAGAGATTGAGTAGGTGCTGCTAAACCTGCTTCACACCAGCCCTCCTTTGACTCCAGGAATGATTAATACACTTGCTTAGCTTTCAATTGATACCAAGAAAGCATATATGTACTTTGCAAATGATATGTGTAATGATCAAATCAAAACAGACTACTTGAGACTTCAAAAAATCCAAGAAAACTTGCTATTTTGGTATTGACACCTGCTCAGTCTTTCACTCAGTATGACCAGCACACTTACAATTGATCAAATTCCTTTTGGACATATTAAATTAGCTTAACAAGCTATCATTTGCAAGTGGAATGAGAAGAAATGACAAACCATACTCTGAGAAATCACTTTAGCAAAATAAAGTTTACCCCCGATATTTTAGGAGCTCTGCAGACACAGACCAGTGAGCACTTCGACTGAGATTTCTCTGCAATGGCTGAACCAAAATGCTTTAAATTTTTTAGGTATGTAGAAAACTTTGAGCTGAATCCAATGTGCTTTGAATCACTTGATTTGGTTGAGAAATCACCGAGATATGCCTCTTTAAAGTTGACAGACTTGAAGGTAAACAACTCAGAGAATACAGATATGATATATGAACAATGTATGTATTAAATCATATTGATGTACATTCCCATTGACATGATAAACATAGTCCAATGGTACTCAGAGGTGTAGGGTATAGAGTAGACCTCACACACTTAATGATTACAGATGTTAGCCTCGGGAATGGTGAAGTACACCCGCGACTTTTTCCTTGTAGTTTTTATAGGAATTGAGTGATGATTTGAATTTGAATTCAAATCAATCTCCTATAAACAACCTTTTCCACGACTTCCAATCAATTAGGTGTGATTACATAAAATGTCAAGTCACTAAGACTTTTACAAGAGATAAAATGGTAAGAACTTATAAGCATAAGTTCCTATAGTCCTTATAAGCATAATTTGATTGAGATATTCTCTCAATTAAACAACAACCTTTTCCACGACTTCCAATCAATTAGGTGTGATTACATAAAATGTCAAGTCACTAAGACTTTTACAAGAGATAAGCACTTATAAGCATAATTTGATTGAGATATTCTCTCAATTAAACAACAACCTTTTCCACGACTTCCAATCAATTAGGTGTGATTACATAAAATGTCAAGTCACTAAGACTTTTACAAGAGATAAAATGGTAAGAACTTATAAGCATAAGTTCCTATAGTCCTTCTCACATGTTGAGTCTTCAAGATAGTATCCAAGCCAAATTGTGAAGGCTTGAATTGCACCAACAGCTCCCCCTCAAGCCAAACATTTTGGCTCAAGTCTTCAGTTTTATTCTTCAATCACATCCTGCAATCCAATCATGGATTTGAATCTGCATAACTTGTTTCCATCCAAAGCTTTAGTGAGTAAATATGCACATTGCATATTAGTAGACACATAAGTCAACTGAATGTCTTTGCTAAGCAACTTTTCTCTCACATAGTGGTAATGAACCTCTATGTGTTTTGTCCTAGCATGATTTATTGGATTAGCTGCAAGGTGAAGAGAGCTTGTGTTGTCTCCAAAGATAATTGGGGGCCTAGTGTATAGGCCTAAATCTGTATACAAAAGCTTTAACCAAATAGCTTCTTGAGTGGCATTGGCTAGCCCTCTATACTCTGCTTCAGTGGATGATAATGCCACTGTTGGTTGCTTCTTGGCTGACCAAGAAATAGGTTTGTCACCTGCAAAACATATGTATCCTGATGTGCTCCTCCTATCATCCTTGCATCCTGCCCAATCTGCATCTGAATATACTTTAATGTCAATATCTGATGTATAAGGAAAGTACAAACCATGGTTTAGAGTTCCCTTCAGATACTTCAAGATCTTCTTTGTTGCCTCTATGTGAGGTTCTCTTGGTTTGTGCATGAATTGACTTAGCACACTAACTCCATATGCTATGTCAATTCTTGTCAAGGTAGCATAATTCAAACTACCTACCATACTTTGATATCTTGTAATGTCTTGGATTTCATCCCCTTCATGAGCACTTAGCTTTAGGTTGACCTCCATTGGAGTGCTTGAGACTTTAGCTTCCTGCAAATTAAACTTCTTGACCATATCCTATACATACTTCTTTTGAGTAATATATATACCTGAATTAGTATACACTAATTCAAGACCTAAGAAGTACTTCAATAATCCAAGATCATTGATCTTGAACTCCTTCATCATCTGATTCTTTATGCTTCTGATTCCATTGACATCATTTCCTGTAATGATGATGTCATCAACATAAACACACAAGTATATTACCTCTGTACTACTCCTTTTTATGAAGAGAGAAGTGTCTGCTTTACTCATCACAAATCCTTGGTCTTGGAGGTATGTTGTCAACCTGTAATTCCAAGCTCTAGGTGCCTGCTTCAATCCATATAGAGCCTTCTTCAATTTACAAACATAATTTACCTTCTTGTGATCTTCATAGCCAGGTGGTGGTGACATGTAGACTTCTTCAGATATCCATCCATTTAAGAAAGCATTCTTGACATCTAATTGGTACATGTTCCAATTCTTGGATGCAGCTACACTCACCAAAATTCTGATTGTTGGCATCTTAGCCACAGGAGAAAATGTCTCCTCATAATCAATGCCTTGGGTTTGTGCAAAACCCTTGGCTACCAACCTAGCTTTATACCTGTTGATTGTACCATCAGAGTTCCTCTTGAGTTTATAGATCCATCTGGATCCTATCACCTTCATAGAGTCCTTCTTGGGTACCAAGTCCCATGTGTCACTCTCCTTGAGAGCCTCTATTTCTTCATCCATAGCTTCTTTTCCATTCTGGTTTGGTGATTGCCTCCTCATATGAACCTGGTTCTTCATTCAACAGATTCTTTGCAAGATATACAGAATGCTTAGTTACAAGAGAAGTATCATACCCATATCTGATAGGTTTCTTACTTTCTCTTTGAGATCTCCTCATTGCTTGAGTTGAAGATTCTGGTATATCTTCAAGCTTCTTCATCTTTAACTTGCCTTTGGACTTCCATGCCTTGAATTCTTCAAGATTAATTGTGTCATCATCATCTGAGCTTGAGTCTTCTTTCTGGATTAGTTCCTCCTTGGTGAGCTTTGGGAAATCTTCTTCCATATCATAGGGTAGACTAACCTTCCTGCATTCATTCTCATACCATGAGTCATTCTCATCAAAAATGACATCTCTGCTTACCTTGAAACCTTTGTTTGAGGGGTTGTAGAATCTGTACCCTTTCTGGTTCAAGTCATAACCAATGAAGATACATTTTTCAGCTTTAGGGTCTAGCTTTCCCCTTACCTGTGAGGGAATATGCACATATGCAATACAACCAAAGATTTTGCAATGATCCAATGATGGTCTCTTACCATGCCAAGCTTCATAAGGTGTCATTCCATCAAGTGACTTTGATGGCAACCTGTTTATGAGATAGGTGGCAGTAGATACACTCTCTGCCCAAAGATAATTTGGTAACTTCTTTTCATTAAGCATAGACCTAGCTGTTTCAACAATGAGTCTATTCCTTCTTTCAGCTACCCCATTTTGTTCAGGTGAGTACCTTGTAGTTATCTCCCTCTTGATGCCTCTTTCCTGCAAGAAGACTTCAAATTCATTGGAGAAGTATTCACCTCCCCCATCTGACCTTAGCCTCTTCAAGTTTCTTCCTGTTTGGTTTTCAACAAGTGCAAGATATCTCTTGAAACAGTTAAACACTTCATCCTTATGCTTCATAAAGTATAAGACAGTCCATCTGCTATAATCATCAATGAAAGACACATAGTACCTTGAACCTGAAATGGATGGTTCCTTGCTAGGTCCCCAAACATCTGTATGCACCAATTCTAGGTAGTCTTCATGCATAAAACCTTTCCTTGAGTAGGGCAATCTGTGTGACTTACCAAATTGACAAGCACCACATTTGTAAATCATGTGTTGCTTGGATACATTAGGTATCCCAAGCACACATTGATCTCTGCTCATTTGCTTCAAGGTCCTTTCCCCTATGTGACCTAACCTCTTGTGCCATATTTCTAATTCTGAAAGTGTTTGATCCTTGTAATTGTATAAAGCAATATTTTTGGTGTCTTCTAGCTCAAAAGTAAACAATCTACCTGATTTTTCTCCCTTGGCTATCCTTCTGAATCCATGTCTTGGGTCCTCCACATATGCTCCATGTTGATTGAACCTGACCTGTAAACCTTTTTCCACAATCTGACCTACATTTATTAAGTTCTTGGTGATTGTTGGGACATAAAGTACTCTACTCAATAAGTTCTGATTACCATCACTAGTCTTTACATTACCAATCTTTACAACAGAATGCTTAGTATCATCACCTGTCTGCACTTGATGTTTGCCTTTGGGTTCTTCCAAATCAGAAAGTAGTGCCACATTGCCAGCTACATGATTAGAACATCCTGAATCAATATAGAATAAGTGATCATCATTGATACCTGACTTAGAAGTCATATTCATGATCAGTAGGGAGTCATCTTGCTCCTTTGTGTAGTTGTTGTAATCCCTTCTATTTCTGAATCCACCTTGGTAGTTATTATTGTGGTTGTGGTTGTAATTGTTGTTGTACTGATTGTTGTATCCATTGTAGCCTTGGTGTTGGTTGAACCTGCCTCTACCTTGAGAGTATCCACCTCTTTGATGGCCTCTTCCTCTCTGATTTTTATAGTTTCTGTAGCACTCATCTGTAGTATGATTAGACAGACCACATATATTGCATGGTGATGGATTGTAGGATCTCCCCCTACCTGGCTTACCTCCTCTGCCTCTACCTCTTGAAGATCTACCTCTCCCTGCATAGTTTGTTTGGGAGGTAGAGCCTTCTTCATCAACCTTCTTAATTTTACTCTTATCTTTAACCTTCTTATCAGTGTATAGAGCAGAGGGGTTGTTACCTTTTGATTGTTCTCCATTCCTTGTAAGCTTTGCTTCATGTGTGAAGAGTTGACCAATCAGAGTTGTTAAATCAGGAGCATGTATGTCCATGTATAGGTCCATTGTTGTGGTAAAGCTCTCCCATTTGTCATCAGCTTTTAGTCCATTGATTACCTGCCTTACTATTTGTTCCTCTTCAATCTCCTCTCCAATACTTGCAAGCTGGTCTGCAATGTCTTTGACCCTAGTGACAAAGTCTGAAACTGATTGCTTCGATTGCTTCCTAAGAGTTGTGAATTCAATCCACAGTTGATTCTTCCTGGCCCTTGTGTTGGAAGAGAAGTATGATGACAGGGTTTCCCAAGTCTCTTGGGAAGTCTTACAGTTCCTAATATGAGGTAAAAGGAAATCAGATATAGAGTTAAGAAGATAAGACCTTGCCAATGCATCTTTTGCACACCATGTGTTGAGCCTCTCTTGTTCATCCTTGGTGGGTAGTCCTCTTGCTTTGAATGAGGGCAATTCCTCATCTCCTGAGATGAATCCAAATAAGCTTCTGCCTTGTAGATAGGTCTTCATCCTTAGAGACCAAGCTTGGTAATTGTTCCTGTCCAATTTGTCAATGAATGAAGGAAAACCATCTCCCATGTTACCTTATTTGCTCTGATACCACTGTTGGGAGAGGATGGTTGGATGCACTCAGAGATTGAGTAGGTGCTGCTAAACCTGCTTCACACCAGCCCTCCTTTGACTCCAGGAATGATTAATACACTTGCTTAGCTTCCAATTGATACCAAGAAAGCATATATGTACTTTGCAAATGATATGTGTAATGATCAAATCAAAACAAACTACTTGAGACTTCAAAAAATCCAAGAAAACTTGCTATTTTGGTATTGACACCTGCTTAGTCTTTCACTCAGTATGACCAGCACACTTACAATTGATCAAATTCCTTTTGGACATATTAAATTAGCTTAACAAGCTATCATTTGCAAGTGGAATGAGAAGAAATGACAAACCATACTTTGAGAAATCACTTTAGCAAAATAAAGTTTACCCCCGATATTTTAGGAGCTCTGCAGACACAGACACTAAGATTTCTCTGCAATGGCTGAACTAAAATGCTTTAAATTTTGTAGGTATGTAGAAAACTTCGAGCTGAATCCAATGTGCTTTGAATCACTTGATTTGGTTGAGAAATCACCGAGATATGCCTCTTTAAAGTTGCCAGACTTGAAGGTAAACAACTCAGAGAATACAGATATGATATATGAACAATGTATGTATTAAATCATATTGATGTACATTCCCATTGACATGATAAACATAGTCCAATGGTACTCAGAGGTGTAGGGTATAGAGTAGACCTCACACACTTAATGATTACAGATGTTAGCCTCGGGAATGGTGAAGTACACCCGCGACTTTTTCCTTGTAGTTTTTATAGGAATTGAGTGATGATTTGAATTTGAATTCAAATCAATCTCCTAGAATCTTTCACCTAAAAGTTGATTGAGATATTCTCTCAATTAAACAACAACCTTTTCCACGACTTCCAATCAATTAGGTGTGATTACATAAAATGTCAAGTCACTAAGACTTTTACAAGAGATAAAATGGTAAGAACTTATAAGCATAAGTTCCTATAGTCCTTCTCACATGTTGAGTCTTCAAGATAGTATCCAAGCCAAATTGTGAAGGCTTGAATTGCACCAACACTTATATAGTGACCTGAACTTTGCCAAAGTTTCAAGTTATTTTACTGAGTGAGTTGTGAGAAATTACCAACTTTGTGAAGGTATATCTCTTCACATAGGCTCAGAGTGTTGCAAATAGGTAGCATGTCTTGCAGAGGGTGGTTCTCCGAGCTGGAATATCTATTTGGGATGATTTAAAATTTTTTGGGGAGCTCTTATAGTCTTCTCGAAGTCTCTAAAGTTTAATTTTAAGTCTCTATACTGGTTTAGAGAAAAATTCAGAGCAGTGAGCATATATCACTGCTTGTGGACCTAGTAGAGGGCAGTCGTCTTCCGTTTTTGCATTGCGGTGTTAGAATCATCCCGCGTCAGTTCATACCATCAAGTTTACCTAACATGAAGGCTAGTGGTCATATCTACAATGTTGGGATGATCGGCATCATTGCTGCTCCTACCTATGCTCCACCTACTCCTGTTGACGAACCACCTTGATCCATAGTTGTAGATGATGATGCAATGCTTGACATCTTCTCTCTTTTTTCATTGAAACCTCTACAACTTCTGTGTTTCTACTCCTACACCAAACAAAGCCTTTTGTGCTTTGATACAACGTAAGAACATAATAGCAAAATGAAGTAGACCAGTAGACAAAGTTGAGAGAAAAAACACTAACAAAGATAGCTGAGAGATAGAGAAATCAAATTCTCAAATTTCCAAGAGTAATGCAACCACAATGATGGTGTTGTCCACCCATGCACTCCCAATGTCAAGCTTAGATGGGGATCTAGACAAACTCTAGATGAAGGGCTTACGAGTGCACAATGCTATGTAAAGCTCAACATGGGCCATGCTTATATAGCTTTTACAAGCGGAGTGGGTATAGATAAATGTAGTTAGGAGATATAAAATAGTCAATAAAATATACAATTTGACAATATCTCCATGAGTCAGAAGTCCTACCATCTTGGCCCTATGTGTCGAGGGAGGGATAGGCCCCCCAAACCCCGTAGAAATGGGAAAGCCCCTCTTTGCACTTCCCCCATTAAGCTTCTATGGGGAAACCATGCAGTACCAAAAGGCCTTTATTTTCGCCTTGAATGGGAACCTAATGGCCCAAAAGCTTATGCCCTTTTTAATCTAAATTATAGATGAAGTAATTCAATGGTGATGCACCACAGTTCGCTCTACTTATCGAGAGCTCCACGATGATATCCTCGGAGTAGAAAACCAAGCTCCTAAGGTCATACACAGTACTCCACATAGAGGCTATAGAATACGCAAAAAAATACAGTACACAGGGAGCACGAAGACAGACTTCTTAGGTCTTACAAAAGCGGTTGAACTTACAGTCTATGACTCACCATGCTACTATATGTTTTATTAAAGAACATATACAAAGAAGTGTTTGGTGGCTATTTGGCCTTTCACATGGACACTAATGGTAACAATCTTCCACTAAAGGCCAATATGGCCAAAGTAACTATGGGAGAAAAATAAAGAATGATAAAGAATACCTGAGTGTAAGTATACAAAATATACCTCCCACCTAATGGGCATGTTACACACTATACAAGTGATTGTGTAAGATCATGAATCAAGTAATCCCCATCAAGTGACAACAATGTTGAAAGCTATCATGTGGTAGAGCTTTAGTCAAAGCATCTGCAGCATTATCTCGAGTGTGAACCTTCTCAAGAATAATGCACTCAGTGGCTAAGCAATCTCTAATGAAGTGATACCTCACCTCAATGTGCTTGGTTTTTGCATGGTAGACCGGATTCTTAGCCAAAGCAATGGCACTCTGATTGTCACTGAGCAAACGAGGTACATGTTGAGGTAAACCCATATCACAAGCAAGATGAGAGGGCCACAATGCTTGCTTACATGCCTTACTTGCTACAACATACTCTACTTCTATGGTGGAAATAGATGTACATTCTTGAATATGAGATCTCCAAGAGATGGCACCTCCAACAAAATGAAAAATGTACCCTGATGTAGACTTACGATTGTCTACAGAACTGGCATAGTCAAAATCCATGTAACCAATAATGGATGCTTTCCCTCTACCAAATCATAGACACTTGTCCGTAGTGCCACTCAGATATCTCAAAATCATCTTGACCACTTCCCAATGTTTCTTGCCATCATTAGATATATATCTGCTCACAACTCCCACTCCAAATGCAATGTCTGGTTCGTAGCCACCATAGCATACATGAGACTACCAACAGTAGACTAATAGGGAAATTTTGTTATGAATTCTTTTTCCTCATCTAATTTGGGACAATCATCCATGCTCAATTTCACATATGTGGGTAAAGGTGTACTCAATGCCTTTCCACCTTGCATATTGAACCTGTGAAGTACTTTGGATATGTACTCACTTTGAGACTAGTATATCCATCTTTTACTCCTATCACGAGTAATGTGCATGCCAAGAATATGTTTGACATCCCCCAAATCCTTCATATAATATGTCTAACTCAACTTCTTTTTGAGAATGGACAAGTCATAAGAGGATGTAGCTCAGTGATGAGAAGCACCTCCTTTAATGTCAATCCAGGAAGACGTGAGGATGGTATGAAGACCTCGAGCAAGTGGAGGCACAAGTGCATGAGTGAGAAGCACACAAACATGCACACACATACACACACACGCGCACACACGGCAAGACAAAGAGTGAGAAGCAATGGAGCTCTTAGATTACTTTCAAAAAGCTCTTATAAGTTCGTTTCAATTACAATCTCGCCTCAAAAATGAGCTCTCTAGCTCCTTTTATAGTTTTTGACTAGCTTTGGCCCTGTTCAGACCTAGTGTCCGGCCTAGTTAAAAATTAGGTTCCAGGGCTTATTAGAGGGCTCAAACGAGATCTAAAAAATATGAAAATTGGCAGGTAGATACTTCTAAAGCTCCTCAAGCTCAAGGACTCCTTGACTTGCACAAAATGGAGCTACAAAAAGGTGAACATGGTATTTACAGGGGTTATTAGTGATGAGAATCACTTTTAATTGGTGTAAAGGTTTTGAAAAATTAAAGGTTGCCTTAGTGCTAGATCTGCGTGAATGCTCGTACTTGCTTCTTCATGAGGAAAATTATTGGCCTACTTGCCAGATCTTCTTTGACTGCCATGTCTGCTTGTGTTGTCCCTTCGCTCTGACTCTCTTCGTCTTGTGGCTCCTTCGGTTCCCTGACTGCTGCCAACACCCCCTCCACTCTCGTGTCTGTCGCCCCTGACAGACCCTTGTCTAGAGGATTTTTGAACATAATATTGGACGACATCGGAGGCTAGGTGGTGTTCTTCGAGTCGCAAGCCGCGTGCTAGATCTGTGAGCAAATCATCCCAATTCACAGGTCCGGGAACATCTGGATGAGGCACCCTCAATTGTTCTGAGTAAATAGTTCTCTCCACAGCAAATAATTGGAGGAGATGTGATGGCCTGGGTATAAAGATTTCGGAGTGGTATTCCCAGAATCCTATGATGAACATTTCCTCAAATGTCTGTTTAAAGCAAGCTGGGAGGTACTTGATTCTGGCGTGCCAAGCATATATTACTTCAATTGATGGGGTGCTACTCATATCGTACACTAGATCCTGGTTTCCTGTCACAAAGCCTGCTCCTGAGAAGTGGGGGTCCTTAATGTTCTTAAACGTCCTGAAAGTGATCAGCATTAATTTGAATATTTTCATACACATCTGGGCCATCACATCGGGATTATTGCGTAGCCGAATACTCCAGTGACGGATTGTAGAAATCATGTAGTTCACCGTGGGGGGTCCTCGTGGAGGTGCTAGATAAACGTAATTTAACCATTTTGTGCAGGCTTTGATGTCTCTGACGGCAATAGTGAATTCAGGCCAGGTGCGTCGTCGAAGAACTGGAATGTAACAAGGATTATATTTAATAAACAACGGCATATTATTCCAGGTTCGGACCATTTCAGGATATGTTTCCAAAAGCCTGATCCTCCAGGTGGGTTGATGGATGGACCCACGCGTAGCACTTTCCGGTATATCGTCTGGACCAAATTGTGTAGCGAATGTGGGAGGCTTGCCGCATTGTCATTGAATCTCGGCGTTGTAATCGGCCAAAAGTATGCAGTATGGCACATATTGGTCATTATTGGTGCCGATCCATCTATGATGAGACATGCTTCTGAAATATTCTGACTTTATTACAGTTTCTTCTAGGTTTGCTAGTGATTGGATCTGAATGGCCACCCGTTCTTCGTGGGTGTTCGCCGTCCTTTCCAGTGTCTGAAGCCACTCGGGTGCTTCCACTTCCAAGGTGTCTAGTCCCTCTGAGGTTCGTCGCCCGCCTGGCATTGGCATAGGAACATACGGTTCTTCGTACGAATCATCTACCTCAATAGGGACCAACTCTTCTGGCTCTGGTTCTACCACCGGAGAGGGCTGCCTCTCGTATGTCAGTAACCTCTTTTGTAATTCTGCTACCTGCTCAGTTAAGGCTTTTACTTTGTCGGAGGTAGAGGTTGATGGGACACTCCTCGGTTGTTCTTCCTGTTCCTTAAGTCTGCTCTGTAGTGTGTCACGTTCTCTTTCCAAGTCATCATGGGCTTCCAAGAGATCTGCATAGCTTTCCAAAATGGTTTTCATCGTCTCCGTGGGAACTGCTTTGAACTGCTCTGGATCTATCTCGTGGGGAGAGCCTTCCATTGCCGCTTTGAGATTCTCTTCATTTTGTTTTTGCAGTCTTTTGTTCTCTTCCAGTGCTGTGGCCATATGTTTCCTGAGTAGCGCCAAGTTACGTCTGACTCGTAGGTTATCGGCCTGGTATACTTCGAGCAAGGCTTCTAGTTGTTTGACGCCTGATTCTGTCGATGGTTGGGGTGCCTCCAATAGTGTTTGGTGAGCCTGCTCAAGCGTTGTATAACGTTGATTCACATCTGCATTTTCCTCTTCCAGAATTTTAAATTGCCTTTGTAAGTTCTAGTGATGTGTTGTCAGTTGTAGATATCGGCCGTCCAGAGCTCTGTACTCATTCTGAAGCTGATATACACATTGATTTAATGCTAGAAATATGCTATTTACATTAAATGATGCTGGGAGGGGTGAAGATGCAGGGGGAATGGGGGCGGCAAAGGGAGTTGTGAATGATGTGGATGCAAGTGGAGATGTGGGTGGAGGGGGTATGGGAGATGGAGGTGGCATGGGGGGAGGGAGCGGTGCAGTGGCAGGAGATGTTTCCATAGTGTCAATTGTTTGAGTGACAGTGTAGATGGGGATCGTGGGTGGGGTGGATGTGACGTTAGTGAAGAGAGTGGTGAAAGTGGGCATGGTGACTCCCCCGAATTGGATTCCCGGAGAGAGTGGAATTCCCATGATGATTGTGGTGGTAGTGGACGTGGTGGTGCTAGTGTCATGTGGTGGAGTGAGTTGTGTAGTGAGAGGTGGGGAGGGTGGTGACCGTGGTGCTTCCTGATGTTCGTCTGCTTGCGTTGTCTCTCCTGGTGCTGATACATTGATATGAATTTGTTTCCCGGACCTCATGGGACGAGCGGGAACCCTTTTCTCAAATCTGTGAATGTAGGCCATTGCCTCATGAATGGCCTCATCCAATCCTACTGCATCGGCATGTAGGTTTATGGACTCAATGAACATATCGTCCACGTCTTCATCCGCTAGCAACTGGTTCATGAGTTTCTTGCCCGCTTCCAGTGACATTTTATGCTGTTCTTGAACTAGTTGCATGGTTCGATATAGTCGTTTTATTTGTGCCGAATACGCAGGGGCACTTGCCAACTCTGAAAGTTCATCATACTCTTGTTCCTCGTAGGCTTCTTCCTCTTGTTCGGTCTCTTGTTCCTCGACGTCGACTTCTACCACTTCTGGTCGGGTGGGGGCTGCTGTTGTTGTATGGGGTTGTGGTTCCTGAGCTCGCTCTGTTTCCGTTTCGAGATTAGAGTCGTAGATTAGTCTAGCCACTTCTTCATCAGTGAGATCGTTGAGAGTAAAGCCCTGTGGAAATTCCAAATCTGATGGGACGGGTGGAAATACCAGATTGGGTCCATCTGTACTTGGTCTTGGTAGCCGGATGGTGAATGGCCTAATGCGTCGTGTCTGGGGAGGGGTAATTTCTGGTGTAGTGGTGGCTCCCCTTGGTTGAGCGCAGGGTAATTGTACTCCCCCTCTCATCTTCTTGGATGGGGGACCTGCCGCTGATAGCCTTCTCTGGAATTCCTGGGCCCGGGGCCATATGAGTGCCCGCTGAATAGGCACGTCATAGGCCAGACATCGGTAGATTATCTTGGTTAGAGCACAACATCCGTGAAGCACATTTTTCTGCTTCTTGTTCCACCTTTGATGGGCTAGGTGAATCTGATCTATGATCCAATGTGGTACATTGATGGGGAGGCTTTCTGTCTCTGCCAGATACAAACTAAACCATATTTTCTTTGGGGGCATCATGAATCTTTCCTGGGCGGGGAAAGCAAAATGCTGCATGACGGTCCGTAGGTGAAGAGCAATGGTCGGTGTCATCGCTACCATATCCTTCAGCATATTAAGATCTTTATGTTTCATTCTGCCTGGAACCATTGTTTCCTTTTCCGTGGGGATGTGCATGCCATACATGCCCAATGCTTCTCGTACCAGATTGAGGGTCAGCTTGAATCTTTTAAGCTCATGACCCGGCAGCAGTGAGGGTAACACAAAGGTGCTGTCGCCTCCCTTGGCCCTGCTTGGCGTGATGGTACTGATAAGATATGAACAACGTAAGAAATCCGGTTTTGGTAAGTGGGCCCTGAAATAACTGTCCAAGCCGGCTTTGGTCCATACTGAACGCATGACTTCGGCGTTTTGATAGCTCTCAAACTCGCGCGTGAAAAAATGGTAACGTCCCCATCTACCATTAAACTCCAATTCAGCTTCCCAGAAATAGGTTCCATCACCCAATGGTCCAGCAACATCACTGAACCAATGAGCGTGTTTGCCCACTTGAGAGGTGTGCCCCTGGGGAGGATCCTGAATTGGGAGCACATGCACAGCTTGAAGTTCTTGCGGCCTTTCGGTGAGATGGGGTTCGAGGAGGAGTGTTTCTATGTCCACAATCTGTGCACTGGATCCGGCTTGAGAACTGGCACCTCCAGCTTCTGCCATGGCCCTGCTTGCTTGTTGGTTCTGTGAGAATATAGAACCAGGTGTTAACATTGTAATGGACAGAATAAACCCGTAGTTGTCCCTCTTACAACATTAATGTGAGGTAGATGATGAGTCAGTGGTTAGTAAGTGCATGATGACAGTGTGTGTAGTTAATGCCTGGTTAGTCCTAGGAGCTAGATGGAAAGGTGCGTTGTCTGACTAAATGCAGTTAGTAAGTGGAGATGAATTCACAGATTGGGGTCGGGGGGTTTATTACAAGTCTTAGGTTGCCAAACACCATGAATGTCCTTTGGTCTTGGTTTTGTGGAGATTCGGGAGGGTTGCATGAGTAATTTTACTGGGAGTTGTTGTGTCATCGGGACCCATTTACGAGTGAGTCTGTGCGTGCTTCTAGGCGGCAGTGTGTCCAAGTGCATCAGACAAGAGTGGGTGGCGGCTGCTTGAGCAAGTGAACTATGTCGTGTAAGATGTGAATTGTGGGGGACTAGTTGAGCTCGCAAGCAAGCCTTAGGCACCCAAATTTGTCTTGATTGTGGGTCAGCCTTCATCGACTTCTTGGGTACCCAAATAGATTTCACTTTCTCAACAGAGGTTTTAGGAGTCTTCTTATTAGCATCAAGTTGTTGATTACTAATAGGAAGTTGAGACCGTTGTTGCGTCTTCGTTACGATCGGCGACTCGTCTTTCTGCACCCACATTTGTCTCATCGGTTGAGTTGTTCTGCTTCGCGCGTTCTTTTGATCTCTCGCCCGGAGAGTCATCAGTGATTGATCTGCCTTTAGTTGTTGCCTCCTTCTGGCCTTTGGAAAAGAAGGGAGTTCCCTTGTGGTTCTGACTCCTTTTTCGAGATCTTCATTCTTCTGCATCACATAGCCTTGGACAAGAACAGCATGGTCAACTTCATATGTACCCCTGGAGGGACCAGGAGTCCGTGTCTTTTCTAGTTCCTTGAGTGCTCCATTATTTAACTCAATTGTAATTCTAGTCTGATTCACCCATACCTGAAGAAGTCCACTTCTTAGGTTTAAGCTGACTGCTTGGTCATAGATCCAGTCTTGACCCAAGACAAGAGGTTCAGTGAGGTCCTCATCTTGACACACTAGTACTTTAACTGTCATTGCCTCATCATGAATATATAGGGGAAGTTCCACCTCGCCCATGCAAGGGGTTTCCACGCCTCCCAATCCTATGAGATATGCTTCCACAGGATTGACAGTTAATTGCAACTCTTGACAGTAAGACAATTTAACAGCACTAGTGGCTGCACTTGAGTCAATCAAGGCTCTTACAGTCCTTGCACTCTTTCCTTGTCCTATTTCTAAGGTTATGAAAGGACGTCGATCAGTTATCCTATGTGAGCTAACACCTGAAACTTCACACATAGCCATGTCATATCCCTGATCTACATGTGCATCGTGCCTAGGGTGCTCTCTACCTTGTCTTCTTAATCTCATTCTTCGTATGCGCTCTAAGGCTTCTACTTGAGCTTCCTCTCGGATTCGCTTTTCTTCCTCTTTGCGTTTCTTAGCAGTATTGAGTCGACTTAGCATTTCCTCCGTGAGGGGTTCCTGATACAACTTGACTCTGCATCCGCTAATATAGTTTGGGAGAACATCACCCTCTAAAGTGGCTAGTTGTACTGCTCCACTCGTGGAAATCCTGTTGATGATCATAGGTCCGTAGCCTCTCTTTTCTAGCTTCCTTGCATGTTGCTTCAATGTGTAGACTAAAACTAAGTCGCCTGCCTTTAAACCCTTATCCTTCACATGGGCATCAAAGTATGCCTTCTATCTCTTCTTAGCTGCATATATCCCTGCAGCTGCTCTCAGTCTTGTTTCTCCTAATCGTTCAAGGTCAAAAAGTCTAGAGGAGAGTTCATGACCCGTCTACTCGTGCTCTTGTGCTACTTTCAATGTAGGTATCAAGAAGTCCAAGGGAAGCACCGCGTTTTGGCCAAATACCATCTGAAAGGGGGTGGCTTGGAGTACCGTTTTGTAGGCGACTCGGTATGCCCAAACAGCATGGTGTAGCTGTTTGTCCCAATCAGAGTGTTTAGTGTTCACTAATTTTGTCAGTACATTGCATAAGATCTTGTTGGTGCTTTTGGCTTGTCCATTAGCTTGAGGGTGATAGGGGGCAGACTTCTTATGTATTACCAAGAATTCTTGGAGTAGATTTTCAATCACTTCGTTCAAGAAGTGAGTGCCTCTATCACTTACAAGCTCTATAGGTAGTCCATATCTTGTGAATACATTCTCAAACAAGAATTTAGCAGTTGTTTGAGCATCGTTCTTCGTCGTGGCTTTTACCTCTACCCACTTAGTTAGATAGTCTGTTGCAACAATGATATATTCCGCATGGGAACCCTTAGCTGGGGGATTAATAGGACCTACGAAGTCTTGTCCCCACTTACAGAATGCGCATCCACCCATCATAGGTTTCAGTGGCATCTCATCTTTGCGTGTAGGATACTGAGTTCGCTGACAGACATCACAGCGTTTCACATAGGTATGTGCATCCATGTGAAGGGTCGGCCACCAGAAGCCCGCAAATAGTATTGCCTTGATCACCCGATCTGGTCCAAAGTGTCCTCCTGCTACACCTTGGTGACCAGTTTCCAAGATCTTAAGATATTCACTTTCATGGACACATAGTCTTAGGTAACCATCTTTACCGCGCTTATATAAATTATCACCAATGAGTGAGTAATCCAGGGCTTCTTGTTCTAAACTCCTTTTCCTAGCCAGAGTCATGTCTGGAGGGAATGTTTTCGTCCTCGGGAAGGATACTAGTGGTTCACTCCAATCTGGCGCTATGGATACTTGATAAAGAGTGGCGTGTTCCACAGGTGGTTTAGTGCAGCAGATTGGGCATTCCTTGCACAACTTTTGGACATCATCTTCCATAGTTGGCCAGTGTACTCCGAGTCTCCTTAGCGTCTGTAAGGTTCGTTGCTTTGAGTAGTGTTGCTCTAATGCACCTACATGTGCTAATTGCAACCATTTAGCGCACTCCTCCTCTTCCACACAACAAGCCAAGATCCCTTGATCTGTGTGTACATACTTCCAGCCATGATGTGGTACTTTTGGGCTCTCACAACCTCTCTATTCCGTGTGTTTACCACTGGATGATTAGGCCCGTATCTCAATACTAGTACCAATGGCTTAGCCCACTGCGGTACAACTTCCAAATTAAACAAGTAAGCATCAGGAAGATCATCTGATACTCCTTGTGGGGCTTCTCCCGATGTGAGCCTAGAGAGATGATCTGCTCTCAAATGAGTCCTACCTTTCCTTACCACAACCTCAAAATCATATTCCATTAGTAAGAGAAACCATCTCACTAATCTTCCTGTATTGTATGGCTTGTTTACGAGGTATAGCAAAGCCTGATGGTCAGTAAAAAATTTAAACTTATTTGCAAGCAAATAGTGTCTAAATTTCTTGACTGCATATACCATGCCTAAGCCTTCTCTCTCTGTAGTGGTGTAATTCCGTTCAGCTGCATTCAATTGTCTACTGGCATAGGCAATTGGAAGATCCATATTACCTTCACCAGTAGGTTGTGCAAGCACACATCCGATGGCATAATTGGATGCATCCACGTGAACATGGAATGGCTTATTCCAATCTGGTGTGGTCAAGATTGGTGCTGAACATAATCTTCGTTTAAGCTCCTGGAAGGAATTCTCACAGTCATCCGTCCACTCAAAGTTAGTCAGAAGTCCGTACATGGGCTTTGCAATGACAGCATACATGTGTATAAATCGTCAGTAATAACCACAATGCCCCATGAAAGCTTGTACTTCCTTGACATTCTTTGGCCTAGGTAGCTCTGCTATCGCTCTCACTTTCTCTTCATCAGTAGATATGCCATTCTTTGACACTATGTGTCCTAGAATCTTGCCTTGCCTGACCATGAAAACACCTTTTTCTGGGTTTAGGCACACTTGATATTCTCTACATTTGTCAAAGATTTGTCTGAGTTCAGGAATATGGGTTTGTCTAATGTTGGAATGAGCACAAAGATCATCAACATAGACTTCCAAATTCTTCCTCAGGAACTCTTTAAATACATGGCACATTAGTCTCTGGAAGGTGGCTGGTGCATTGGTAAGCCCAAATGGGATTACACGAAAGGCAAATATACCCCACTCTATGGCAAAAGCTGTCTTATGCTGATCTTCTGGCGCTATGGCTACTTGATTGTAGCCCGAAAATCCATCGAGGAAGCTGTACACTTCCTTACCTGCTACTCTTTCTAAGAGATGTTCTGTGATGGGAAGCGGATAGTTATCTCGAATTGTGGCTGCATTGACCTTCTTCAAGTTAATGCATACACGCAGCTTGCCATTCTTCTTGGGCACCACTACGATGGGGGATACCCACTCAGTGTGCTCAATTTCATAGATAAATCCAGCTTCGACCAGTCGATCTATCTCCTCTTTGATATTAGCAGCGTAATTATCGTTATATGTATAGGGCTTTTGCTTAGAGGGTTTAGCATCTGAGGTCATGGGGATAGTGTGTGAGCATATATCAGGGTCAACACCTTTCAAATCCTTGTAACTCCAAGCGAATACATCTCTGTATTCTCTTAGCAAGGCAATTAACGCCTGCTCTTCTTCCTCTATTAGGTCATGGCCTATGTACGTGCATCTCTCCTCTCCTTCTTCTAGGGCCACTACTATTTTCTTGGTGGTTTCTTTGTTATCATAGGCCTCTCGTGATTGTGCCTCTCGTTTCGGCATTCTGATCATGACTCTCCTGTCATCTATCTCATACTTCTTAAAATTTTCTGGGACCTCAAACAAAGATTCTTCCTCTTCTGGTGAGACTTCTCTCTTCTTTCATTTCTTCCCTTCTTCCTTCGGGGTCACATGTGTCGCTAATCTTACATCATTTGTAAGCTCTCCATACCTCTGGGGTTGAAATTCTACTTCATGGAAGTATTCTTCATCTGATGCAAACGGTGGGTCCATAATGATTGACTCTAGATCGGAGTCACTTGCATCCTCAATTGCATCAGGGCTAGGTTCGCATTCTTCTAGAACTGCCTCTCCCATGATTGGCTCAATGGAGAAGACTGAAATGTCATAGCCATCCTCATCACAGTGAGGTGTCCATTGTTCCTCATTGATGGCTACATCCATGGTTGCTAAAATTTCTGCCCAGCCGTGAGGTTCAAATTCTTCATCAGGAAAGACTACAGGTGCATAGGCCGGGTCTTGGATTGATCTATGGGTTTCTTTCGCACCTACCTCTCTGGCTTTTTCTCTCTTCTCTTCGTCTACTGCTACTTTGCACATCCATAAGTGGGTGTCTTCTTGCATCCAAGAGGATCCTGACCCTATGGAATGCACCGATTCCGTATCATCTTTGGCTCTATGGATGGGATTCCATTGGATAGGAGGTACATCTCTATGAGAGTAGTCTTTAAGATTGACTTTGGTCGTAACACCTAAGTGTTGCAGGTACAAAGAATTGGTTCCCCAATCCTGTACCACTTGCAACTGTCGCATAAATGGTCTTCCCAAAATCATCTCATAGGCATGATTTTTGCTGAAGTCACATATGGCAAATGTGTGTTCAAACTCGACACCACAAGTGGTGAGAGTTATTCCTTCTAGCAATCCTAAGGGTCTCTCAATATGACCGTCGGCCATCTGCAATTTCATTCTCGTTGGTCTGAGTGCTGGCTTGCCCAACCGCTTCCATAGGGAAGTGGTAGCAATTGCAACTCCTGCGCCTGAGTCCAAAATTGCCTTGGTGGTGTAGTCTTGGTAGGCAATGGGAAGATAGGTGTTCCCTTCTTCACCTTCACACATATCTCCTATCTTATCCAAGGGTATTTCTGGCACTGTCCTATGCGATCCTACCTGGGAACGAGGTTTTGCTATCTCTGGTACTTGGTTGGCGACATGTTTCCACACTTCTGGTCTAACCTTAAGCAGCTCTTCCAAAGTGAGATTGCACTGCACTTTGGTGTTCTTCACTACCTCTGTGTTCCTAGGTAAGACTGACTCTTCGTTTCTTACCATGACTGTAGGTGCTCTCATACAGGTGGACCTTGTTTCCCATGGGCCTGTGAAGTGGGGTAGTTCTTGTAAAGAATTAGACTCGAAATCTAATCTTTCTTGAGATTGGGTACTTTCCTGCTCTCCATAAATGGATGGGATGTCTTGTGGGAATTGGTCACGTGCATCATCCACAAGTTCAATGGGAGGAAAGACTTCACTTTCTTGAGCCCATTTGTCTTCTTGAATCTCGCGTAGGAATTCTGGTGTGAACCGATTCATAGAAGATGATGTGTCCGGTTCCGTAGAGTTAGGCACATAAGCTTCTTGAGCAGGAATGCTTACTCTTTCGCTGGCCTTTCCCTTGTGTTGAGAGGCTGGTTCCTTTTGTGATTGTGCCATTAGATTCTCTATTCTTTCTAGAGAGGGGGGGTTGTCTGGTTCAGTGGAATTTGGCACATAAGCTTTCGGTGGGGGATGGGTCATTTTTTTGCTTGCGTTATCTCTTTCTTGATTTTCTTCTTCCTTGGCAGATCTTGCAATTATGCCCTCTAACTTCTCTAGAAGTCCATCCAAGTGTAATTGCGTCTTGGCTGAGCCCGAGTAATTGAAAAGGCGACTGGCTTCAAACATAGTCTGAGCCAATGCGACCATTTTCGCGCAAAGCTTGGTTCTTTCTATCTCTAGGTCAGCCTTAGGGTAACACTTGTCATGATCCGTGACATTTGGCCCTTCTTGGATTCTGGCCTGATATGCTTTAAGCATCATGTCTATGTCTTCAGGAGTGGGATCAGCTAATACTGATCCTACTCTTGGGGGTGGTGGAATCGTATGAGGTGGGTCGAAAGGTGGCGGGTCGGATGGCGATGGGAATCGTGGTGGTGGGATAGTGTGAGAGGGAGTTTGAGATGTGAGTTCAGTTATCCTGGCTTTGGTTTCTCTTATGCTTTCCTCAAGTTCACTCATCCTTTTAGCCCATTGTCTTTTCATTCTTTCCCGACTATCTTTCCACGCTCTAGTCCTTTTCTTTGTTATGCTCTCGGTTTCACTAGCCTCTGGGTTCTTATCCTGGCTTACCCCTTGGTTTTGCTGCAATGCCTGAGCTCTAGTCACTACCTGTACTGGTGCAGTGGTCGTCACACTTCCTGTGGAGTCTACCACCAACCCAATAACATTGATAGGAGTGATTTTTGGCATATTATTAGGATTTTTAGGGCAATCTCGTAAGAGATGCTCCTTTCCACATTCTTGGCAAAAGCCCTGAATTGTTACTGACTGGGGTTGTGTAGGTGGAGGTAAAGGACAATCACGAATGAGGTGATCTCCTTGGCATCTGTAGCACGGTCCTCTAGGGAATGGGGGTCTTACCTGCCTTGGTTGAGGTCTAGGATTGGGGTTTGCGTACATGACGTTTGTGTAATCTAACTCCCAACTAGGTTCATTTGGCTCTTCACTATAGTAGGACTCACCATGCTCAGGAGATTGCATGTAGTAAGCATGGGGACTATCGACATGTGTAGAATCAAAGCTATTGTCACTGGGGTCACTTTCAGAAAGCAAGGATGCTACAGGGACTATAGCTCTATTCAGGTTCTCTTCAGCAGCAGTATACTTTACCGGAATCACATTGGCTGGGGCAGGGGGTTGTTGTGCTAACACAGGTTGAGGCCTTTGTTGGGCTTGATATGGTTGCTGATAAGGTTGTTGTGGCCTGCCGTATGGCTGTGGAGGGTACTGGTTCTGGTATCTTCCCTGTGGTGGATAGGGTTGAGGATAGGTTTGCCTAACTGTTTGCTTATTGTAGGGGCAATCTTGTGCGGTGTGATTGGTGTACCTCCGTTCTATGGTGTACCTCCGTTCGAATGGGACATACGTTCGCCATGTGGTCGCCACCACAAGTATAGCACCTTTTCACAGGGGCAAACCTTGGGATTTGTTTGCTAGTTACACCTAATTTCTGAGCTACTTTCTCTGCAAGTTCCTCGATTGATGTGGATTGCGTGGAAGAGAGGCTAGAGGCACTATCCGAATCTTTGTATATCTTGGAAAGCTCTAACTCCTCCCCTAGGTTGTCCTCAATGTCAATACACATGCGTACACACTCTTCTATGGTCCTAGGGTCCTTCAAGTACACATAAGATCTCAATTTGGTACTTAGCAATCCATCCAAGAATAAAGCCACTTGCTTGGCTGGTGTGGGTAACTCCGAAACAGGGCATCTTTCAAGATATTGCCTAAATCTCCTTCCTGCAAGTCTCACGGTCTCTTGCGGGGTTTGCTTGAAGCAGTGAATCAGCGAGGAGGTGTTATGCCTTATGCCACTCTTAGAGAATTCAATAATGAAAGCTTCTAGGAGTTGGTCTATGCTCCTGAACTGCCTCTCATTTAGTGGTTGAAACCATGTCAGGGCAGTGTTCCTAAGGGTCAGACCAAAGGCATTGTACTGCGTGAATAGATCCTCCACTTGTTCAGCTCTCAAGACTTGCCTGAACTCGGCCACATGATCATATGGATCTCCGGTGCCATCAAAGTAATTCTTCATGGACTTAACTAGCTGAGTTGGTCTCAAAGTCCTTGTGTGCTCTCTAGGTCGTGGTAGAGGGAACTCATCCGTATTTCTTTGATTTCTGTGAGCTCTAAGTACCTCAGGTTCTACTCTATTTGTTTCCGTCCTCGCTCTTTCTCTGCCTCCTGGGTTGGCAAAGCTTACTTCTGGTCTATCTCTACTTCTGTCTCTTTGCATTCCATGAGCTTGGGCTGTTCCAGCTCCAGGGTGACCATAGGATACATTCGATCTTGGTTGGGGAAAAACGAATTCACCTTTCCAAGTGTAAGCATGCCTATCATTTTCTGTCACCACAAAGATCCTCTCCGAAGCGTGATCTAAGTAGGTCACTCTACCTGGGCTGCCAGGATCCTTAAACTCATAGATCATGATAGTTCCTATATCCATTGGCCGATCAGATTTATACCTCCAAAAGGCTTCGTCAGTCTCTCGGTTCAGAAGCAGATCTATGCTCTTGTTGTCTTGGGGAACCCACTCAGGTGTGATAATCCTAGTGAGAACAGATTTGCCTCGGGGGGTTCTAGGTTCTACACCCATGTTTCCTTGTTCCAAGTCACCTAAGTCCGCTTCTGAGATTACATTCCCAAATTCATCTGTCCTATCTGGGTGACTGGTGACTACGTATATGGTTCCTTCTTTGTCCATGTATGCTCCGCTTTCAAACTTGACAGCTGGGTGCTCTAGTCCTATGGATTGGTCAGGGTTTTTAATCTGGACCACGGATCTTCCTAGGCCGTCCTCATAGATGCTAGCACCTAATCGGTTGGTCCTAAGGTATTCCAACTGTGTTTTGTAAGGGCCTTCTACCCTGTGCAAGTATGGCACACCTGAACTTCCCGTAGGTCTGTCCATTCCTTGAGACATCTCTGATTCACTGGTATCAGAGCTAGGGTAATGCGAGTGGTGACTCAACTGCTGGGCCCAAGACCTTGCAGTATGATTGACACTAGCCTCTAAAGACCTAAGGCTTTGTCTCTCTCTTACTAGGTGTCGTCCTGATCTAAGGTTCATATGCCTAACTGATTAACCCAATTTTTCCCAGGTACAACCACGTTTCTGAGTCCTTTTGTATCGGTTACTTGGTTCTTTTTATGTTGATTATCGTGTTTATACTCTTGTCTGATATCACGTCGTCAGGAATACTTGAGTTTAATTTCGCACTTTAGTTTGGTCGTTTCACGTTAGGTTCTTTTCCTTTTAAGGTTGTCGTTCGCACACACACCGGTTATCTCTTGACTTGCACTTGATTTCTTAGATAGTCTTTGATTTATCTCGTGCCTATCGTTGCCTGGAATTACTTCTAACACTACCCGCACTTAGCCTAAACTAAGAATTGACAGAGGGTGTTGCGGGTTTTCCAACCTTGAGTTCCTTTCCTTGTGTTGTTGCCCTGGGGTGCCCAGGACGCGTGTTCCCAAGCCTGCACTTACTCTTGCCTTGCGTACCCTTCGCTGCTCTCAAAGGACCTGTAAAAGGCCCACTGTTAGCTCAAGACTTAAATTCAAAAGACAGAACCAATCACTTTCATTCATGTAACACTTCACCAATTTGCACCATGACTTTTTGGACACAACTCTAGAGACCCCTGAATTTTTGTTCCCCCTGGGTATGGTCAACTTCAAAAGACCCTATCTAATATTCCTGATCTTAATTTAACCGTAACCAATCGATGTTTTTGTTGTACTCCCCGCGAGCTTTCCAACAAAACAAGAATCACGGCAAACGGATTTCGTATGAGGAAGTTATGCCAGTTTAGGGTTTTGGGGCTAAAACAGGATTAAACTAGGTTAACAGGCAAACAGGAATTCTCGAGTTACTTGGGTCATGCCCTCGTAATGCAATGCTACACCCTAGTGTTTGTCCCACACTTGGCCAAAATTTTAGACCATTATTTTTGCCTTAAAAATTTGACCCCATTTGCCCTTCTAACGTGTTCGCAAAGTCTGTCGATCGCGATTGACAGGTCAGTCGCGATCGACGTGTCGATCGCGATTGACAGGACCGTCGTGGCTGTCAGTCACGATTGACTGGTCAGTCGCGATTGACAGGGGTTACGAAAAGTCAATCAGTCGTGGTCAAAGGGTCGTTGACTCTGTCAGTCGCGATTGATGGGTCGATCGCGATTGACAAGTCGGTCGCGAGGGTCTGTCCGTCGTGGTCAAACAATCGTTGACTGTGTCGGTCGCGATTGACAGAGTCGTCGTGGGCTGTCAGTCACGATTGATGAGTCGATCACGATTGATGGCTCGATCGCGATTGACACGTGTCATGCGTATGGTCCGTCGGTCGTGGTCAATCGGTCGTTGACTCTGTCGGTCGCGATTGACAGAGCCGTCGTGGGCTGTCGATCGCGATTGACTGGTCGATCGCGATTGACAGGTCTGTCCGTCGTGGTTTGTCAGTCGCGATTGACCGAGCGATCGCGATTGACAGAAATCTGAGGAATTTCAAAAAACTAAACACATTTTTGGGAAGCTCTAGGCCTGTAGATCATGGTTTTGCACTTTGTTTGGTAGTTTGAGCGTTTTTTCTGTCGGTCGCGATTGACAGAGGTCGGCGACACACAGACAGTTACTTCGAATTCCGTACCTGCGCAGAGTGCTGGGGACGATGATTGGACCTGTACCTGCAAGACAGCTCAAGAAACATGCAAAAACAGCACACACAATTTCGCTCTCTCGCTCTCTCTCACAAGTGAAATGAGGGAAATGAGGTGGAGAAGGTGATATGATCAAAAAACTAAATTTTTTGCGATGATGGAGATGGAGGTGGAAGATGGTGATGATGATGATGGTGATGATGGTGGTAAGGTAAGAAGGAGAAAAATAGGAAAAGTAACGAAATTACCTACAACGCCAACGTCTCCAATCTATGTCTTACCATCACACGCTCGTCCTCAAAGCTCGATCCCTGGCAACGGCGCCAAAATTTGGTGTAGCTCAGTGATGAGAAGCACCTCCTTTAATGTCAATCCGGGAAGACGTGAGGATGGTATGAAGACCTCGAGCAAGTAGAGGCACAAGTGCGTGAGTGAGAAGCACACAAACATGCACACACATACACACACACGCGCACACACGGCAAGACAAAGAGTGAGAAGCAATGGAGCTCTTAGATTACTTTCAAAAAGCTCTTATAAGTTCGTTTCAATTACAATCTCGCCTCAAAAATGAGCTCTCTAGCTCCTTTTATAGTTTTTGACTAGCTTTGGCCCTATTCAGACCTAGTGTCCGGCCTAGTTAAAAATTAGGTTCCAGGGCTTATTAGAGGGCTCAAACGAGATCTAAAAAATATGAAAATTGGCAGGTAGATACTTCTAAAGCTCCTCAAGCTCAAGGACTCCTTGACTTGCACAAAATGGAGCTACAAAAAGGTGAACATGGTATTTACAGGGGTTATTAGTGATGAGAATCACTTTTAATTGGTGTAAAGGTTTTGAAAAATTAAAGGTTGCCTTAGTGCTAGATCTGCGTGAATGCTCGTACTTGCTTCTTCATGAGGAAAATTATTGGCCTACTTGCCAGATCTTCTTTGACTGCCATGTCTGCTTGTGCTATCCCTTCGCTCTGACTCTCTTCGTCTTGTGGCTCCTTCGGTTCCCTGACTGCTGCCAACAGAGGACTTCCTAGCAATCAACATATCATCGACATAAAGTATCAAGCATATCAAGCTGCCATCTGAGCATCTCTTTATGTAGAGACAATGATCCTCATTGCTTCGAGAATAGGCTTGAGACTTCATAAACGCATCAAAATTTTGTTACCCTTGTCTAGGACATTGTTTAAGTCCATACAAGATCTTCTTGAGCTTACAAACAAGACTTTCCTTGCCAGGAACTACATAACCCTCTGGTTGTTCCATATAGATATCATCTGTAAGATCACCATGCAAGAAAGCAATTTTCACATCCATTTGGACTAGCTCTAAGTCCTCCATTGCAATGAATCCAAGCAACATGTGTAGGGTAGTCATTTTGACCACTGGAGAGAAGATTTTCTCGAAATCAACACCGTGTTGTTGCTTAAAGCCCTTTGCAACAAGTCATGCTTTATACTTTGGAGAACCACTATCTGATGTGAATTTCAGCTTATATACCCATTAACATGGTAAAGATTTCCTGCCATTTGGCAAAAGGTACTAAATTCCAAGTACCATTCTTGTGAATTGAATCCAACTCTTCATGGCACGCTCCCACTTGACATGGTCCTCTGTCTGCATAGCCTCTTTGTAGCAAGAAGGCTCACCAGTATCTGTTAGCATAAAAAAATCTAAACCTAGAACATATCTATCAGGTGGATGTGAGACATGTGTAGAGCATCTAAATGGTTGTTGAAGAGTAACATGAGCACCCTGATCTGATCGGACATTCTCTTGAACATCCCTATGTGCAACACTTTTATGCATGCTAACTGGAGGACTAGTATCCTCAAATACCAATCTTCTCACTTCAACCTCCTTAATGGGTTGTTTATGCATCTTAGACTCATTGAAAATGACATCACCACTTCTGATCACTAACCGTGTTTCAGGATCCCATAAGCAATATCCAAATCTTCCTTCTTGACCATATCCAAGAAAAATGCATTTCTTTCAATTATGGTCCAACTTTTGTCTAAGACTCTTGGGTATATGAACATATGCTTCACACCCAAAAACTCGAAGATGATCATAATATTGTGGCTTCCTTGTCCATAACTCTTTTGCCACTTTCAAAACTTTGGCAGTACTAAGTGAAAGGTTAATCACATGAACTGTAGCCAATACTACTTCTTCCCAAAAGCCTTGTGAGAGGTTTGCGAGGATAGTTTCTAGATGCTCATATGTATCAAGGATATAAGTGATTTTAAACTTCCATAGGGTGTAGTTCGTGTTGAAAATCAATTCTCAATCATGCAAAAGGGCTCAACCACGAGTTTTTCAAGTGGACCAATCAAAAAATTCATGGAATAAAGTTAGAAGCTCCACCAAACTCAATCAAATTCAAATCTCATCAAATCAACCACCAAAAAGTTCACCTACACTGATTGCCGGGGTGGTTAGCTAGGTTGTCGAAAAAGTAAAACTCTATATAAGCATCATCCCACCTTTGTTTCTTAAGTTGTATGCATTCCATGAGTTTCCCACTTACTTTAGTAAAGTCATAAACTCCAACAAGCAGCCCTCTTGCTTGCTTGCCTCATTTTCTCATTATTTCACTCCTCTCTATCTAGAGGTGTAGTTAGACTTTTCCAAACATATTGACAATGCTCACAAAATGAAAAATAAGAGAAAGATAACACAGATAAGTAGCCAGAACGAGAAAGATCTTCCATTCCACTATGTGACATATACAAATAAAGGATAAAGTGAGCCAACTCTGCTTCCTTTTGCAATAACCATATTTCCCTTTGATACGCAAAAGGATTGAGCATAGAAGGCCACCTTGTAACCAAGGTCATCAAGCTCACCAAATGACATTAAACCACATGATAATTGAGGTACATGGCATACCTTATGCATAGTAAATTCTGAACCATCAATGAACTACACAACCACATCTCCAATCCCCACAGCGTCACACTAGTAAGAGTCACCAAGTCTCACAGTACCAAGAGATTTTTCTATGTGGTGTCACATGGAAAGAAGCACCAAAATCTAGCAGCCACATGTGAGAAAGACAATCAGCCACAAGATGTTGATATATTTAGGTAGTGATGTGTGTGAACACACTAGGACCACCGGGGCACTTTTTTCCCTCTTTAGGAGGTTTTTTCCCCCGGCTTGTATATACGCCTATTGCCCTAATGGGCTACTTATCTTTGTACATTCTCTAGTAATACATTCAGTATTGTGTGTTGTGCTCCAAGCTTCTTCTTCTTCCTTGTGCTGTTCGTGTGCTTCTGCAGACGTCTAACTCCAACAATTGGTATCAAAGCAGGTCGTCGCTTCATCTAGGGTGCCATCGATACTCTTGCAGAGCTAAGAAGAGCAAAAGGCATAGAAAAAGATGGGCCCCAAATTTTTTCCGATTCGCACACTTTATTTTTGTATCATAGCGTTGATGTAACATATTTTCCGATGTAAATGCATAGAGGAGTCCTCTAGATGCATACCCTTGGAGAGTAGTAGCTTACCCATGTAAATTAGTAGGAAATTAACCTTTTAGTGAATAAAGTGACGGTCTCTTGTGTGAAAGGACCATTTTTAGGGCACATGTATATAAGTCAATTTGTGACTCTTTGTAAAGACTTTTTGCCATTGTGAGAATCAAGAGCACAGAATTTCGAATTTGTGTCTTCTCCTCTCTGTATCATCTTCTTTATGAGCTTGTGTGCATGTGTGATGCTTGAAAAGAGTGTCTGGAAGTGTTGCCTATCCATGAAAGTGCTTGTTTGATGTTGTTAAGGTGTGTGTGAAGTGTAGGAAGTCTTGAAGTGTAGGAAGATTATTCCCATGACTCAGTATTTTGCTCATAACTTGAAGCAGAAGTATCAAAATTGAGTGAGAAGACGACCATTGGATGCGTCTTCTTGAGAGCTTTGAAAGGAATCCGTTGTTCGCTATATTCAAAGTTTAGAGCTGAGAGAAAAGCTTGATTTACTGTTGGCTGTTGCTCCAAGTATCGTGACATCTCAACGGATCCCTGAACCTTGTTTGGAATAGACTTAGACTTATTTACACTCTTTGGGAAGCTCATTTTCATTGATCATCATTTGAATGCATGTCTTCATACACTCCGCTAGGTTTTGATACTCCTCGGATTGATAAATAAAGCGTGAATCCCCACTATGTGCACTTGAGGGGGATCGAGGTATAGTCTCTTTCTCAACAAGTCCCTAAGTTGGAACTTAGGTACACACGTTTTTGGTGCCGTTGCCGGGGAAGTCGAATCAAATCGAGGCACTCGTGTGATGGTAAGTAGCTCTTAGCATTGAAGTGAGTAGAGGAGTGAGAATTTCTCTTCTTTGGTAAGTCACACTCAACCACACTTACTACTTCTCACTCTTGGAGTGTGTGTAGTGAGTTGATAGTCTAGGGAAGTGAGTGGAGTGAGTAGAGTAGGAGGAAGAAGGGAGTAGGTTAGGAAGTTAGAATAGCCGTCAACCTTTGTTCTTGTTAGTCTTTTTTAGTTAGTATAAAAAACCAAAAAAACTATCTTTTTCAAGTCACTTGTCTCCAAGCAAGTATCGTGAGCATTAGAGAGCAAATATCGCGATCGGGGAGCAGGGTTATTGAGCGACACAGAGCAAGAAGGGGTTGTAGAGAAGTTGGGGAGAAGCTTCCAAGGTAACCATAACCATCCTCTACTCTTAAATTCTGGTGAAATCAAGCAACTCAGTGAAACTACCTGCGACAGATATCTTGAGGGTCATCCCGGGGTAAGGAAAGTCATTTTTTGTGATTCAAGCATTTGGAAGAGGGGAGAGAGGCTTTAAGACCACTTGTATTCACTTAAAATCTAAATGCACTTGTTGAAAATTGAAAAAATGTCAAGTATCGTGTTCTCTTGCGGTTGAGATATCGCAATACCTGGATATCGTGAACTCTTGTGGTCGAATATCGCGATACTTGAGTGACATCGTGTATCGTGGAGTAATTCTCACGATTCTAGTCACATATCATGTATCGCTGAAATTTTTTTTCATGATACTTGTCAGATATCGTATAGCATTGACATTTTTCACGATACCTGATTGCTATCAAGTATCGTTGAAATTTTTCACGATACTTGTCTGATATCGAATATCATCGAGGAAGTTCTCGCGATACTTATCACATATCGAGTATCGTGGAGATCTGAAAACAATATTTGACTAGTATCAAATATCGTGGGAATTCTCTTGGTCGAGTATCGAATATCGTTTAGTTCCAAGTATCGAGTATCGTTGATTTTTCGCGATACCTACCCAATATCATGTATTGTGACTTTCACAAAGTATCAAGTATCGTGTGTCGGGCTCTAGCCTCATATTGAGTATCGTGTATCATGGGATTACCTCTTTGTGATACATGTGCAATATCGAGTATCATGAGGGTCCTTTCGTGATACTTGCTGGATATTGAGTATCGTGGTATTGTCCAGTCGGTCAAGTATCGAGTATCATGACTTTTTACAGTGAGTCAAGTATCGACTATCGCATAATTCTGAGGGTGATAGTTCTGAAGTATCGAGTATCGTGAGATCATCCAGAGTCAGGAGATTTCAAAAGATTTTAGTGTGGACCTCCAAGTCAGCCAAATGTTTCAAACAACTCAGAAACCCAGCCAAGAACATTAGAGCAAGGGATTGGTAGTAACTTGACTAGAGCCTTCAATTGAATGAACCTAAGATTCGGAAGAACCCTAGGGAGCCGAAGAAGTGTAATTTCTTCTGTAGGAAGTGTAGCCGAACCAAGTAGTCATTCACATTACTCTGAAACCTCGAGTGAGTCTGAGGAAGAAATTCTCATGGCTTCCGAGGATATGCAGAATTCTGTACCAATAAGTGGCATGATGTCAATTATTGAGGGTGAATATCGGACATCTTTAGAATATGTGAACACCAACCAACACGGGATGCCTATCTACCTAGATGGGCTAAACCGATCAGTGGGCAGACTAAAGAAAGCTAAAGACGCTTACATAGTACCTAGGCCAGCAGTTAAATACGCAAAAGGGTTCTATATGGACAAAAGAGATATTCAGTATGTAGTTACGGAACACCCTGAAAGCATCAACGAACAAGGGGAAGAAGGAAATGCCCACAACCTTAATGAAGAGGGACATGAAGAGCAGGTAACCACCCCTAGAGGGAGATCCACGGTCGTCAGGGTTTGGAGAGGAGACCTAGTTCCCCAAGATGATTCCCTAACGGATGTCTATTTGATCAACGGGATGGAAAATCTTCTCAGAGCCCACTCTTTGTTATGGGAAATGGCCAATAACCCAGTCACCATCTATGAGTTACAAGATCCTGAACTCCCCACCATCATCACATATTTGGACAAAAACCAGAGGAGGTACTGGCCTCTAACGGAGTTAGAAAGAGCAGGGTTGAAATATCAGAACATCCCAGTGTTCCCTCCTAGGGATCAAGCCACTACTTCACAGAACCCCCAAGGAACTTATCTGGATAATTCATATCAGCATTCGAGACAGACACAACAAATGCGTATTCCAATCAGACCACATGTGTAGTTCGCTACACCAGGCAATAATCCTAATTATCGTCCTCAACCACCAGTTGAACCAAGGAATAGAATTCTTGTCCCAGATAGACCACCTGTAGTAAGCGGACCTGGTATACCGATAGGAAGACCAGTCTTCCCTATATTGCCTAGAGCACCTGAAACAAGAAGAAGATTAAGGTCAATCCAAGTTGCCAAATGCATGAGAAACCACTATGATGGCTCCAGTGAACCTTACAATCACATAGCTGAATTCAAGCAAGTAATTAGAGCCGAACAAGTGGAAGATTTCTTGATCCAATATGAATCTTTTGGGCTAACCCTTACAGACACGGCATTAGCATGGTTCCAACCATTAGACCCTAATAACTTTCAAAACATGGAACAAGTCTATCAAGAATTAATTGAAGAATTCACAAAGTCTGGAATCAAAAACAACTCTTCCTCATTAATCCATAGCTTTAAACAAGCTCCTACGGAATTAGTGAGATTGGCAGCAAGAAGATTCAAGCAATATGTGGATAGATGCCCTGTTGAAGAGAGACCCACTCAAAACAAAATGGTGTCATTGTTTTTGGAAGGATTAGTGAATGGGTCATTAAAATCTCTGGTATATGTGCAAAGAGTTCAAACTTTGCAAGAATGTATGAAAGAATGTATTGACCTAGAGGACAATCTAGCAGAAGACTTGAAAATACCTCAAGGTAGTGTGAAAAGTGAAGATTCTGCCAGTAGCACGTCAAAATCTAAGAACAATGTAGAGGAAATAGCCGACTTAGTAGCAAAGAAATTGAATGTTCAAGGGCCAAGGAACTACCCCAACAACCCAATGAGAGTACCCATGCTTAGGAGGTGTGTGCATTGTGGAGGTGATCACCCTTCTCATTTGTGCACTAGGGGAGTAGTCCCACCACCTTCTTATGCTTACAATAGACCACTCGTCCCGAGCCTTATGCATTATTGTAGCATAGAACAAAAGTACACAAATCACAGCACAAAAAATTGTCCTTACAATCGGCAATCAAGACCAGTCCAACCACCAGTGAGACCTTATGGATACCCTCAGAGAGATAAAGGAGGGGAAGCTTTTGGATATCCCACATACCAGCAGCAGGGACCAGCACCACGACCTTATGCTTACCAAGGGTATACTCAACCACAACCATTGTTAGGTCAACAACCACCCCACCCTCAAAATGTTGTCCCAGTGAAAATAGCTCGACAGGAAGAGAACCTTGAGAGAGCAATAGTCCCCGCCATGCCTGTGGTTGGTAATGAACCATATGACCCATCTTATGACCATAGTCAAGGAAATTATTCCGCATATGAGGGCACTATAATTGAATATGGACAAATGTAGGAGCCTTATGCCTATGGTATGGAAGGACCAGATAGTTCTTATGGATATGAGCAGGATTATGTGTCATTGATGTACACAGTACCTAGAGCACCCATACCCTCCCGACCAATGAATAGACTACCTACACCTAGAGGACCCTGTTATAGATGCGGAGGTGATCATTTTATCAGAGAATGTACATTACCAAACCCACCACCACCACAGTGAGTTCAGGAAGGATACTATAGTGATTGTGGTAAAGAACACCTTTTTAGGGATTGCCACAAGAACCCCAACAAAGTTAACTTGAACGTGATGATCAACATGATAGAAGTGATAGAGTCGTCAAGGAGTGATAAGGAGTACACTGTGCCATTGAAATCAATAACAAGAGCTAAAGCTAGAGAGACACCAAAAAAAACCAAAGAGAACAATCAAGGCGACAGAGAAGTGAATATACCTACATCTCAAGTAGTTGAAGACTCAGAAGAGCCTGGGAAAAGTGTTACAAGTAAACGAACACAAAGATGGAAGAATCATAGAGACAGGATAAAGGAAAAGAAACTACAACAAAAGAAGGAGAATGAAAAGAATGAACAAGGTCAAGAAGAAAAACAGAAACTTGAAGGAGAAAATCATAAGGGAAATAGTAAAAAAGAAGAGGTAGGATCAGTTTTAGCAGACCCCATGCCAGAAGAATTAGCCATGTGGATTCAGGCGTATTAGGCACGACTAAGAGCAGGACCAACCATTGAACAACATGAAAAAGAATATCCTAGAGGTGACTTAGAGAAAGAAAGTTTGGAGATATACAAAAAATTAATTGAAGTAGCTCAACAGACCCTAGAAAAACCTGTTCTTCGACTACCCAATTAACGAATTCCCAAAAAAGAATTCCAAGAGTGTGTCATCCCTAATGATCCCGAGAAAGGAAAAGAAGGTGAGACACGTGATGGAAATTATTGCAAGGATAAAAGAGAAGGATCTGTTGTCCCCGAAGTAGACGGGGAGTGGCCTAAAGACTTGTGGGCAAGAGTCCAAGAAGATAGATGGAAGAAAGTGGAAGGAATTGAACCACCCTTTGAGGAGTTAGAAGCAGAAGGTGAATTGGAAGACTCAATACCTGAGCTGAATTCAGAAGGATTATTACAATTTGACAAGAGCTACAAGGAGGATGACAGTGTGAAGGCTTTGCCAAATTACACAGGGGAATACGAACATAATTCTGAATTATACTGCATTCCCTCAATAAGAAAAAAAGAGCAAAACCCATCAATCCAAACATCGGACATCATACAACATCTTAGAAAGGTAAAAATCCCTTTTACTCTGACATTGGAAGAACTTTTGAAGATAAAACCACATTTGAAGGAGAAACTAACCAGCCAATTCGAGACCAAGTCAGAACAAAAAGTGATGCCTGATGAAGTGAACACAGTCAAAATACCAGTCGATAAGGTTGGAGATTTCAGTGAGGGAGATGAAGGAAACACATGCCTTCCAATTACTTATAGGGGTTACACCACTAAAGCTATCTTAGATTCTGGAGTTGGAGTAGGAATCGCGACTAAAGAAATATGGGAGAAATGGGGAAAACCAGCTTTAAGACCAACACGCATGAAGATACAAATGGCAGACGGACACATTGAACGGCCCTTGGGATTATTGGAAAAAGTGACCTTTACCACCTACGGAGTTGAATTCGAGCACACCTTAGCGATCTGTCAATTTGAAAGGGCTAGCAATTATGAGATGATACTTGGAAGACCCTTCATGAGACAGTTGAAGGTAGTGCAAGATTGGGGAAAAGACGCGGTATACTTACAGCATGAAGGAACCACGACCAGAATAAATCTCCACACATACACGCATCAAGATGTTCCCCCCTTGCAATGGAATCCAATTCATAAGGAGGAGGACGAGCAGTCGATTCACAGTATAGATTCAGGTGACCAATCATGGATGAACGAAGAAACTCATCTATGGATATGCCAGACCGCAAAAAAGGAAGAGGAAAGAAAGAAAGGATGGAAGCAAAGGCAAGGAGTCGCTAGGTCTGTACAAGATCCAGGTTACATGCCTCAAATATTCCTAGATGAAGAATTCGAACCTCATGGTTGGATGGAGATTTTAGCCACTCTCGATGTATGTGTAAATGAAGAAGTAATAACCATGAATGAATGCATTGACGAGGAAGGATATGACATAAGCCTATACGTGGTAGTTCTTCAAGAGGCTGAAGAAGGAGAAGTAATTGAAAAAGAATGGAAGGAGGATTATGAGAGCATTGAAATGGAGCGGGAACAAATTGAGTCAGAAAGTGACAATCAAGGAATAAGTGTCATAACTAGTGAATTAAATCAAGAAAGGACACAGGAAGAAGAACTTAGACTAGGTAGAGAAAAAGAAGATGGAGAAAACAAGCCCCAAGATCAATTCAAAGTGCCTGCCCACTTCAAAAAATATGAAGTAGAAGAGAGGAAAATTTCTATCCAAATGCCAAAACAAGAAGCACAACCAGGAATAGCATATGACAACAAAGAACAGACCAAGAAAATAGTAGTAACCTTGGAGGAAGGAGAAGAGCGATGTACCTTTATAGGACAAGATGTCTCAATGGAGGAAGAACAAGAGTTAATACGACTCATAAGAGAATATAGGGATGTCTTTGCTTGGACATATAAGGATTTGAAAGGAGTAGATCCTTCTATTTGTGCCCATAGAATCCCTATGACATCAGAGGCCAAACCTTCTAAACAAAGACCATACAATTATAACGATGTTTACTCAGTTCATTTATGAGATCGAACACACGGAATGGGTGTCACCTTGGGTGGTGTACCGAAAAAGAATGGCAAGTTAAGGGTATGCATTAATTTGAAAAAGGTAAATGATGCCACCATAAGAGATAGTTACTGTTGAGTGTGTTATAGTAACGGTAACGCTGTGTTACTGTCTAGCCAAAATCGTTACCGAACAAATATTAAATGTAAAACAGTGATTCACCGTAAACTGTGTTAAACTTCCAGTATCGTCATCGAAACAACGTGGGTTCTTGGGAGTGGTAGGGGTCTGTTAGACAGAGGCCCTGTACTAATTTCCCAAATCTTTGCACAACAGTAAATAACCATTAACACGTCTTAGCTCAGTTATTAGCCTTCATCAAACAATATCCGATTTCTGGGAATCTGTGTATCTAACTCTTACAGACTAAACTGGCTATTGAGACAGGGCAGTAGTCCGAGTTTTCAACAGTACTAACAACTAATAGGTATTATATTCTCGTAAATCAACACACAACTTCTTCATGACAGGTATATATGCCGGATAGCAGACAAACTCACAGTAGGCAGTAAATCAACCAAAACATACTATAATCGATAGATTCATTCATCACAAAACTTATCAGTACTCTTCAATCAACTTATTCATGCTACTGAAGATACTAGCTCTTCCTCATAATCGGGATTACCAGAGAATGATACCGAAGGTACTGAATCCGGTAGCACAACAGAGCATACGAGAACACACTTCCAGTTATCTATTCGGAATTCCCACTATCAATTAGCTTATGCAAAGAAATGACTGACAGTACGTAAATCCTGGGAACTTATACAACCGAACACAACGCCAACAAGCAGACACACAACCTTTTACTTACAATTCATTACTATGCACCACAGTATCAGTGGGCGAGACGGAATGATCAGAACACTAACAAGACTCAGACTACACAACAATACATCACACAGGCTTCGACAATCACTCTGGCAAGTCCAGAAAAATGGGCTCTCGACCACTCTTTTTCCATTGCTTTATAAAGATGTTTACAGGATGCGCGTACCAACTTTTCGCACGAATTTTGAAAACTCCGTTACATCCGGCATACATTTGTCCTACTCCGGCGGCCGTCTAACATTGGCACGCATGGTGGAGTCGAACCTGCAAGTGATTTTTTATTACAAAAATTATTGTTCATCTATGATTCCTTCTAGATACATATTTCTGGCTAATCTAAATGTACGGGCTATTTTTTTCTTAAGGGTTTCTAATAACTGTTTAAGGGTGTCGGGTTCTAATATTTGCACATCTACTCTAACAAAACTAAGGGCAATGGCTTCGGTGAGCAAAATTTTGGCGTGTGTTTGCAAAAAGGCCTCCTGTAAGTAGAAGTCGTTGGATAATGCCGCATCCCTGGCTGTCTTCATTTCACTTACTTGCTTCTGCATTTCGGTGATTTGGTCTTTCTGGTTGCGTACCTGATTATCTAATCTTTCAAACTGTTGATTCTGGAACTGTATAGTTTTGTGATATGCATCTCGTTCTCTGCGGGCATTCGCTAAGTCCTTTTGATATTTGGTTTCCCTGTTCAATTGGTGTTTGAGCATATTGTTGACGTCGTCTAAGGATTCTTTCGTTCTCTGTAGTTGTTCTTCGGTTTGCTTAGCTTCTCTCTGCTTCTCTTGGTACTTTTGTACTGTGTCCTGCAGCTGGAGTCTTGTTTCTTCCAGTAAGTTTCCTAGCACGATTCTTGTATGGTCTGTATCTTTGATTGTTTGATTTAACTTTATTATTTCCGCGTCGGCAGCTAGCAGCAATTCTTCTTTTGCAGCCAGTGCCTTATCTCTCTGGCTTGAGCGTTCTTCGTGTGCTTGGAGTGTAGCCTGTAGTTGCTTGATCTGCTCATGGAGTGCATGGTTTTCTGCTCTTGCGGCTTGTAATTCTTCCTGGAGGGGGGTGATATTTGCCTCCATCACTTCCAATTTTCTTTGGAATTCATCTCGTGCATTGTCTGTGGCTTGCTTCAGTTGTTGCGACAGTTGTTGGGATAGATTAATCAACATTCGACCCATAGATTCTAATTCCGAAAAAACTGGAACGGGGTGGGGTGGCAGAGGAGGGCGAGGTTGCGAAGAGGTTTCGGTGAGGAGTTGTTGTGAATTTGGTGGTGAATAGTTGAGGGAGGATGTAGAGGCTTCAGCAGTTTCGGTGGGGTGACTGGGCTTGATGGGACTGCGGGGTGGTTTCGGTTGGGAAATGGGGTTAACAGGCAGTGTTTTGGGGAGGGCAGAGTCAGTGGTTGCTACCGTGTTTGTTTGTTCTGCATTGTTCGCTTCTGTGGATTCCACTGCCTTCAGTAGCTTATCTAGTGCATCTCTGGCAGATTCTTGCTCGTCTACCTGTTGCTCTGATTCTTTTTCGGTCGAAATTGATTCTGTTTCTGCTCGATCCTGTTGTTCTTGTTGCTCAGTCGATGATTCATTGTGCATTGAAGTAGTTGTATCATGGAATGTCTCTTCTTCGTTCTTCTCTTCTTCTTTATTGTCATCTCTATCTTTTCCGGTTGAGCCTTGTGCTTCGCTTTCGGAGGAGCTAATCCTGATTCGTTTCTGGCGGAACAATTGATTGAGCTCTTCTTCATCTTCTTCTTCCTCATCCTCTAGTAGCTGTACTGATTCTTCATGCCTTAGGACGGGTCCTCGTGGTGGTGGTTGAGCTGTGAGTATGGTCAGAAAGAGAAAGGAGAGGATGTGGGGAAGTCTAGATCGAGGGGTGGTTCCTTTGTTGACTTGTTTCACTATGGCTACACACTCCTTATGGATACGGTGAAAGAAAAAGGAGGCGAAGTTGACGGGTTCATGTGCAGCAAGGTCGATGGTGGAATAGAACGGGCGGGATATATCGTAGGTGCGTTTCTGGAGGTTAAGGATTGCGACTAAGAACTGTAATGCAGTTCTTTCAGGTTCGGGGCGGCAGAGAATGGCGTATTCGTTCGATGAATGGAGGAAGTTTGGTCATGCGGGCTACAGGGATACTTGGGCCATTCTCGCGGCCTTGTGGAGTGAGGCGGAAGGCTTCAGCGAAGGCCTGGAAGGTTACTACGGTTCTAGATGGTAGGGAGGGGAAGAGCCATTGTCGTTCAGCGATGGGGGATTGGGCGATGGCAGGGATGATTTGTGCGAAGAAGGGATGGGCTTCCACTGAGTGCCATGGCAGCTCAGCGATGTTGGCCAACCCTCGGGTGCGCAGGTATTCTCCTACCTCGGTAGGGATACCATCACAGAAAGCTGTGTAGCTCGCCAATGCTTCCATTGCGCACGCGAACACGAATACACAGGACACAGCACACGGATACACAGAACACAGAAAATACAAGCACAATCACAAGAACACAATAGCGTTTTTTGGCGCAACCGAAGAGCTTAAGTACAGATATTACGGTGGGGGGTAGGAAGTGATGGTTATCATTGTGCAGTGTTGGAATGATATTGCTTTTAATTTGGCGTGCATGCTTGAGTAATTGGTAAGAAGGGCGGCTTATGACAAAACACGGCTATTTTAAAAAGAAAAGAAAGAACAGAATGAAAAGTAAAAAACAAAAGCTAAAAAATGCGGTCCACCGCCGAATGATTTAATGCGGACTAGTAGCGCTTTGATACGGCCGCAGCTTTGAGCCGTTGATTGCTTTTGGAAGTGGATTTCCGGTCAACGTAGTCAACCGAAAAGTTGCTGGACCGATTTGCTCTGAGATTTTGTAAGGGCCGAACCACCGTAATTTGAATTTGCCTGCGGATCTATTTGACTTTGCATTATAGAAAAGTACAAGCTGTCCTACCGAAAATACAGGAGTCTTCAGGTTTCGATCGTGCGTCCTTGCCTGTCTTAGTTGAACTTCGTGCATGGTTAAAAAACTGAGCCATCGGTGCTCGTCTAACTCTCTGACTGTGTCCAACCGAAATGACAGTGAGTCTTCCGGTAGCAGTTTCTGGGTAATGGCTACTCGTAAACTTGGTATAACTATCTCCATTGGTGCTATTGCTTCTAAGCCATAAGCTAATTTGAAAGGTGTCAATCCTGTTGTAACCTTGTAGGTAGTCCGGTATGCCCATAACACTGCAGGTAGCAGTTGATCCCATCTTTCCAGTGCTTCCATGATCAATTTCCGAAGTATATTCAGCAGAGATTTGTTTGTACTTTCGGCCAAACCATTAGCACGCGGATAATAAGGAGAACTAAATTTATGTGTGACCTGGAACGACTGTGTAAGTGCCTTCATTAAATTGTTTACAAAATGAGTGCCTTGATCTGATACAATTTCCAGTGGTAATCCAAAACGTGGAAAGACATCGGTTAGTAGACACTTTGCTACCGTAACGGCTGTAGCAGACCGTAAAGCCCAGGCTTCAATCCATCTGGTTGCATAGTCTGTGCAGGTCACTATGTAACGGTTGTTACTAGAGACTGTTGGAGGTGTAATCGGACCGATAAAATCTAGACCCCACTTCTGGAAAGGTTCTAATGGTAAGATGGGTTGCAGAGGAAAGAGATGTCGTTGCAAAGGCTGGCCAGATCTTTGGCAAGTATCACATTGTTTGACAAACTATGAGATATCTCTGTACATTGTTGGCCACCAGAGACCACTTTGCAAAATTTTCCGGTGAGTTAAATCTGCTGCAAAATGACCACCGGAAGGAATTGAGTGGGCCAGAGTAATAACTGAATTAACTTCATGCGGTGGAATACAGCGAAGTAGGATTTTGGTGTGATCTACATAATATAATTCTCCAGCAATTAACCGAAATCGATGGCTAAAGACTGCAATTTTCCTGCGTACTGCTCTAGAAGTCTGAGATGGAAGGCAACCATCAGTAAGAAAGGTCAAGATCTGATCATAATATGAAAATGGGATAGGTGGGTCTGCATAATCTTCATTAATTGGTTCTGACACATAAATCATGGGTGTCGTGTCATCTATGCCCACCGGAGCTTCACCGGAATCTAAGCGGGATAAAAAATCTGCTAAGGCATGTGAACTGCCTGGCCGGTGAATGACTTCGTAGTCAAATTCCTGCAAGAGTAAGACCCATCGCGCTAATCGACCACCTAGATGCTGTTGCCGAACTAGATAGAAAAGTGCAGCGTGATCTACATGAAATGTGAATTTACGGCCTAGCAAGTAATGTCTGAATTTCTTGACCGAATATACTAGCCCTAGACATTCTCTTTCTGTTACAGAGTAATTTTTCTCAGCAGGGGCTAATCTTCGACTTGCATAATACACTGGTCTGAACCATTTATCAATTTGTTGCATCAACACACTTCCTATTGCTATATCTGAAGCATCGACAAATACATGAAATGGGTGATCCAAGTCCGGCGGTTGTAAAATAGGAACTTGTGTTAATAAATGCTTTAAACGATCAAATGCTATCTGGCATTCCTGGGTCCATTCAAATTGTCGAGGTGTTTTGCTGATTACCTTGTTTAGTGGTATAGCCAGATGAGCAAGCCACCGTAAGTGCCTTCCATGCCACCGTACTTGGCCCATAAAGCGCATAACTTCTTTTGGAGTAGCTGGCACCGAAGCTTCTAATACTGCCAAAATTTTATCTTGATCTACTTGGATACCTTGTGCAGATACAATGTGGCCAAGTAACTTGCCACATGAAACCGCAAACACAGATTTGTTTGGGTTTAAGCAGAGTCTATACTCTCTGCATTTCTGAAAACAGCACCGTAAATGAAACAGGTGTGCTATCATCTTATCGAAAATTGAAAAATCGTCGAGATATACTTGCATAAATGAAGTGAGATAAGGAGAAAATATCTCCTGCATACATCTTTGAAATGTGCTTGGTGCGTTTTTGTTGGCAGCAGTCAGGGAACCGAAGGAGCCACAAGACAAAGAGGGTCGGAACGAAGAGATAGCACAAGCAGACACAGTAGCCAAAGAAGATCTGGCAAGTAGGCCATCTAAATTTTTCAGACATCAAGGAGTGGAGCACACAAGAAGAAAGAGCAAGTAGGGAGCTCAAAGATGTGTACGACAAACCAACAGAGAAAATCCCTACACAAATAGTGATTTTAATCACTAAAAACCATTGTAAATACCATTTCGTATTTTTGTAGCTCCATTTTGTGCAAGCCAAGGAGTCCTTGAGCTTGAGGAGCCTTAGAAGTGCCTACATATCAATTTTCGTATTTTTTAGACTCCGTTTAAGCCCTCAAATTGGCCCTGGAACCTAATTTTTAACTAGGCCGGACACTAGGTCTGGACAGGGCCAAAGCTAGTCAAAAACTATAAAAGGAGCTAGAGAGCTCATTTTTGAGGTTAGATTGTAATTGAAATGAACTTGTAAGAGCTTCTTGAAAGTGATCTAAGAACTCCATTGCTTCTCACTCTTTGTTTTGTCGTGTGTGCGCGTGTGTGTGTATGTGTGTGCATGTTTGTGTGCTTCTCACCCACGCACTTGTGCCTCCACTTGCTCGAGGTCTTCATACCATCCTCACGTCTTCCCGGATTGACATTAAAGGAGGTGCTACTCATCACTGAGCTACACCAAATTTTGGCACCGTTGCCGGGGAACGAGCTTTGAGGACGAGCGTGTGATGGTAAGACGTAGAGTTGAAGCATTGGAGTTATAGGTATTTTCTTCACTTTCATCTATTTCCTTTTGTTTCCTTCATCACCATCATCATCATCACCATCATCATCATCACCATCATCATCATCACCATCTCCCACCTCCATCTCCATCATCGCAAAAATTTCAGTTTTTTGACTACATTTCCTTCCTCCTTCCATTTCCCTCATTCCACTTGTGAGAGAGAGCGAGAGAGCAATATTGTGTGTGTTGTTTTTGCATGTTTCTTGAGCTGTCTTGCAGGTACATGCTGCATCATCTTCTCCAGCACTTCGCGCAGGTACGGAAATCTTGGCAACTGTCTCTGTGTCGCCGGTCTCTGTCAATTGCGACTGACTGAAAAAATGCTCCATTGGCCAAACAAAGTGCAAAACCATGTTCTACAGGCCTAGAGCTTCCCAAAACTATGTTTAGATTTTTGAAATTCATCAGATTTCTGTCAATCGTGATCGCTCTGTCAATCGCGATCGACAAACCACGACAGACAGACCTGTCAATCGCGATTGACTCATCAATCGCGACCGACAGCCCACGACGGCTCTGTCAATCGCGACCGACAGAGTCAACGACCGACTGACCACGACTGACGGATCATACGCGTGACACGTGTCAATCGCGATCGAGTCATCAATCGCGATCGACCCATCACTCGCGACTGACAGCCCACGACGGCTCTGTCAATCGCGACCGACAGAGTCAACGATTGTTTGACCACGACGGACAGACCCTCGCGACCGACCTGTCAATCGCGATCGATCGATCAATCGTGACTGACAGAGTCAACGATCCTTTGACCACGACTCATTGACTTTTCGAGCCACATGTCAATCGCGATTGACCCATCAATCGCGACTCACAGCCACGACGGACCTGTCAATCGCGATCGACACATCAATCGCGACTGACAGCCACGACGGACCTGTCAATCGCGATCGACACATCAATCGCGACTGACCTGTCAATCGCGACTGACAGAAGTTGCGAACGCGATAGAAGGGCAAATTTGGCCAATTTTTAAGGGCAAAAAAATAGTGGTCTAATTTTTTGGGGAACTTTTAAGGGTTTAGCATTACATTGTGAGGCCGCAACCCAAGTAATTCAAGAATTCCTGTCTGCCTGAGTAAACTGTTTTGAACCCTGTTTTAGCACCTAAACCCTGATCAGACATAACTTTCTCATACGAAATCCGTTTGCTGTGATTCTTGTTTTGTTGGAAAGCTCGTGGGGAGTACAACCAAAACTTCCACTGGTTATGTGAAAATTAATATCAGGATAATTAGATAGGGTATTTTGAAGTTGACCATCCCCCGGGGTAGGAAAGCTGAAGGGTCCTTGGGATTGTTTTCCATAAAGGCAAAGGGGATTTGGCCTATGAATTACATGCATGAAAGTGACCTGTCTGTCATTTGAATTTAAGTCTTGAGCTAATTTTGGGACTTTTATAGGTCCATTGAGAGCAATTGAGAGCATACAAAGCAAGGGTTTCTTTGCAAGCTTGAGACTCGGGTTCTTGAGCATCATAAAGCAAGGGATCAACAAGAAAGGTCGGAATATTCTCAACTCCCTTTGTCAATTCCTAGCTTAGGCTAAGAACGACTAGTGATAGGAGTAGGCCAGGACGGCGATAGGCATCAATCAAGTTGAAGACTACCTATGCACTCAAGTTCAAGATTAAACATAATCTCTTCGTGATGCGATAACCTTAAAGGAAAGAATCTAACGAGGAACGATCAACGTACAATGCAGAAATACACTCAAGTATACCTGACGACGTGATATCAGACAAGATTATAAACGCGGTAATCCACCAAAAAAAGAATCAAGTAACTGATACAAAAGGACTCTGCAACGAGGTTGTACTTGGGCAAATTTGGGTTATTCAATCAGGCTTATGAACCTTAGATCAGGGCGACATCTAGGGAGAGATAGACAAAGTCTTAGGTCTTCAGAGGCTAGTGTCAATCATACTGCGAGGTCTTGGGCCCAGCAGTTGAGCCATCATTCGTATTACCCTAGCTCTGAGACTAGTGAATCAGAGATGTCTCAAGGTATGGAGAGACCTACAGGAAGTTCAGGAGTGCCATACTTGCACAGGGTAGAAGGCCCTTACAAAACGCGGTTGGAATACCTTAGGACCAACCGATTGGGTGCTAGCATCTATGAGGACGGCCTAGGAAGATCTGTGGTATAGATTAAGAATCCTAATCAATCCATTGGATTAGAGCGCCCAGCTGTCAAGTTCGAAAACGGAGCATACTTAGACAAGGAAGGGACAATATATGTAGTCACCAGTCATCCAGATAGGACGGATGAATTTGGGAATGAGATCCTAGGAACGGACTTAGGTGACCTAGAGCAAGGAAGCATGGGTGAAGAACCAAGGACCCCCCGAGGCAAATCTGTTCTCACTAGGATTATCACACCAGAGTGGATTCCCCAAGATAATAAGAGCATAGATCTGCTTCTGAACCGAGGAACTGACGAAGCCTTTTGGAGGTATAAATCTGATCGACCAATTGATATAGGAACAATCGTGATCTATGAGTTTAAGGATCCTGATAGCCCAGGCAGAGTGACCTACTTAGATCACGCTTCAGAGAGGATCTTTGTGGTGACAGAAAATGATAGGCATGCTTACACTTGGAAAGGTGAAATTATTTTCCCCCAACCAAGATCAAATGTGTCCTATGGTCACCCTGGAGCGGGAACATCCCAAGCTCATGGAACTCAAAAAGACAGAAGTAGAGATAGGCCAGAAGTAAGCTTTGTCAACACAGGGGGCAGAGAAAGAACGAGGACGGAAACAAACAAAGTCGAACTTGAGGTACTTAGAGCTCCCAGGAATCAAAGAAATGCGGATGAGTTCCCTCTACCACAACCTAGAGAGCACACAAGGACTCTGAGACCGACTCAGTTAGTCAAGTCCATGAAAAATTACTTCGATGGCACAGGAGACCCATACGATCATGTGGCAGAGTTTAGGCAAGTCTTGAGAGCAGAACAAGTGGAGGACCTATTCACACAATATAATGCCTTTGGTCTAACCCTTAGGAACACAGCCCTCACGTGGTTCCAACCATTGAATGAGAGACAGTTCAGGAGCATAGACCAACTCCTAGAGGCTTTCATTATTGAATTCTCTAAGAGTGGCATAAGACATAATACCTCCTCATTGATTCACGGCTTTAAGCAAACCCCTCAAGAAACCGTGAGACTTGTAGGAAGAAGATTTAGGCAATACTTGGAGAGATGCCCTGTCCCTGAGCTACCCACACCAGCTAAGCAAGTGGCTCTATTCTTGGACGGACTGCTAAGTACCAAATTAAGATCATATGTGTACTTGAAGGACCCTAGGACCATAGAAGAGTGTGTACGCATGTGTATTGACATTGAGGATAACCTAGGGGAGGAGTTAGAGCTTTCCAAGATATACAAAGATTCAGATAGTGCATCTAGCCTCTCTTCCACGCAATCCACATCAATTGAGGAACTTGCAGAGAAGGTAGCTCAAAAACTAGGTGTCTCTAGCAAACAAATTCCGAGATTTGCCCCAGTTAAGCGGTGCTACACTTGTGGAGGCGACCATATGGCGAATGTCTGTCCCATTACGGCTCAACCCCAAGTAAATCCTAGTAGCCAGTACTGCACCATAGAACGGAGGTACACCAATCACACCGCGCAAGATTGCCCATACAACAAGCAAGCAGTTAGGCAAACCTACCCTCAGGCATACCCTCAACAAGGAAGATATCAGAACCAATATCCACCACAACAGTATGCTAGGCCTCAACAAACCTACCAACCACAATATCAAGCCCAGCAAAGGCCTCAGCCTGTGTTAGCCCAACAACCTCCAGCTCCATCCAACGTGATCCCTGTAAAGTATGCAGCTGCAGAAGAAAACCTGAATAGAGCTATAGTCCCCGTAACACCATTGCTTTCAGAAAGTGATCCCAGTGACCATAGCTTCGATTCTACACATGTTAATAGTCCCCAGGCTTACTACATGCAGTCTCCTGAACATGGTGAGTCTTACTATAGTGAAGAGCCAAATGAACCTAGTTGGGAGTCAGATTACACAAACGTCATGTTTGCAAACCCCAACCCTAGACCTCAACCTAGGCAAGTAAGACCCCCATTCCCTAAAGGACCATGCTACAGATGTCAGGGAGATCATCTCATTCGTGATTGTCCCTTGCCACCACCTCCACAACCCCAATCAGTGACGATCCAGGGCTATTGCCAGGAATGTGGAAAGGAGCATCTCTTACGAGATTGTCCAAAGAATCCCAGCAATATGCCAAAAATAACTCCCATTAATGTTATTGGGTTAGTTGTAGACTCCACAGGAAGTGTGATGTCCACTACACCAGTGCAAGTGATCACCAGAGCTCAAGCATTGCAGCAAAACCAAGGGGTAGACCAGGAAAAGAGCCCAGATGTTAGTGAAACAGAGAGCATGACAAAGAAGAGGACTAGATCTTGGAGAGATAGCCATGAAAGAATGAAAAGGCAATGGGCAAAAAAGATGAGTGAACTCGAGGAAAGCCTCAGAGAAACAAAGGCCAAGATAACTGAACTCACAGCTCAAACTCCCTCTCACACTGCCCCACCTCCATCACCTCCACCATTCCCAACTCCATCCGAATCGCCACCTTCCAACCCGCCTCACCTAAACCCACCACCCCCAAGAGTAGGATCAGTCTTAGCAGATCCCACTCCCGAGGACCTTAATATGATGCTTAAAGCATATTAGGCCAGAATCCAAGAAGGGTCAAACGTAACTGATCATGAAAAGTGTTACCCTAGAGCAGAACTAGAGCTAGAACGAACCAAAATTTGTGCTAAGATGGTAGAATTGGCTCAAACCATGTTTGAAGCCAGTCGCCTATTTAACATCTCTAGTTCAGCGAAGACACAGTTGCACTTTGATGGACTGTTAGAAAGAATAGAGAAGCTGATTGCACAATCAGAAAAGGAACCCGCCTCTCAACAAAAGGACATGGCAAGTGAAAGAGTAAGCATTCCTGCCCAGGAAGCCTATGTGCCTGATTCCTATGTGCCTAACTCTACGGAGCCAGACACATCATCTTCTATGGATCGATTCACACCAGAATTCCTACGAGAGATTCAAGAAGACAAATGGGCTAAAGAAAGTGAAGTCCCTCCTCCCATTGAACTTGTGGATGACGCACATGACCAATTCCCACAAGACATCCCATCCATTTATGAGGAGCAGGAGAGCACCCACTCTCAGGAAAGACTAGACTTTGAGTCTAATTCTTTGCAAGAATTACCCCACTTCATAGGCCCATGGGAAGCTAAGTCTACTTGTATGAGAGCACCCATGGTCATGGTAAGAAACGAAGACTCGATCATACCTAGGAACACAGAGGTAGTGAAAAACACTAAAGTACAATGCAACCTCACCTTAGAAGAGCTACTCAAAGTAAGGCCAGAGCTATGGAAACATGTAGCCAAACAAGTACCAGAGATAACAAAACCTCGTTCCCAGGTAGGATCCCAGAGAACAGTGCCAGAAATACCATTGGACAAGATAGGAGACATGAGTGAGGGCGAAGAGGGAAACACATATCTTCCTATCACCCATCAAGGATACACCACCAAGGCCATTCTAGACTCAGGCGCAGGTGTTGCAATTGCTACAACTTCCCTATGGAAGCGTTGGGGCAAGCCAGCACTCAGGCCCACGAGGATGAAATTGCAAATGGCCGATGGTCACATAGAGCGACCCTTAGGGCTGTTAGAAGGAATAACTCTCACCACATGTGGTGTTGAGTTCGAACACACATTTGCTATATGTGATTTTAGCAAGAACCATGCCTATGAAATGATCTTGGGACGACCCTTTATGCGACAGTTGCAAGTGGTACAGGATTGGGGAACCAATTCTTTGTACCTGCAGCACTTAGGTGTTACGACCAAAGTCAATCTCAAGGATTACTCTCATAGAGATGTCCCTCCTATCCAATGGAACCCCATCCATAGAGCCAAAGATGATACGGAATCGGTGCATTCCATAGGATCAGGATCCTCATGGATGCATGAAGACACTCACTTATGGATGTGCAAAGTAGCAGTAGAAGAAGAGAAGAGAGAAAAGGCCAGAGAAATAGGTGCAAACGAAACACATAGACCCATTCAAGACCCAGCCTATGCACCTGTAGTCTTTCCTGACGAAGAATTTGAACCCCACGGCTGGGCAGAAATCCTAGCAACAATGGATGTAGCCATCAATGAAGAACAATGGACACCCCACTGTGATGAGGATGGCTATGACATTTCAGTCTTCTCCATAGAGCCAATCATGGGAGAGGCAGTGTTAGAAGAGTGCGAACCTAGCCCTGATGCATTTGAGGATGCAAGTGACTCCGATCTAGAGTCAATCATTATGGACCCACCTTTTGCATCAGATGAAGACTACTTCTATGAAGTAGAATTTCAACCCCAGAGGCACGGAGAGCTTACAAAAGACGTAAGGCTAGCCACACATGTAACTCCTAAGGAAGAAGGAAAGAAAAGGAAGAAGAAAGAAGTCACACAAGAAGAGGAGGAATCCTTGTTTGAGGTCCCAGAAAATTTTAAGAAGTATGAGATAGATGACAGGAGAGTCATGATCAGAATGCCTAGACGAGAGGCACAATCAGGAGAGGCCTATGATAACAAAGAAACCACAAAGAAAATTGTGGTAGCCATGGAAGAGGGAGAACAGAGATGCACTTACATAGGACATGACCTGACGGAAGAAGAAGAGCAAGAATTGATAGCCTTGCTAAGAGAATACAGAGACGTGTTTGCTTGGAGTTACAAGGACTTGAAAGGTGTGGACCCTGACATATGCTCACACACCATCCCCATGACCTCAGATGCCAAACCCTCTAAGCAAAAGCCATATACATACAATGATAATTACGCTGCCAAGATCAAAGAGGAGATAGATAGACTGGTTGAAGCTGGATTTATCTATGAAATTGAGCAAACCTGAATGGGTATCCCCCATTGTTGTGGTGCCCAAAAAGAATGGTAAATTACGTGTATGCATTAACTTGAAGAAGGTTAATGCAGCCACAATTCGAGATAACTATCCGCTTCCTATCACAGAGCATCTCTTAGAAAGAGTAGCAGGCAAGGAAGTGTACAGCTTCCTTGATGGATTTTAGGGCTACAATCAAGTAGCCATAGCTCCAGAAGATCAGCACAAGACGGCTTTTGCCACTAAATGGGGCATTTTTGCCTTTAGAGTAATGCCCTTTGGGCTTACCGATGCACCAGCTACCTTCCAGAGGCTGATGTGCCATGTGTTTAAAGAGTTCCTGAGGAAGAACTTAGAAGTCTATGTTGATGATCTTTGTGCTCATTGCAACATTAGGCACACCCATATTCCCGAACTCAGACAAATCTTTGACAAATGTAGAGAATATCAAGTCTGCCTGAACCCAGAAAAGTGCGTCTTTATGGTCAGGCAAGGCAAGATTCTAGGACACATAGTGTCAAAGAATGGCATATCCACTGATGAAGAGAAAGTGAGAGCCATAGCAGAGCTACCTAGGCCAAGGAATGTCAAGGAAGTACAAGCTTTCATGGGACATTGTGGTTACTACCGCCGGTTCATTCACATGTATGCTGTCATTGCAAAGCCCATGTACGGACTTCTGACTAACTTTGAGTGGACTGATGAATGTGAGAATTCCTTCAATGAGCTTAAACGGCGATTATGTTCAGCACCAATCTTAACCACACCAGATTGGAGTAAGCCTTTCCATGTTCATGTGGATGCATCCAATTATGCTATTGGGTGTGTACTCGCGCAACCTACTGGTGAAGGTAATATGGATCTCCCAATTGCCTATGCTAGTAGACAATTGAATGCAGCTGAACGAAATTACACCACTACTGAGAGAGAAGGCTTAGGCATGGTATATGCAATTAAGAAATTTAGACACTATTTGCTTGCAAACAAGTTTAAATTTTTTACTGACCACCAAGCATTGTTATATCTCGTGAACAAGCCATGCAATACAGGAAGATTAGTAAGATGGTTTCTCTTACTAATGGAATATGATTTCGAGGTTGTGGTAAGGAAAGGGAGGACTCATTTGAGAGCGGATCATCTCTCTAGGCTCACATCTGGAGAAGCCCCACAAGGAGTGTCAGATGACCTTCCTGATGCTTACTTGTTTAATTTGGAAGTTGTACCGCAGTGGGCTAAGCCATTAGTGCCAGTATTGACGTACGGGCCTAACCACCCAGTAATAGCCACACAGGATAGACAGGTAGTAAAAGCCCAAAAGTACCACATCATGGCTGGAAGTATGTACAAGCACACAGATCAAGGGATCTTGGCTTGTTGTGTAGAAGAGGACGAGTATGCGAAGTGGTTGCAATTAGCACATGTAGGTGCATTAGAGCAACACTACTCAAAGCGACGAACCCTACAGACACTACGGAGACTCGGAGTGCATTGGCCGACTATGGAAGTTGATGTCCAAAAGTTGTGCAAGGAATGCCCAATCTGCTGCACTAAACCACCTGTGGAACATGCCACTCTTTATCAAGTGTCCATAGTGCCGGATTGGAGTGAACCACTAGTATCCTTTCTGAAGACGAAAACATTCCCTCCAGACATGACTCTGGCTAGGAAAAGGAGTTTAGAACAAGAAGCCCAGGATTACTCACTCATTGGTGATAATCTATACAAGCGTGGTAAAGATGGTTACCTGAGACTATGTGTCCATGAGAGTGAATATCTTAAGATCTTGGAAACTGCTCACCAGGGTGTAGCAGGAGGACACTTTGGACCAGATCGGGTGATCAAGGCAATACTATTTGCAGGCTTCTGGTGGCCGACCCTTCACATGGATGCACATACCTATGTGAAACGATGTGATGTCTGTTAGAGAACTCAATATCCTATACGTAAAGATGAGATGCCACTGAAACCTATGATGGGTGGACGTGCATTCTCTAAGTGGGGAATAGACTTCGTAGGTCATATTAATCCCCCAGCTAAGGATTCCCATGCAGAATATATCATTGTTGCGACAGACTATCTAACAAAGTGGGTAGAGGTAAAAGCCACAACGAAGAATGATGCTCAAACAACAGCTAAGTTTTTATTTGAGAATGTGTTCACTAGATACGGGTTACCTATAGAGCTAGTTAGTGATAGAGGCACTCACTTCTTGAATGAAGTTATTGAAAATCTGCTCCAAGAATTCTTGGTAGTGCATAAGAAGTCTGCCCCCTATCACCCTCAAGCAAATGGCCAGGCTGAGAGTGTTGGTGCAATTCAAGCCTTCACCTTTGGCTTAGAACCCTTGAAGGATATCTCTACATGAAGCAAGAGTCATAGGAACTTATGCTTATGAACTATTACCATTTTTACCTCTTGTAAAAGTCTTAGTGACTTGGCGCATTATGCAATCACGCCTAATTGATTGAAAGTCGCGGAAAAGGTTGTTGATTGATTGAGAGAATATCTCAATCAACTTTTTTAGGTGAAAAATTTTAGGAGATTGATTTGAATTCTAATTCAAGCTCTCACTCAACTCCTATAAAAACTACAAATCAAAAGTCGCAGTTGTTCTTCACTCATCCCGAGGCGATACTGTATCAATCATTGAGTGTGTGAGGTCTACTCTATAGCCTACACCTCTGAGTACCATTGAGCTATGTTTATCATGCCAATGGGAATGTACATTTACATGATCTAATACAAATATTTACATTCATCATCTCTGTTATTCTCTGAGTGTACCACTTCAACTACTATCAACTTCAAAGAGACATATCTCAGTGCCTACTGAACCAAATCAAGTGATTCAAAGCTTGATAGATTCAGCTCAAAGCATACCACAAGCATACAAAGTTTGAAGCAACTTGGTTCAGCCAATTGCAAGAAATCGTGGTCAAAGTACTCATTGTTGCAGTTCTTACAGCAAACGAGTAATTTCCGGTAGAAGAACGAAGTAGATCTCGCAGAGTAATGCGAAGCTTTGTATGAGAGATAGCTCACTCTATAGCTAGACATCTCTACTTTTAGTTGATCAATCTTTCTGGTGAAAAAGATATCTACACACAGTATAAAGTCTGACCGGAAAGAGGCTGTCTGAACTAGAGGAGTTTTTTCTTAAACTTCAGAAAGAGTTCACTAAGTTAAGAAAGTTCACGTGTCACTTCCTTACTCCATGTATGTTCACTTGAAGTAATTATAAACAGAATTGAAGTTCATTCCGATACAATTCCGGTACGATTACGGTGTCAGTCCAGTGGCAGTCCGGTGAAATTTCGGTGAAATTTTTTCCAGTAAAGTTAAAGCACAGTCTTATATGTTGAGCGCTAGACTTTGCTAAGCTATTGATTGATTACAGAGAATTTCTAAATCACTCTAACTTAGTTCTTCTTGGTGTGGCGGTTTCCGCAAGGCTCAGTCTTCGTCGCGTCATCAAGGAGTAGAATCGGAGAAAAGGATCAAAGAGGGCTGGTGCAAAGTAGGATTAGCAGTACCAACTCAATTTTCTGAGTGCATCCAACCATCTCTCCCAACAGTGGTATCAGAGCAAATAAGGTAACATGGGAGATGGTTTTCCTTCATTCATTGACAAATTGGACAGGAACAATTACCAAGCCTGGTCTCTAAGGATGAAGACCCATCTACAAGGAAGAAGCTTATTTGGATTCATATCAGGAGATGAGGAATTGCCCTCATTCAAAGCTAGAGGCCTACCCACCAAAGATGAACAAGAAAGGCTCAACACATGGTGTGCAAAAGATGCTTTGGCCAGGTCTTATCTTCTTAACTCTATATCTGATTTCCTTTTACCTCACATAAGGAATTGCAAGACTTCCCAAGAGACTTGGGAAACCTTGTCAACATATTTTTCATCAAGTACAAGGGCCAGAAAGAATCAACTATGGATTGAATTCACTACTCTTAGGAAGCAATCAAAGCAATCAGTTTCAGATTTTGTCACTAGGGTCAAAGACATTGCAGACCAACTGGCAAGTATTGGAGAGGAGATTGAAGAGGAACAAATAGTAAGGCAGGTAATCAATGGACTAAAGGCTGATGACAAATGGGAGAGCTTTACCACAACAATGGACCTATACATGGACATACATGCTCATGATCTAACAACCCTGATTGGTCAACTCTTCACACATGAAGCAAAGCTTACAAAGAATGGAGAACAATCAAAAGGTAACAACCCCTCTGCTCTATACACTGATAAGAAGGTTAAAGATAAAGGTAAAAGTAAGAAGGTTGATGAAGAAGGCTCTACCTCCCTAGCAAACTATGCAGGGAGAGGTAGATCTTCAAGAGGTAGAGGTAGAGGAGGTAAGCAAGGTAGGGGGAGACCCTACAACTCATCACCATGCAACATTTGTGGATTGTCTAACCATACCACAGATGAGTGCTACAGAAATTATAAGAATCAGAGAGGAAGAGGCTATCAAAGAGGTGGATACTCTCAAGGTAGAGGCAGATTCAACCAACACCAAGGCTACAATGGATACAACAATCAATACAACAACAATTACAACCACAACCACAATAGTAACTACCAAGGTGGATTCAGAAATAGAAGGGATTACAACAACTACACAGAGGAGCAAGATGACTCCCTATTGATCATGAATATGACCTCCAAGGCAGGTACAAATGATGATCATTTATTTTATATTGATTCAGGGTGTTCCAACCATGTAGCTGGTAATGTGGCACTACTCTCTGATTTGGAAGAACCCAAGGGCAAACATCAGGTACAGACAGGTGATGATACTAAGCATTCTGTTGTAAAGGTTGGTAATGTAAAGACTAGTGATGGTAATCAGAACTTATTGAGCAGAGTACTTTATGTTCCAACTATTAATAAGAATCTAATGAGTGTTGGTCAGATTGTGGAGAAAGGTTTACAGGTCAGGTTCAATCAACATGGAGCATATGTGGAGGACCCAAGACATGGATTCAGAAGAATAGCCAAGGGAGAAAAATCAGGTAGATTATTTACTTTTGAGCTTGAAGACACCAAAAACATTGCTTTATACAATTACAAGGATCAAACACTTTCAGAATTAGAAATATGGCACAAGAGGTTAGGTCACATTGGTGAAAGGACTTTAAAGCAAATGTGCAGGGATCAATGTGTGCTTGGGATACCTAATGTATCCAAGCAACACATGATATACAAGTGTGGAGCTTGTCAGTTTGGTAAGTCACACAGATTGCCCTATTCAAAGAAAGGTTTTATGCATGGAGACTACCTTGACTTGGTGCACACAGATGTTTGGGGACCTAGCAAGGACCCTTCCATTTCAGGATCAAGGTATTATGTGTCCTTCATTGATGACTATAGCAGATGGACTGTGTTATACTTTATGAAGCATAAGAATGAAGTGTTTAATTGTTTCAAGAAGTATCTTGCACTGGTTGAAAACCAAACAGGAAGAAACTTGAAAAGGCTAAGGTCAGATGGAGGAGGAGAATACTTCTCAAATGAGTTTGAAGACTTCTTGCAGGAAAGAGGCATCAAGAGGGAGATAACCACAAGGTACTCACCTGAACAAAACGGGGTAGCTGAAAGAAGAAATAGACTCATTGTAGAAACAGCAAGGTCTATGCTTAATGAAAAGAAGTTGCCAAATTATCTTTGGGCAGAGAGTGTATCTACTGCCACATATCTCATTAACAGGTTGCCATCAAAGACACTTGATGGAATGACACCTTATGAAGCTTGGCATGGTAAGAGACCATCTTTGGATCATTGCAAAATCTTTGGTTGTATTGCATATGTGCATATTCCCTCACAGGTAAGGGGAAAGCTAGACCCTAAAGCTGAAAAATGTATCTTCATTGGTTATGACTTGAACCAGAAAGGGTACAGATTCTACAACCCCTCAAACAAAGGTTTCAAGGTAAGCAGAGATGTCATCTTTGATGAGAATGACTCATGGTATGAAAATGAATGCAGGAAGGTTAGTCTACCTTATGACATAGAAGAAGACTTCCCAAAGCTCACCAAGGAGGAACCAATCCAGAAAGAAGACTCAAGTTCAGATGATGATGACACAATTAACCTTGAGGAATTCAAGGCATGGAAGTCCAAAGGAAAGATGAAAATGAAGAAGCTAGAGGATATACCAGAATCCTCAACTCAAGCAATGAGGAGATCTCAGAGAGAAAGTAAGAAGCCTATCAGATATGGGTATGACACTTCTCTTGTAACTAAGCATTCTGTATATCTTGAAAAGGATTTGTTGAATGAAGAACCAGGTACATATGAAGAAGCAATTACCAAACCAGAATGGAAAGGAGCTATGGATGAAGAAATAGAGGCTCTCAAAGAGAGTGACACATGGGACTTAGTACCCAAGAAGGACTCTATGAAGGTGATAGGATCCAGATGGATCTACAAGCTAAAGAGCAACTCTGATGGAACAATTAACAGGTACAAAGCTAGGTTGGTAGCCAAGGGTTTTGCACAAACCCAAGGCATTGATTATGAGGAGACATTCTCTCCTGTGGCTAAGATGCCAACAATCAGAATTTTGGTGAGTGTAGCTACATCCAAGAATTGGAACATGTACCAATTAGATGTCAAGAATGCATTCTTGAATGGATGGATATCTGAAGAAGTCTACATGTCACAACCACCTGGCTATGAAGATCCCAAGAAGGTAAATTATGTTTGTAAATTGAAGAAGGCTCTATATGGATTGAAGCAGGCACCTAGAGCATGGAATTACAGGTTGACAACATATCTCCAAGACCAAGGATTTGTGATGAGTAAAGCAGACACTTCTCTCTTCATAAAAAGGAATAGTACAGAGGTAATATACTTGTGTGTTTATGTTGATGATATCATCATTACAGGTAATGATGTCAGTGGGATTAGACACATCAAAGGACAGATGATGAAAGAATTCAAGATCAATGATCTTGGATTATTAAAATACTTCTTAGGTCTTGAATTGATTTATACAAATTCAGGTATCTTCCTCACTCAGAAGAAGTATATTCAAGACATGTTGAAGAAGTTTAATTTGCAGGAAGCTAAAGTCTCAAGTACTCCTATGGAAGTCAACCTAAAACTTAGTGCTCATGAAGGTGATGAAGTCCAAGACATTACAGGATATCAAAGTATGGTAGGTAGTTTGAATTATGCTACCTTGACTAGAATTGACATGGCATATGGAGTTAGTGTGCTAAGCCAATTCATGCACAAACCAAGGGTACCTCACCTAGAGGCAGCAAAGAAGATCTTGAAGTATCTAAAGGGAACTCAGAACCATGGTTTGTACTTTCCTTATACATCAGACATTGATATTAAAGTGTATTCAGATGCAGATTGGGCAGGATGCAAGGATGATAGGAGAAGCACATCAGGATACATATGTTTTGCAGGTGATAAACCTATTTCTTGGTCAGCCAAGAAACAACCTACAGTAGCTTTGTCATCTACTGAAGCAGAGTATAGAGGGCTAGCCAATGCCACTCAAGAAGCTATCTGGTTGAAGCTTTTGTATACAGAGTTAGGCCTATATACAAGGCCACCAATTATCTTTGGTGACAACACAAGTTCTCTTCACCTTGCAGCTAATCCAATATATCATGCTAGGACAAAACACATAGAGGTTCATTACCACTATGTGAGAGAAAAGTTGCTAAGCAAAGACATTCAGTTGACTTATGTGTCTACTAACATGCAATGTGCAGATTTACTCACTAAAGCTTTGGATGGAAACAAGTTATGGAGATTCAAATCCATGATTGGATTGCAGGATGTGATTGAAGAATGAAGTTGAAGACTTGAGCCAAAATGTCTGGCTTGAGGGGGAGCTGTTGGTGCAATTCAAGCCTTCACCTTTGGCTTGGAACCCTTGAAGGATATCTCTACATGAAGCAAGAGTCATAGGAACTTATGCTTATGAACTATTACCATTTTTACCTCTTGTAAAAGTCTTAGTGACTTGGCGCATTATGCAATCACGCCTAATTGATTGAAAGTCGCGGAAAAGGTTGTTGATTGATTGAGAGAATATCTCAATCAACTTTTTTAGGTGAAAAATTTTAGGAGATTGATTTGAATTCTAATTCAAGCTCTCACTCAACTCCTATAAAAACTACAAATCAAAAGTCGCAGTTGTTCTTCACTCATCCCGAGGCGTTACTGTATCAATCATTGAGTGTGTGAGGTCTACTCTATAGCCTACACCTCTGAGTACCATTGAGCTATGTTTATCATGCCAATGGGAATGTACATTTACATGATCTAATACAAATATTTACATTCATCATCTCTATTATTCTCTGAGTGTACCACTTCAACTACTGTCAACTTCAAAGAGACATATCTCAGTGCCTACTGAACCAAATCAAGTGATTCAAAGCTTGATAGATTCAGCTCAAAGCATACCACAAGCATACAAAGTTTGAAGCAACTTGGTTCAGCCAATTCCAAGAAATCGTGGTCGAAGTACTCACTTTTGCAGTTCTTACAGTAAACGAGTAATTTCCGGTAGAAGAACGAAGTAGATCTCGCAGAGTAATGCGAAGCTTTGTATGAGAGATAGCTCACTCTATAGCTAGACATCTCTACTTTTAGTTGATCAATCTTTCTGGTGAAAAAGATATCTACACACAGTACAAAGTCTGACCGGAAAGAGGCTGTCTGAACTAGAGGAGTTTTTTCTTAAACTTCAGAAAGAGTTCAGTAAGTTAAGAAAGTTCACGCGTCACTTCCTTACTCCATGTATGTTCACTTGAAGTAATTATAAACAGAATTGAAGTTCATTCCGGTACAATTCCGGTACGATTACGGTGACAGTCCAGTGGCAGTCCGGTGAAATTTCGGTGAAATTTTTTCCAGTAAAGTTAAAGCACAGTCTTATATGTTGAGCGCTAGACTTTGCTAAGCTATTGATTGATTACAGAGAATTTCTGAATCACTCTAACTTAGTTCTTCTTGGTGTGGCGGTTTCCGCAAGGCTCAGTCTTCGTCGCGTCATCAAGGAGTAGAATCGGAGAAAAGGATCAAAGAGGGTTGGTGCAAAGCAGGATTAGCAGTACCAACTCAATTTTCTGAGTGCATCCAACCATCTCTCCCAACAGAGAGCACCAACAAGATCTTATGCAATGTACTGACGAAATTAGTGAACAATAAACGCTCTGGTTGGGATAAACAGCTACACCATGCTGTTTGGGCATACCGAGTCGCCTAAAAAACGGTACTCCAAGCCACCCCCTTTCAGATGGTGTTTGGCCAAAACGCAGTGCTACCATTGGACTTCCTAATACCTACACTGAAAGTAGCACAAGAACACGAATGGACGGGTCATGAACTATCCTCTAGACTTTTTGACCTTGAACGATTAGGAGAAACAAGACTGAGGGCAGCTGCAGGGATATATGGAGCTAAGAAACGACAGAAGGCATATTTTGACGCCCATGTTAAGGATAAAGGTTTGAAGGCTGGCGACCTAGTACTAGTATACACGTTGAAACAACATGCGAGGAAACTAGAGAAGAGAGGCTACGGACCCATGATCATTAATAGAATTTCAACAAGTGGAGCAGTACAACTAGCCACATTAGAAGGTGACGTTCTCCCGAGCTACATAAGCGGATGCAGGGTCAAGTTATATCAGGAACCTCTCACAGAGGAAATGCTAAGCCGACTCAATACTGCTAAGAAACGCAAAGAAGAAGAAAAGCGAATTCGAGAAGAGGCCCAAGCAGAAGCTTTAGAACGCATCTGGAGAATGAAATTAAGAAGAAGAGGTAGAGAGCAACCTAGGCCAGATGCCGACGTAGACCAAGGATATCACATGGCTATGTGTGAAGTTTCACGTATCAGCTCTCATAGGATAATTGATCGACGTCCTTTTATAACCTTAGATATAGGACAAGGAAAAAGCGCAAGGACTGTAAGACCCTTGATTGACTCAGGTGCAGCCACTAGTGCTGTTCAATTGTCTTACTGTCAAGAGTTGAAATTAACTGTCAATCCTATAGAAGCATATCTCATAGGATTGGGAGGTGTGGAAACCCCTTGCCTGGGCGAGGTGGATCTTCCCATCTCCATTCAAGACGAAGTGATGACAGTCAAAGTACTAGTGTGTCAAGATGAGGACCTCACTGAGCCTCTTGTCTTGGGTCAGGACTGGATCTATGATCATGCAGTCAACCTCAACCTAAGAAGTGGACTTCTTCAGGTATGGGTAGACCATAGCCGAATTACAGTTGAATTGGAAAAGGAGGCACTCAAGGAACTAGGTAAAGCACAAACTCCTGGTCCTTCCAGGGGCGCACCTAAAGTTGACAATGCTATTTTTGTCCAACACTGTATGATGCAGAAAGAGGCTTGTCTCAACAACGGAGCCAGGGAGAGGACGGAACTCCCTTCTTTTCCAAAGACCAGAAGGTTGCAACAACCAACGGCAGATCAAATACAAAAGAAGCAGAACACTACCGATACTGGATGCCAAAAAAAGGAGCAGAGAAGATTGTTTCATCCATGGAAAAAAGTATGGAGGCGAAAAGGCGAATTCCCTGTTCAGACCAGGCCAACCCCACACCCAAAACCTCTTATTAGTAATCAAAAACACGACACTAATAAGAAGTCCTTCATTAATTCTTCTGCAAAAGTGAAGTCTATTTGGGTACCCAAGAAGTCAATGAAGGCCAGCCCACAATCACGACAAATCTGGGTGCCTAAGGCTTGCTTGCGGGCTCAAATAGCTACACCACGGCCGCAACCGGTACAACATGTTTCACTCACTCGAACATCTGAGGCCCAGTCTTACACCTCACGCACGGACACATATTCTTCCATGAGCACTAGTAGAATCATTGGTAAATGGGTCCCTAAAAAGCCTCATCTTCAAGCAGATACCCCTATCAAACTCTTCAGAGTCTCCACAAAATCAAGATCAAAGCCCATCCACTGCCTTTGGCAACCTAAAACTTGTAATAAACCCCCGGACCCCAGTTGTAAATCCATGCCCACCTACTAACTACGTCACTCTCACACTACATCATTCCACTTAGTTCTTAGGCCCAACCAATTCCTAACTACACACACAAGCACCGAGCACTTATTAACCTACTAATCTCTCCCGAACCTCATGATAATGTTGTAATGAGGACAAAAACGGTTCTAACTTGTCCTTTACAATGTTAACACATGTTTCTATATTCTCGACAGAACCAGCTAGCAAGCAATAATGATGGCAGAAGCTGGAGGCACTAGTTCCCAGGCAGGGTCCAGCGCACAGATTGTGGACATTGAAACTATTCTTCTGGAACCACCACTCACCGAAAGGCCTCAAGAACTTCAAGCGGTGCATGTCCTTCCTATCCAGGACCCTCCTCAAGGGCACACTTCTCAAGTGGGGAAACATGCTCATTGGTTCAGTGATGTAGCAGGGCCATTGGGTGACGGCACCTACTTTTGGGAAGCAGAAATTGAATTTAATGGCAAATGGGGATGCTACCACTTTTTCGCTCGGGAATTCGAGAACTATCAGAATGCAGAGGTAATGCGATCAGTTTGGACCAAGGCAGGCCTGGATAGATATTTCATAGCACACTTGCCTAAACCTGATTTTCTACGCTGCTCCTATTTCATAAGTACCATAACTCCTAGCAGGGTCAAGGGAGGCGATAGTACTTTTGTACTACCATCATTGTTGCGAGGACACGAACTCAAGAGATTCAAACTAACCCTCAACCTGATACGGGAGGCATTGAACATGCAAGGTATGCACATTCCCACCGAGAAAGAAACAATGGTTCCGGGTAGGATGAAGCATAAGGATCTCAATAAATTGAAGGACATGGTGACAATGACGCCTACCATTGCTCTCCACTTACGAAATGTTATGCAACATTTTGCTTTTCCCGCACAAGAACGATTCACTATGCCCCCTAAGAAAATATGGTTCAGCTTATACTTGGCAGAAACAGAGAACCTCACCCTCAACATACTGCACTGGGTCATCGATCAGATACACCTAGCCCATCAGCGCTGGAATAAGAAGCAAAAAAATGTACTTCATGGCTGTTGTGCCCTAACAAGAATAATTTACAGGTGCCTAGCATATGACGTGCCCATTCAAAGAGCACTAGTGTGGTCCAGGGCCCAAGAATTCCAAAGGCGACTATCAACAGCGGGTCCTCCATCGAAGAAGATGAGAGGGGGCGTCCAATTACCATGTGCTCAACCAAGGGGAGCCACTACCACACCTGAGGTGACTCCTCCTCAAACTAGGCGTGTTCGGCCATTCACCATTCGTCTTCCCAGACCAAGTACAGAAGGACCCAACTTGGTGTTTCCCCCCATTCCATCAGACTTGGAATTTCCACAGGGATTTACTCTCAATGACCTCACGGATGAATAAGTTGCCAGACTGATCTACGAATCTAATCTTGAAACAGAAGCAGACCAGACCCAGGAACCACACCCCACCACAACAACACCAGCCCCGACATAACCAGTCGTCGTAGAAGTCAAAGGAGATGAACAAGAGGCAGGAGGACAAGAAGAAGAAGCCGACGAAGAACAATATCAAGAATATGATGAACTCTCAGAGCTAGCAAGTGCCCCAGCATATTCGGCACAAATAAAAAGATTGTACCAAACCATGAAGCGAGTTCAGGAACAACACAAAATGTCACTTGAATGAGGCAAGGTACTCATGAGCGAACTATTGGCTGAGGAAGGTGTGGACGATATGTTTATCGAATCCATGAACCTACACACAGAGGCAGTCGGCTTGGATGAGGCCATGACATACATTAATCGATTTGAGAAACGTGTGCCTGCCCGCCCTAGGCGATCTGGAAAACAAATACACATCAATGTATCAGAACCGGAAGGCAACACGCAAACAGAAGAACATCAGGAGGAACCACTCTCCCCACCCACCTCACCTCTCGCTACACAATTCACCTCACCAACCGGCACGACCATGCCCTTTTCTACCACTACCACAGTTGTCATGGGAATTCCTCTCTCTCCCGGTATCCAATTTGGAGGAGTTTCCATGCCCACCTTCACGACACTCTTCACAAATATCACTTCCACCCCACCCACTGTCCCCATCTTTACAGTCACACACACATTTGACACAATGGAAACATCACCCGCCACAGTACCACCCCCACCCCCCACACAACCTCAATCTCCCATACCCCCTCCACCAACTTCACCACTTGATTCCACAGCATTCACAACTCCCTTCCCCATCCCCATTCCCCCTGCATCTTCATCTTTACCTGCATCCTTTAATGTAAATAGTATATTCCTATCATTACATCAGTGTGTATATCAACTTCAGCGTGAGTACAGGGATCTCGAAGGCCGCCATCAACAGTTGACAACGAATCATCAGAACCTACAAAGACGACTCACAACGCCAGAAGAAGAAAATGCGGAACTCAACCAGCGCTACACAACTCTCGAGCAATCCCATCAAACACTCCTGGAGACACCCCAACCATCAGCAGAACCCGGTGTCAAACAACTTGAAGCCTTGCTGGAGGTGTACCAAACAGATAACCTGAGAGTCCGGCGTAATTTAACCCTACTTCGCAAGCATATGGCTACAGCACTTGAAGAAAATAAACGGTTGCAGAAACAAAATGAAGAAAACCTGGAAGCAGCCATGGAAGGGTCCCCCCATGAGATCGATCCAGAACAGTTCAAAGCGGTTCCCACAGAAACAATGAAAACCATCTTGGAAAGTTATGCGGATTTATTAGACGCACATGATGATTTGGAAAGGGAACGAGATGAGCTACGTAGCCAGCTCAGGGAAAAGGAGGCTCCAACCAAGGTAATAGAAACGGCCTCGACTTTAGAGGAAGTAAAGGCATTGACAGAGCAGGTGGCTGAACTCCAGAAAAAGTTACTAGAATATGAAAGGCAGCCCTCCCCAGTTGTAGAACCCGAACCGGAGGATTTAGTACCCATTGAGGTGGATGAAACATATGAGGAACCATACGTTCCTATGCCAATGCCAGGTGGTGCACAGACCTCAGAAGGACTGGACACATTAGAAGTTGAAGTACCTGAATGGCTCCAAACACTCGAGAAGACAGCAACAACCCATGAAGATAGAGTGGCCATTCAAATCCAATCTATGGCAAAGTTAGAAGACATCATCATTAAGTTTGAATACTTTCGAAGCATGTCTCATCATAGATGGATCGGCACCAACGATGATCAATATGTGCCATATTGTGTGCTCCTCGCGGATTACAATGCAGAGATTCAACGCAGTTGTGGCAAACCTCCAACTTTTGCCACACAATTTGGGCCAGAGGATATCCCAGAAAGTGCAAAGAAAGGCTCCATTTATCAACCAACCTGGAGAATCCGTCTTCTTGAAACCTACCCGGAAATGGTTCGTACCTGGACTAACATGCCCCTTTTTATTAAATACAATCCTTGTTATGTTCCAGTATTCCGCCGGTGCACTTGGCCAGAGTTTACCATTACTGTCAAGAACGTTAAGGGTTGCGCGAAGTGGTTAAATTATGTTTATCTAGCACCGCCACAAGGCCCTCCCACTGTAAATTACATGATTTCTACCATCAGACACTGGAGCACTCGACTACGGAATACCCCCGATGTGATGGCACAAATGTGTATGAAAATCTTTGAACTAATGCTAATCACCTTCAGGACGTTCAAGAATATTAAAGACCCCCACTTCTCAGGTGTCGGATTTCTTACAAGAAATCAAGATCTGGTATACGACATGAGCACAACCCCATCCATAGAGGTAATATATGCTTGGCACGCCAGAATAAAGTACCTCCCAGCTTGTTTTAAACAGACATTCGAGGAGATGTTCATAACGGGATTTTGGGAATATCACTCAGAAATATTTGTACCCAGGCCCTCACATCTCCTCCACTTATTCGCTGTGGAGAGAACCATCTATTCAGAACAACTGCGGGTGCCACATCCGGACGTACCAGGACCAGTGAATTGGGATGCATTATTAACAGATCTAGCACGGGGGCTCAGATTAGAAGAACATCACCTCGCTTCCGACGTTGTCCAATATTACGTTCAACGAGCATCTAGACAAGGTTCTGTCAGGGGCGACAGATGCGAGAGTGGGGGGGTGTTGGCAGCAGTCAGGGAACCGAAGGAGCCACAAGACAAAGAGGGTCGGAACGAAGAGATAGCACAAGCAGACACAGTAGCCAAAGAAGATCTGGCAAGTAGGCCATCTAAATTTTTCAGACATCAAGGAGTGGAGCACACAAGAAGAAAGAGCAAGTAGGGAGCTCAAAGATGTGTACGACAAACCAACAAAGAAAATCCCTACACAAATAGTGATTTTAATCACTAAAAACCATTGTAAATACCATTTCGTATTTTTGTAGCTCCATTTTGTGCAAGCCAAGGAGTCCTTGAGCTTGAGGAGCCTTAGAAGTGCCTACATATCAATTTTTGTATTTTTTAGACTCCGTTTAAGCCCTCAAATTGGCCCTGGAACCTAATTTTTAACTAGGTCGGACACTAGGTCTGGACAGGGCCAAAGCTCGTCAAAAACTATAAAAGGAGCTAGAGAGCTCATTTTTGAGGTTAGATTGTAATTGAAATGAACTTGTAAGAGCTTCTTGAAAATGATCTAAGAACTCCATTGCTTCTCACTCTTTGTTTTGCCGTGTGTGTGCGTGTGTGTGTATGTGTGTGCATGTTTGTGTGCTTCTCACCCACGCACTTGTGCCTCCACTTGCTCGAGGTCTTCATACCATCCTTACGTCTTCCCGGATTGACATTAAAGGAGGTGCTACTCATCACTGAGCTACAGTTTCTTAATCCAAACCACATGACCGTACAAGCAAAGACACCCCAGTTGGTAATAAATGCAGTTTTTGGTATATCTTCTTCGGACATTCTCACTTGGTTGTAGCCACTGTATCCATCTAGGAATGAATACATCTCGTGACCTGCTACTCTATCAAGCAGGGTATCCAAAAAGGGGATTGGAAAAGGATCCGGTACGGTTGCTACATTTAATTTTCGGTAATCTACACAGATTCTCAATTGCTTGTTTTTCTTAGGCACAATCACAATTGGAGAGATCCATTTAGCATGCTCTACTGGTACGATGAATCCGACTTTTAATAACCTATCAAGTTCTGCCTTTACCTGAGATGCATAATGGGGATTCATCCGATAGCTGGTTTGCTTTATCGGTCTTGATTCTGGCTTCAGCATGACCCTGTGCTGGTAGATACGGGGGTCCAATCCCTTCATGTCTTTGTAGTCCCATGCAAAGACGTCGGTGAATTCTCGAAGTAGCTGGATTAAGCCTACTTGAAATGTTTCCGGTAAGTTTTGCTTTATCTTTACAGGACGTGGATGATCTTCATCTCCTAAATTGTAAGTGATCAGCTGATCTTCGGGGACATAGAACTGTTGATGTTTCTCTGTGTTGTCTGTTGGTTTAAAGAGTTGCTGCAGTTCATTGTCATGTGTCGAGACAGTGTCTTCCTTCTTAGCCTCTTCTATGACGGGTATTACTGTACAAACTGAAGCATTCCAATTATCTACAATGGTCTGTAGATCAACAGTTCCTAAGGAAATTAAATCAGCGTTATTCTTCAGAAACTCTTCTTCTTCATCTTCTAACAATCCATCTAGCATATGGACTGGTTCAGCAAAATATGGTCTAGCGTGTAGCTCGCAGGGTTGTATAACATCTAATTTTACCACATATCTACGATTGGCATCTTTAAACGTAAGCTCTTGTGCAGACCAGTCCTGTATTACCTTCGCATGCTTCAGCCAAGGTCGGCCAAAAAGAAGGTTGTAATCCAAAGTGGATTCCGGAAGATCTAGTATAACAAAGGTCGTACCTTGTAAAGTGATGGGTACATTCCGAACAAGTCCTACGGGATGGACTCTTGATTGATCTGCCATTCTGACAAAAAATTAAACTGGTTCGATTTCGGTCCATCCTAATCTTTTGCATAATGCCGCAGTCGCAATGTTAACACCAGAGCCTCCATCAATTAATACCTGCGTAATCTTATGATTCTTATACCATACTGTAATCAAGGGAACTGAATGATCAACCGTAGAATCAAGTTTCGGTTGAACTGCTACTGTTGCCGGAATACAAGAAGGTACCGGACTGAACTGTTGTTGGAACTGTTGGCGAATCCCAGGTACTAATGCCAGTAGTTGGCCCAGAGGTAGAGTGATAGATGCCTTAGATAAGATTTCCCAGGCCTGTTGAGATTGATTGATAGACTCTACTGATGTTGAAGTTGATGCCTCTGCTAATGCGTAGGTGTCTACGGTTGGTAATGTATCTGCTGCTGATGATGTTCCTGCTGCTAACTCCCTTTGTTGTGTTCCTTCCTTTGTTAACGAGGGCTGGGTTACCGGAATAGGCTCTAGGAAGACTGGTGGTTCTGTTGTGGTCCATTGGCTAGCCTTGTTGTACATTCTGTGTTGTTCACGTATCCCTGGTTCAAATATTTCTGCTGCCGGTTGCAGTTGTTTACCGGAACGGGTCTGGACTGCAGCAGCCTGTGTCTCCACCGGTGTGATTTTTACCATGTTGGCCATTGGATTTTGACGTTCCTTCTTCCTTTGATCATACTCAGCTGCATCCTTGCAAAATCTCCTAATATGTCCAAATTCGCCACAAAAATGACAGCGTGGTGGTGGTAAATTGGGATTTTCCGGTGGTGGTCCGTTCTGCCAGCGGTTTGGATTATAGTTGTTATTCCTCTGTCCTCGGTAATTTCGATATCCTTGCTGCTGGTTGTTTCTCATTTGTGGAGGTACATAGTGGTTGGCTGGCTGTCCTTGTTCCTGGATAATTGCATTGACAGTCGCTGTTCCCTGTACTCTAGCATTGTATGTGCAGTTTTTGGTGGTGTGTCCGGCAATGTTGTAGATAGCACAGAATGTCTGATTAAGTGCGCAATTGGCACTGGTATGTCCTGAATTTTTGCATGTGTTACAGTATACTTGTCTAGTCATATCTTCTGCAACATTTTTGTTTGCTTTTAACCATTCCAAATCTTCTGTAAATCCACCGACTTTGTGTTCCAGTTGTAGAGTCATTGCAATGATTGCATCGAGGGACATGGCTCCGACACATCTTATGATCATGATCTGCTTAAGTTATGGAACCAAGCCATTGATGAACCACTGAGTGATAACGTCATCTGGCAAGTTAGCGTGGGCTGGTGGTAGCTGCCTTAAGTGTGTTCTGAAGAGAGTAGCATACTCCTGTACGGTTTGATTTGCCTTTTGTCTATTATTCTGCAGATAATTAAAAATTTTGGTTGGATTCTTTTTTAACCTGAATCGCTGCAAAAAAGCATCTCGTACTGCTTCGTAGGTGCCAAAATGATTAATATCATATTCTGTAAGCCATCTAGCTGCTTCATTGACAAGTGTAGATTGGAAGACAATGGCTTTGTAGGCCTCGTCCGGTGGATGGTTGAGAACTGTGTAGCTTATCTCGAAAGTGCGTACGTGAGCATCCGGATCATCTCCTGGAAATCCACCAAACTTCGTGTATGTCACTCCCGTTGGAGGTGGCCTGGGTGGGCATAACTGTTGTTTTTGTTGTTGTCCGTTCATCGTGAGTGTATTATATCTTCCTTCTGTATCTCGGGCCGGAATATCTGAACTACTGGAATCTGTATCGTCGGATGGCGCACTTTCCGGTGCGATTATCTTGCTTAATATGCTTCGAATCTCTGTTTCAAACAGCTTTCCTTCCTTCTTGATGTCCAGTGTATGGGAACTCGCTTCCAAGCACGGTGATTGGGCTGAAGATTCAGCAGAAAATGCTAAATCGTCACCGAAAAACTGTGATTCTCTTACCGAAATATCACCGGAAGGCACCGAAATTATGCCCGAATACGGTGTTTTTTCGTCTTCGCCGATTTCTTTGACTAGAGCGTTTCTAATCGTAGATGAATCTGAATCTTTTTCCAAGATTGTTAAACTAGTTTCCAACTGCGTCTTGGTAGGTTCTGGACTTACTATATCTTCGACAGACTGTGCCGAAATAGTACCGGAATGTACCAGAGTCGTAACACGTTCTACCGGAATATGACCGGAATCAGTTTTAACGTTCTTAACTTTCTTGACAACTGGGTCAGACTTAGTTGTACTTTTACCTTCCAAAGTTGTCTTTAGTACATTAAGTACTCCAGACTGATGGTTCTTGGGATACGTTTCACCGGATCGAGTAACCGGCATGTATCATTTTTTGTACTAATCGCATAGTATTACTAACGGAACAGTTTGCAACAATCTGATTCTGTTGCTACTGCCAATCGAACGATAATCTAATTCTGACAGACGACTGACAATCTTGATGCCACCTTCCCACAGACGGCGCCAAGTGTTGAGTGTGTTATAGTAACGGTAACGCTGTGTTACTGTCTAGCCGAAATCGTTACCGAACAAATATTAAACGTAAAATAGTGATTCATCGTAAATTGTGTTAAACTTCCAGTATCGTCACCGAAACAACGTGGGTTCTTGGGAGTGGTAGGGGTCTGTTAGACAGAGGCCCTGTACTAATTTCCCAAATCTTTGCACAACAGTAAATAACCATTAACACGTCTTAGCTCAGTTATTAGCCTTCATCAAACAATATCCGATTTCTGGGAATCTGTGTATCTAACTCTTACAGACTAAACTGGCTATTGAGACAGGGCAGTAGTCCGAGTGTTACAACAATACTAACAAGTAATAGGTATTATATTCTCGTAAATCAACACACAACTTCTTCATGACAGGTATATATGCCGGATAGCAGACAAACTCACAGTAGGTAGTAAATCAACCAGAACATACTATAATCGATGGATTCATTCGTCACAAAACTTATCAGTACTCTTCAATCAACTTATTCATGCTACTGAAGATACTAGCTCTTCCTCATAATCGGGATTACCAGAGAATGATACCGAAGGTACTGAATCCGATAGCACAACAGAGCATACGAGAACACACTTCCAGTTATCTATTCGGAATTCCCACTATCAATTAGCTTATGCAAAGAAATGACTGACAGTACGTAAATCCTGGGAACTTATACAACCGAACACAACGCCAACAAGCAGACACACAACCTTTTACTTACGATTCGTTACTATGCACCACAGTATCAGTGGGCGAGGCGGAATGATCAGAACACTAACAAGACTCAGACTACACAACAATACATCACACAGGCTTCGACAATCACTCTGGCAAGTCCAGAAAAACGGGCTCTCGACCACTCTTTTTCCATTGCTTTATAAAGATGTTTACAGGATGCGCGTACCAACTTTTCGCGCGAATTTTGAAAACTCCATTACATCCGGCATACATTTGTCCTACTCCGGCGGCCGTTTAACATTACCCATTACCCATCACTGATCATCTTTTGGAAAAAGTGGCAGGAAAGGAAGTTTATAGTTTTCTAGACGACTTTTTAGGGTATAATCAGGTAGCCATTGCCCCTGAGGACCAACATAAAACAAACTTTGCAACTGAATGGGGAGTGTATGCCTTTAGGGTTATGTCTTTTGGTCTAACCAATGCCCCTGCCACTTTCCAAAGATTGATGTGCCATGTATTCAAGGAGTTCTTGAGGAAGAGCATGGAGGTATACGTGGATGATTTATGCACTTATTCAGCTATACGATCAGAACATATCCCTGAACTAGGAAAGATTTTTGCCAAATGCCGACAATATAGAGTATGCTTCAATCCAGAAAAGTTTGTCTTCATGGTTAGACAAGGAAAGATATTAGGACACATTGTCTCTAAAAATGGAATTTCCACAAATGAAGACAAAATCAAAGTGATTCTGGATTTGTCGAGACCCAAGACTGTTAAAGAAGTGCTAGCATTTATGGGACACTGCGGATACTACCGTAGATTTATACACATGTATGCTATAATTGCTAGACCTCTTTATGCATTATTGTCTCAGTTTAATTGGACAGAAGAATGTGAAAAGGCCTTTAACGAATTAAAGAGTCGATTGAGTTCAGCACCAATCCTTTGAGTACCTAATTGGAACAAACCATTTCACATTCACGTAGATGCTTCCAAGTTTGCCATTGGTTGCATCTTAGCTCAACCCGTAGATACAAGGAAGTTAGACCACCCTATAGCCTATGCCAGTAGACAATTGAATCAAGCGGAGCGCAATTATACCACGACTGAGAGAGAGAGGGTTTAGGGATGGTGTACGCAATGAAGAAGCTTCGACACTACCTTTCGGCAAACAAATTTAAATTCTTTATCGATCATCAAGCTCTACTATACTTAGTCAATAAGCCTTGTAATACGGGATGACTAGTACGATGGTTTCTATTATTGATGGAATTTGATTTTGAGGTAGTAGTCAAGAAAGGGAATACACACATTAGAGCAGATCACTTATCGAGAATGACACATGGAGAACCCGCCACAGGAGTACCGGATGATCTGCCAGACACTTACCTTTTTAATCTCAAAGTATGTCCCCAATGGACAGAAAAGTTGATCCCTATCCTCACTTATGGACCTAAACATGGGATCACACCAAATAGAAACCAAGACCTATAAAAGGCTAAAAACCTCCATATCATTGCTGGAAGTTTATATCACCAAGACTCAAGTGGATTACTCATGAGATGCATGGAAGAAGAGGAATAAGAAATGTGGCTAGCACATGTAAATCAATGGAAAACTCATTTAAATGCTAACGGTACATGGCAAACACTGAAGAGAGTAGGCATATATTGGCCAACCATGCAGAGGGATACACATAACTATGTATCAGCCTACCCAACTTGTCAAGAACGAAATCCAGAAGAGAACTCTACTCTATGCTACTCCACAGTAGCACCAAGATGGAGCATGCCTCTGGTAAAATTCTTGAGGACCCAAGAGTACCCAGAAGGAGCTACTCTAGCAAGGAAACGTGCACTCACAGAACAAAGCAAAGACTATGCTCTCATAGGAAAACAGCTCTTCAAGCGAGGAAGAGACAATCATTTACAAATGTGCATTCATGAAGACGAGTATCTTGCTATTTTAGAGATGGCACATACAGGAGCTGCAGGAGGACATTTTTCTGCAGATAAAACTGCAAAAAAGATTCTCTTTGCAGGAATGTGGTGGCCAACTCTACATCAAGATGCAGCCACATATGTTCAACAATGTGATGCCTGCCAACAAACGAAATATCCTATTAGAAGAGATGAAATGCCACTGAAACCCATGAGGAGTACCAGAGCCTTTACTAAATGGGGAATAGACTTCATAGGACCTATTAGCCCACTAGCTAAAGGATCCCATGCCGAGTACATAGTCGTAGCCACAGACTATTTGACCAAATGGGTTGAAGCCAAAGCAACCAACAAAAACAATGCGAGGACTACGGCCAAGTTTCTCTTTGAGAACATATTCACTAGATTTTGGATTGCCTATAGATATTGTGAGTGATAGAGGCACACACTTTGTGAATGAAGTGATAGAAGCCCTACTGAATGAATTCTTAGTAATTCATAAGAAATCAGCCCCATATCACCCACAAGCCAATAGACAGTCCGAAAGTTCAAACAAAATCTTGTGTACAGTCCTCACTAAAATTGTTAACAATGGTAGATCTGATTGGGACAAGCAATTACATCATGCTTTATGGGCATTCCGAATAGCCTGCAAAACAGCCATAGGAACTACTCCTTTTAACTTAGTGTATGGATAGAATGCCATCTTGCCAATTGATTTCTTAGTACCCACTCTCAGAGTAACAACAACTTACGAGTGGACTGGACATGAATTATCAGCTCAATTGGATCAAATAAAAAAGTTACATGAAACAAGGTTACAAGCTGTAGCAGGGATTTATGCTACTAAAAGGCGACAGAAGGCATACTTTGATGCTCACATTAAAGACAAAAACCTAAAGGAAGGAGATTTAGTTTTGTTCTATACTTTGAAGCAACATGCAAAGAAACTGCAAAAAAGAGGATATGGCCCATTGATCATCAATCGTATATCTACCAGCGGAGCCATCAGCTTAGCAACCCTAGATGGAGAAGTATTGCCAAACTATATCAGTGGTTGCCGAGTAAAAAAATATTTAGAGCCATTGACAGAAGAGATAATGTCACGACTAATAATGGGTAAAAATAGGTGCAAAGAGGAAGAAAGAATACGAGAAGAAGCTAGACAAGAGGTGCTAGAACAAATCAGGAAACGAAAGGAGTGGATGAGAGAGAGAGAGACGAGAGATATCGACAAGGAGAGAAACTCATCCCGATGGCCAACTTTAGAGCCACTGAAAACCTAGGACAGCAAATAAAGCAACCTTATTTGAATTTGGGTGCTGGAACAAAAGAGTACCACTTAGTGGATGCTCTCATTGACACAGGAGCAGCCATAAGCTATATCAAATATTCATTGACTCAGAAACTCAAGGTAGAATTATGCCCATCAAAGGCACAACTGCTTGGAATAGGAGGAAAAGTTACTCAATGTATAGGCGAGATTACCTTACCTCTACATCTCGAAAACAACACTATGGAACAGAAACTCTTAGTATGTCATGATCAGGACTTATTGGAAGAGCTCATGTTAGGTCAAGATCGGATAAATGGAGCTACAAAAAGGTGAAATGATATTTACAATGGTTTCTAGTGATGAAAATCACTATTTTATAGGGATTTCTTTTGAAAATATGACATACACTTCTTGGAGCTCCCTATGTGCTCCTTCTTCTTGTGTGTCCACTTCTCTGATGCACTTATTACACTTGTCCTTAACCTTGAGCTTCAACATATGTGAACAGTACTATGCACTGCTTCTGCCCATAACTTGTAGGGTAAGTCTTTGTTATGAAGCATAGTTCTCGCCATTTCCATCACACTTCGGATCTTCCTCTTAGCTACTCCATTTTGGGATGGAGTGTATGGTTGAGTGACTTGTCATTTGATCCCCCCTTTGTTTTAAGAAGCTGTCAAAATCATGATTAATAAATTGAACAGCTCCATCTGATCGGATGGTCTTAACAGAATTGGAAGCTTCATTTTCCACTTGGGTGATCCATTCACGAAACTTAGTAAAATTGTATGCCTTTGATTTCAAGAATACACCCAAATGTAGCAAGAGTGGTCATCTACTAAGAGAAAGAAGTAGAGTGATCCACTAAGAGACGGGGTGTTCATGGGTCCACAAAGGTCCATGTATATTAGGGCTAAAGGGTTCCTAGCTCTTGTCAAAGCTTCCTTTGGAATGGGAGCCTATGTTGCTTGCCTTGAGTGCAAGCCTAAATTTAATTTATTTTGATATGCATGGTGTCAAGGATTTGCTGCATGGCATCTGCAAGCCAGATGGAGTGATCCATCTTACGCAAATAGAAATTAGCCAAAGCACTATTCTAATATGACAAACCTATTTTTGTCTCCTTCACATGGTGTGCCAGATAAATCCCAAGATGGGCACAAACTATTTGTCTCCAGCATGATGTAGAGACAGGCACTCTGTACTATGCTAGAGTGATCCACTTTCTCCCTATCTCATGCAAGGCATAGTTAATGAAGGTAGTTGTTCTATTTAGATAGCTCTTCTATGCATCTTCTTCTTTGTAGCATCTTCTTTGCTATAGCAAGGCCAGATCAGCTTGTGTGCTAGAGAACTTAATCATGTGTGCTCAGTTTCTCTCACTCAATCTCTTTTTTTGTATCATCTGTAGACTGATCTGAGGAAGAGATTTCTCTAACCAGACTTGGATATAGTAGTGTTGAAGCTCTCTCTCTATCAACTCTTTTTGTTGCTCTTTACCTCATCGTCTGATGTGTTGGAATGTGTCCGCCTGAACACAGAGACGAGAATGGTCTACTCTCGCTTGTTTTTTCATGAGCTATGCACTCTTGTAGAGCAATGCAAGCTTGTCGAGCTTCCCTCTTGAGTCTCTTTGTGAGTCTCTTCTTGTGTCTCGGTTGCTACTCCTCTTCCAGCTTCAATTTGCAGCCACCACTGCTGTCTGAGGCAGAGATCTTGCTTGCTATGTGCAGAGGGAGCTTTGAGTTCTCTTTATCTATGCCCGATAGATGGCATAGAAGCCTTTGTCACTCTCTGTCATAGGCTACAGAGAATATTGAGACGGTCGTGGTAGAACTCATTCTCTCTCTATCATTTCTCTCTTGTTCTCTAGTTTAGAGACGGTGCAGATGGCGTACCACTATTCTATCAGCACTATCGTGCTTCTTATAAGTGCATGAAGATATGACAGGCTCGCCCTTCCTAAGAGAAGCATGCGGATGACCCGCTCTCTATTGGTTCTTTTGGATCCTCCTTCTATGATTTCTAGAGAGGATCTATAACTTTGATGTGTTGTAGAAGTCTTCTATGCTCTATGCATCTCATGAAAAAGTGTTGTCGAACCTTACGATGCTACTGCAAAGAGATTGTTGTATTGTTGATGTAGGTTTTACTTACCGAAGCATGGTGATGGTCTAAACTGACCGAAGCATCATGATGGTTTGAACTTACTGAAGCATTGCAATGGTGTGAGCCAATCATGATGCTCAACAATATGTGTGTCGTTGTGATGGTTACCAATGTTTTAGGCATCGTGATGGTCCAAGTCAATCGAGTCGTCATGATGGTGTGAGCCAATCGCGATGATCAAGGGTCAAGTGAACTGTCGTGATGGTTCAATGACACATGGGTCACAAGGCATCGCAATGGCATGAGCCAATCGTGATGGTGTAGGGTAGCCATGATCGTTGCAATGGTATGTTGGATTGTCACGATGGTCCACCTAAACCATTGCAATGGCCCACCTAAATCATGGCAATGGCATGAGTCTGTCATGATGGTCCACCTAAACCATTGCAATGGCCCACCTAAATCGTCGCAATGGCGTGAGCCTGTCACGATGGTCTGGTCACATCATGGCGATGGCATGAGCCAATCCCGATGGTGTGACATCGTCGCGATGGCATGAGAAAATTTTGATGGTCCACCAAAATGCTAATTTTTCAAATGTGTCTCTTGATTCCTTTGTGCGCAAGGGTGCTCTACATCATGCTTATGATGTATTCCCAAAAAGGCAAAGTTGTCAAACCATCATGATGGTCCGACACCCATGGTAGAACTGACAAAAATTGAAATTTATTATCGTGTCAGAGCTTTCCTACTGTACTAGAGTGCTTTTCCTGCAAAAAAAACTCAAAAACTCACAAGCATGTACTAGCTCAAGAGCTCTCTCTCTGTCTCATGCGCAAATGAGAAAAATGGAGAGAATAGGTGAATATGGTGAATTTTCTAATTTTTAGGGGATGCAAGAGGATGATGTGGGGGTGAAAAGGGAGTTTAGGGGAGGTGAAAAACACAAAAAACAATGAAAAAACAACAACAAAACTGAAATGAATTACCTTCCAATGTGAGTTCTCACTAAACTCTTACCATCAAGCGTTTGTCCTAGAACTCAATCCCCGACAACGGCCCCAAATTTGGTGTTGTTCTACGATAGCATAAGTTTGTAAGCCGCCGGATTGGCAATTGTAAAATTTGACTCTTAACGAACCGAAAGGTCGTTGCATTGATGTTGCATCCTTGATTGATGATTGTAACCTTTATATAAATCAATGAAAAAGACACTTTTGATGACGATTAGTGGTATCACCAGACTGTCTATCTGGGTGATTGATCTGTAACGTTGTTGTGGTGTACGTTTGAGTAACTCTGAGTATTCTGTCTCGTCTATGTCTTGTTGTTTATCAGTACTTGTTCGGTAAAGATTGTGTTGTGATAATATTCAAAGTAAGTTAAGTGTTGAATTACTGTTTCGCTGAGTATATTACTATGAGTCTGTGTACAGTAATGTTTACCTTATGCATCGATTACTCAAAGAGTCTTAATCTATGTAATGAGTCGGTACTTTGTGAGTGAACTGTCATTTGAGTAAGTCTGGCAAGGAAGAACTAGAGTTTTCTGTTAGTAAGTTGTATTAGCAGAGTTGTTTGGACGAACTGTCTTGTGAGTGAGTTGAGTTGATTTGGGAAAATCAAGTATAGGGCCTTTGTTTAACAGACCCCTTCCACTCCCAAGGACCCGAATAGATGTTTAAACACGTCTCTGACGGGTAGACCCACGTTTAACACTGGCGCCGTTTGTGGGAAAGTGGCACCCAATCGTTGCAAAGCGATTAGCGGAAAGTGGCACTAAATCGTTGCAAAGCAATTAGCGGAAAGTGACATCAGAGCGCTGTAAATTGAAAGTGGTCATAGATTGTGAATCGACGAGTAGTACGCAAAGTATTGCAAACGTGATATATGACAGTTACTCGTTCCGGTGAAACGTACCCGAAGTATAGGAGAAATGAACATTATTGGGCGATACCTAATTTGCTAAGGATGCCCCCATGAGCTAGAAGCGCAGATAAGTTTAACCAAGTTGCCAAGGAAGTGAAGAACGATAATAGTGATTCCGGTAACATTCCGGTGGAATGCAGTGCAATTTCGATAGATTTCGGTGCGATTTCGGCACAGTCTGTCGAACATATAGTAACTCTAGAGTCTACTAGGACGTAGTATGCAGTTAACTTAACACCATCTGGACAAGATTCGAGTTTGTCTGAGGATAGAAGCATGTTGGCCAAAGAAATCAGTGAAGGTGAAGAAGTACCTTGTTTTGCTGAAATTTCGATAAATTCCAGTGATATTTCGGTCCCAGTGATAGAGAGTTCACAGTTTCCAGGTGACGGTTTACCATTTCCTGGTGAATCTTCATTCCGGTCACCATTATTCAGAGTAAGCTTCCCTACACTTGATATCAAGGAGGAAGGTAGCTTATTCGAAGCTGAAATCCGAAAGAGACTGAACGATATTATCAAACCGGAAAGTGCACAGGCTGACGATACAGATTCCGACGGTCAAGAAACTCAACCTCGGAACTCAGGAGATAGTAACAATACAACAGCAAGCACCATGAATGGGCAGCAGCAACAACAACATCTACTTCCACCTTGTCCGGTTCCGACAAGAGTTACCTACACAAAATTTGGTGGATTTCCAGGTGATGATCTTGATGCTCATGTACGAACTTTTGAAATTAGTTATGCAGTACTTAATCATTCACCCGATCCGGCATACAAGGCCATAGTATTCCAGTCAACACTAGTTAATGAAGCTGCCAGGTGGCTTACCGAATATGATATCAACCATTTCGGTACCTATGAAGCAGTAAGAGATGCGTTTCTGAAGAGATTCCGGCTAAAGAAGAACCCTGCCAAAATTTTTGATTACCTGCAGAACAATAGACAGAAGTTGAATCAAACAGTGCAGGAATATGCCACCCTATTCAGAAATCATTTGAGACAACTACCGCTGGCCCATGCAAACCTACCAGATGATATCATCACGCAGTGGTTTATTAATGGTTTGACTCTGCAGCTCCGACAGATTATGATCATTCGTTGTGTGGGAGCTATGACGTTAGATGCGGTTATTGCAATGGCTTTGCAGCTCGAAAATAAGGTTGGAGGTTTTACCGAAGATTTGGAATGGTTAAAATCTAGTAAAAATGTTGCAGAAGATCCGGCTAGACAAATGTACTGCACCACGTGCAAGAATCCAAGCCATACCAGTGCCACTTGTGCACTTAATCAGATGTATTGCGCTATCTGCAATACAAACGGACATTCCACCGAAAATTGTGCTTATAACGCCAAAGTGTAGGGTACAGCAACAGTAAATGCAATTATACAAGAACCAGGACAGCCTGCCACCCACTATATACCACCTCAGAGGAGAAATAATCAACAGCAAGGATACAGAAATTATAGAGGATAGAGGAATACCAACTATAATGGAAATCATTGGCAGACAAGAACATCACAAGAAGGTAATGCCTTGCCACCACCTCGTTGTCATTTTGCGGTGAGTTTGGTCACATCAGAAGATTCTGCAAAGATGCAGCTGAATATGATCAGAGGAAGAAAGAGCGCCAGAACCCAATGACAAATATGGTTCATATCACACCAATAGAAACACAAGCCGCAGTAGTTCAGACCCGATCCGGTAAGCAGTTGCAACCAGCAGTTGAAGTATTTGAACCAGGTATTCGTGAGCAACAAAGAATGTATGACAAAGCTAGTCAGTGGACCACCACAGAACCTCCAGTGTTCCCAGATCCAATTCCGGTGACACAAGTTCCACTGTCAAAGGAAATCGCGCAAGAGAAAGAGTCAATCCTAGTAACCGATGCCTCGTCTTCAGAATCAGTAAAAGGTACAAGTCAAGTAGATCAGGCATGGGAAAGTTTATCTAAAGTGTCCATTACTCTTCCTCTTGGACAGTTACTGGCATTAATACCAAGAGTTCGGCAACAATTCCAGCAGCAGTTTAGTTCTGTGTCTTCCTGCATTCCGGCAACAGCGACAGTACAATCGGAAACTGACTCTACGGTGGATCACTCGGTTCCTTTAATTACGATATGGTACAAAAATCATAAAACTACTCAAGTATTAATTGATGGTGGGTCCGGTGTAAACATAGCTACTGCAACACTTTGTAAAAAGTTGGGATGCACCGAAATTGAACCTGTGCAGTTTTTTGTTAGAATGGCCGACCAATCCAGAGTCCATCCAGTAGGACTCGTACGGAATGTGCCAATCACTTTGCAGGGAACCACTTTTAAGATGACTTTTGTAGTTCTAGAACTACCGGAGTCTAGTCTTGATTATAACCTTCTTTTCGGCCATCCTTGGCTGAAACAAGCTAAGGTTATACAAGATTGGTCCACACAGGAACTCACTTTCAAAGACAATAACCGAAAATATGTTGTAAAATTAGATGCTATTCAGCCCTGTGAACTACATGCTAGACCTTATGTGGCAGAACCAGTTCACATGCTAGATGGTTTATCCGATGACGAAGAAGAAGAATTTTTGAAGAATAACATAAATTTAATTTCCTTAGGGACTGTTGATTTACAAGTTGTTGTAGATCACTGGAATCCGGCAGTTTGTACGGTGATGCCTGTGACCGAAGAAGTAGAAACAGAAAATACTGCTGCTAAGGATGAAACTGCTATACAACAACTTTTACAATCAGTCGATGATTCAGAAAAACCTCGTCAATTCTATGTTCCAGAAGATCAGTTGATCACATATAATTTAGGGGATGAAGTTAATCCACGACCTGTCAAAATAAAGGAAGGATTGTCTGAAGTATTTCAAGCAGATCTGATCCAGTTACTTCGTGAGTTCGCTGATGCTTTTGCATGGGATTACCGTGATATGAAGGGTCTAGATCCTCGCATATATCAGCATCGAGTTGTACTTAAACCGGAAGCAAAACCAATTAAACAACCCAGCTATCGGATGAATCCTAACTATGCTGCACAGGTAAAGGCAGAGCTTGATAGGTTATTAAAAGTTGGATTCATTGTTCCAATAGAACATGCTGAGTGGATATCACCCATTGTTATCTTCCCTAAGAAGAATAAGCAGCTACGCATATGTGTGGATTACCGAAAACTGAATGCAGCTACGATGCCAGATCCGTTTCCTCTTCCATTTCTTGATACAATGCTAGATAGAGTGGTTGGGCATGAAATGTATTCATTTTTGGATGGATAGTGGGTATAATCAGGTCAGAATGGCTGAGGAAGATATACCAAAAACAGCGTGCATTACCAATTGGGGTGTTTTTGCTTGTACAGTTATGTGCTTTGGATTAAGAAATGCTCCTAGTACTTTTCAACGATGTATGCAGGAAATCTTCTCCCCCTATCTTACTCCTTTCATGCAAGTATATCTAGATGATTTCTCTTTATTTGGTAAGATGGTAGCACACCTGTATCATTTACGGTGTTGCTTTGAGAAGTGTCGTGAATACAGACTCTGCCTGAACCCAAACAAGTCTGTGTTTGCGGTTTCATGTGGTAAGCTGCTTGGCCATATTGTGTCTGCACAAGGCATACAGGTTGATCCAGATAAAATTGCAGCTGTGTTAGAAGCACATGTACCTACTACACCGAAAGAAGTGATGAGATTCATGGGTCAAGTCAGATGGCATGGTCGACATTTACGGTGGCTTGCTCATTTGGCAATACCTCTCAATAGATTAATAACCAGTACTCCTCGACAGTTTGTTTGGACTCAAGAATGTCAAACAGCATTTGATCGACTCAAAGGCTTATTAACGCAGGTTCCAATTCTACAACCTCCTGATTGGGAACGTCCATTTCATGTTTTTGTTGACACATCAGATATCGCCATTGGGAGTGTCTTAATGCAACAAACTGATAAGTGGTTTCGGCCTGTTTATTATGCAAGTAGAAGACTTGCTCGTGCAGAAAAGAATTATTCAGTAACTGAAAGAGAATGCCTTGGTTTAGTATATTCTGTAAAGAAATTTCGGCATTTTTTGTTAGGCCGAAAATTCGTCTTTCATGTAGATCATGTTGCGCTAGTATATCTGGTTCGGCAGCAGCATTTAGGTGGTCGTTTAACGCATTGGGTTCTACTATTACAAGAGTTTGATTACGAAGTAATCCATCGACCTTGAATTGCACATGCATTAGCAGATTTCCTTTCTCGATTGGATTCCGGTGAAGCTCCGGTCGGTGTTGATGACACCACACCTGCAATTTATGTTACTGATCCAATTAATGATGAATCTGCAGAACATCCTGTGACACCTACTTACTATGATCAGTTATTAGCCTTTCTTACTGATGGATATCTTTCTGCTCAGACTTCTCCTGCAATGCATAGGAAAATTACAGTTTACAGTTGCCGATTTCGGTTGATTGCTGGAGAATTGTATTATATGGATCACACTGGAGTCTTACTTTGTTGTATTCCTTCACATGAAGTAAACTCAGTTATAGCTTTGGCACATTCAATACCTTCCGGTGGACATTTTGCAGCAGATTTAACGCACCGGAAAATTCTGCAAAGTGGGCTTTGGTGGCCTACCATGTACAGAGATGTATCTCAGTTTGTCAAACAGTGTGACAATTGTCAACGGTCTGGACAGCCTTTACAACGACATTTCTTCCCTCTACAACCTGTCTTACCTTTAGAGCCTTTCCAGAAGTGGGGTCTTGATTTTATTGGACCTATTACACCTCCAGCAATTCTCAGTAATAATCATTATATTCTGACATGTACAGACTATGCTACCAGGTGGGCAGAAGCTTGGTCTTTACGGTCTACTATAGCTATTTCGGTAGCAAAATGTTTGATGAAAGATGTCTTTCCACGATTTGGATTACCTTTGGAGCTTGTTACAGATCAAGGCACACATTTTGTTAACAATTTAATGAAAGTGCTCACACACTCTTTGCAGATTCTGCATAAATTTAGTTCCCCTTATTATTCTCATGCTAATGGCTTGGCTGAAAGTACAAACAAGACTTTGCTGAATATGCTTCGAAAACTGATTCTGGAATCACCAGAAAGATGGGATCAATTACTACCTGCAGTATTATGGGCATACCGGACTACTTACAAAGTTGCCACCAGACTGACTCCTTTCAAACTTGCATATGGAATGGAGGCAATTGCACCAATGGATCTTGTAGTACCAAGCTTACGTGTGGCCATCTCTCAGAAATTGTTACCTGAAAATTCTTTGCCATTTCACACTCAGAGAACTAGATGAGCATCGTTGGGAAATTTTTTTTGACTCTTCAAGAAGTGCAGTTGCGGCAAGCTCGTACACATGATCAGTATCTAAAAACTCCAGTTTTTACGGTAGGGCAACTTGTGTTGTTTTATAATTCAAAATCAAATCGCTCTGCTGGAAAATTCAAGTTACACTGGTTTGGTCCTTACCGAATTACTGAACAAGTGGGCCCAGTAACTTTTCGGTTGACTACTTTGATCGGAATTCCTCTTCCGAAGGTGATAAATGGTTCAAAGTTGTGGCCGTATCATCAAGCGCCTGATTCGCACTGAAGTATTCTGCGGTTGCCTGCATATTTTTCTTTTCTTTTTTTTTTCTTCTTTTCTTTTCCTTTTTAGTTTTGTGTGATTACTAAAATAAGTCTATAAATATCCTCGTCTCATACCTAATTATGATCAACAGCCGCCCTGCATTATCATTATGTTCATGCATGCACACCGAAGTTATGAGATCATCATTTCAACATCGCGCGATGATTAACAAATTTCAATTGCTTCCCGTTCTCAAGTATCTACTTAACCTTTTTCATTCCACTATCAATCGCTATTGTGTTTGTGTGTTTTGCGTGCTCTGTGTGATTGTGCTATATGTATACCCTGTGCAATTGTGTTCGTGTGCTTGTGTGTGCGCAACATGGAAGCGTTAGCAAACTTTGCTGCGTTCCGTGATGGACTCCCCGCAGATGTAGGTGAGTTCTTGCGAATTTGCGGGTTGGTCAATTTCGCTGAATTGCCTTGGCATTCAGTGGATTGCCACCCTTTCTACGCACAAATCATCGCCGCCATCGTTGCCACACCTACTACGGAGCAAAGTTGGCCTATCACTTCACTGCCCTCTCGTACCGTAATTACCCTCCAAACCTTTGCTGATGCATTTCGGCTCTCTCCGCAAGGTCGAGAGAATGGACCTAATCTGCTGATAGCCACAATGAACCAATTATTCCCTAGGCACTCTTCTAACAAATACGCTATCCTTTGTCGCCCTGAGCATGAACGATCAGCATTACAGTTCTTAGTCGCTATCTTGAACCTGCAAAAGCGCACATATGGAATATCTCGACCCTTTTACTCCGCCATAGATCTAGCTGCCAGAGAACCTGTAAACTTTGCCTCATACTTTTTTCGCCGCATTCACAAAGAATGCGTTTCAATCATCAAACAGGCCAACAAGGGAGATATGCCACGATCAAGGTTACCGCATATTCTCAGTTTCCTATTTCTGGTCATCCAAGCAGCACAACCACCACACCGAGGACCCGTTCTGCACCATGAAGAGTCTGCACAGATATTGGACGATGATGAAGAGGATGACGAAGAGATTTTCCACCTCCTCCGCCAGAAAAGAATCAGAATTAGTTCATCGGATAGTCAAGTACAAGGTTCTGCCGCAGGTAATAAAGCAGATGATAAAGAAGAAGAAGGACGGGAAGAAGAAACCTTCCACGATACAGCAACATCCATGCATCCTGATTCATCAGCACAGTCCTCTTCGGAGCAGCAACAAGAACATGATGATACCACCAGCTCTGGAGATAGTTCTACTAAAGAGGAATCTCAGTAGCAATCAGAACAGGAAAAGCAAGAAGACCAACAACATATTATAAAAGAAATATTTGATGAAATGATCAAGACAGTAGAATCTGCAGTCGCCAATGTTGATGATACGCAACAACTCAATGAAAAGGTACTCGACACTACTACTCTGCAACCCACTCCTCCACCTGAACCTCCACTCAAGCCCATTGTACCTGACACACCCGACTCATCTTCCTCTTCACCGAACTATTCTCCACCAAATTCCCATCAGCTCCTCACAGCATCTTCATCTCAACCTCGTCCTCATCTTCCGCTTCCTTCGATTCCCATGATTTCTGAGCTTGCAACCATGGGTCAATTGCTGATTCAGCTATCGTAGCAATTACCAGTACAGATGAAAAATGTCACTGATAACATCCGGGATGAATTACAACTTAAGGTTGATGTCCTGGAAGCAGACCACTCCTCTACAGGAAGAGATAGATGTAGTCAAAACAGAAAATCATCAGCTGCACAATTTATGGAACATGCCCACCATTCTCGGGGCTCTGCAGAGATAGACCAGTGAGCAGTACAATGCAGATATCTCCAAAATTGTAAATTCAATGACCATGAAATTTGATATGCAAAAAGTAGACAGTACGAGCTATCCAACGCATGTTAAAACACTGAAAAAGGTTGCGTAGAACTCGAGATATGACCTTCGGAAGTTACTGCTCTGAGTGAGTATAACAGAGAACAAAACAGAGAAGTAGATAATGATAAATGTATAGATTCACATATGATTACAACCACATTGGCAATGAATCTTTGCACAATGGGAGTAGAATGATAGAGCTATGGAGTAAGCTCTTCAATCTCTACAAAATGACATGAGGTGGTCACGTAAAGGCATGCTAATCGCCTCTTCCTTCTTGCTCTTTTTATAGCTATTCTTGGAAGGAGTTTTGAATTCGAATTCGAATGGCTCCACGTAAAAGTGATCCCCAAAGTTATGAGATATTCCTCAGCTCAAAAATTCGTGGTTTTAGGTAGTTAGAGCCACGACTTTGCTTTTACATCATGGATGAGGTAATCCATCCTTTTCCTTTTTCTTTTTCAAATTACAAGAGATAAAAATGAACTCTTTTACAAGAGGTGTTCACATGACTACACATGTGACTTACAAATGAGGATAATATCAAGCATATCAAGCATGTAGGCTTGGGTAAAATGCACCAACAGCTCCCCCTCAAGCCTAACATGCTTGGCCTCCAAATAAGTCTTCAATTGTCCTTGATTTCCTACAAGCCAATCATCAACTTGAATCTACTTAGCTTTGTACCATCAAGAGCTTTAGTCAACATGTCTGCACATTGCATATCTGTAGAGACATAGGATAGTTGAATATCCTTGCTCATTATCTTCTCCCTTACATAATGGTAGTGGACTTCAATATGCTTGGTTCTAGCATGGTATACTGGATTAGCTGCAAGATGTAGTGAGCTTGTGTTGTCACCAAAAATGTGAGGTGTTGAAGAATGAAGTCCAAGATTTGTGTACAAAGACTTTAACCACATGATTTCTTGAGTTGCATTAGCCAAACCTCTATATTCAGCTTCAGTAGAAGATAATGCCACGATTGGTTGCTTCTTCGATGACCAAGAAATGATTTTTGAACCTGCAAATGATATATACCCGGATGTGCTTCTTCTATCATCTCTAGATCCGGCCCAATCTGCATCTGAGTAGACCTTTAGCTCAATATCTGAAGTAAATGAATAAAACAAACCTTCATTCATGGTCCCCTTTAGGTACTTGAGGACTCCCTTGGCCGCTTCCATATGTGGTCTTCTCGGCTTATGCATAAACTGACTCAATATGCTAACATTATAGCATATATCCACCCTTGTGAGTGTTGCATAGTTCAAACTTCCAACCAAGCTTTGATAGCTTGTGATGTCTTCAATTGGCTCTCCTTCATAAGCACTAAGCTTATGATTTTGCTCCATAGGTGTACCTGCACACTTTGTATTTTCCATCTTGAACTTGACGAGCATGTCATGGACATACTTCCTTTGTGTGATGTATATACCTGAATGTGTGTAGATCAATACCAATCCAAGAAAATAAGTGAGTGGTCCGAGGTCAGTTATTTTGAACTCCTCCTTCATTTGACTCTTTACCTGTTTGATTCCTTCAAGATCATTGCCTATGATAATAATATCATCAACATACACACATAAATAGATCACTTTAGATCCATTCCTCTTTATGAACAAAGAGGTATCCACCTTGCTAGCTTTGAATCCTTGGTCCTGTAAATAAGTCACCAATCTGAAATTCCAAGCTCTTGGAGCTTGCTTCAATCCATACAAAGCTTTCTTTAGTTTGCATACATAGTTAGGATGATGTGCATCCTCATATCTAGGAGGTTGTGCCATATACACTTCCTCAGAAATCCATCCATTCAAGAAGGCATTCTTTACATCAAGTTGATAGAGATTCCAATTTCTAGATGCAGCAAGACTAATGAGAACCCTAATTGTAGGCATTTTTGCAACAAGAGAGAAAGTCTCCTCATAAGCAATACCATGGGTTTGAGCAAACCCTTTAGCAACTAACCTTGCTTTGTGTCTATTTATACTTCCATCTAGATTCCTCTTGATTTTGTATATCCATCGAGATCCAATTACCTTCATAGATGGCTTGTTAGGTACAAGCTCCCAAGCGTCATTCTCCTTCAAGGCTTCCATTTCTTCATCCATTGCATCTCTCCAAGCTTTCTTGCTTTGTGCTTCTTCGAATGTGGTAGGTTCTTCATTGGTTGAATCCTTTGCAATGTAAATTGAGTGCTTGGTGACCAAAGAAGTATCGTAACCAAACCTCTCTGGTTTCTTCTTCTCCCTTGAAGACCTTCTAAGTGGTTGATGTGAGCTTTCGGGTCCATATGTAGCATCCTGCATCTTTGCTTTACCTTTGTTCTTCCATAGCTTTAGTCTTTCCAAGTCTTCTAGGTCAATCTCCGAATCACTTTCTTCAATCTGCTTTGGCTCCTTTGGTTGAAGTGATGGAAAATCTTCATCCAAGTCATATGGCAGCTTCACTTTCCTGTCATCATCAAACCATGATTTGTTTTCATCAAAAATTACATCTCTACTCACAGAAAATCCTTTATTGGTTGGATTGTACAATCTATATCCTTTTTGGTTTTGGTCATAACCAATAAATACGCACTTCTCTGCCTTGGGATCCAATTTCCCTCTTACTTGAGAAGGAATGTGAGCATAGGCTAAGCATCCAAAGATTTTACAATGCTCTAGACTAGGTCTTCTTCCATTCCACACTTCATATGGAGTTGTTCCATCTAGTGACTTAGATGGAAGTCTATTTATGAGATATGTGGCTGTAGACACAGCCTCTGCCCATAGGTAGTTTGGCAATCCCTTTTCATTGAGCATGGACCTTGCAGCTTCGACAATAGCTCTGTTCCTCCTCTCTGCTACACCATTGAGTTCCGGTGTATACCTTGTAGTGAGTTCCCTTTTAATGCCTCTTTCATGCAAGAAGGCATCAAATTCAGAAGAGAAGTATTCTCCTCCACCATCTGATCTGAGTCTTTTCAAAGTCCTACCTGTTTGGTTTTCAACAAGAGCATTATACTTCTTAAAGCAATTAAACACTTCATCCTTGTGCTTCATGAAAAATAGAATGGTCCACCGGCTACAATCATCTATGAAAGACACATAATATCTTGAGCCTGATATAGATGGCTCCTTACTTGGACCCCACACATCCGTGTGCACTAGATCCAAAGGATTTTGATACATATATCCTTTCTTATTGAAAGGTTGTCTATGAGCCTTGCCGAGTTGACAAGCTTCACACTTATAAATCATGTGTTGCCTTGTGATATTAGGCAAACCAAGTACACTTTGGTCCCTGCAAATTTGTTTGAGTGTCCTCTCACCAATGTGAGCAAGCCTTTTGTGCCATATCTCCAACTCTGTTAGAGTTTGAGATCCATAGCTAAACAAAGCTATGTTCTTTGTATCTTCCACTTCAAAAGTGAAAAGCCTTCCTGTCTTTTCTCCTTTGGCAATCCTTCTAAAGCCTTGCCTTGGATCTTCAACATATGCTCCAAATCAGTTGAATCTAACCTGCAATCCTTTTTCAACAATCTGTCCAACACTTATTAAAGTTTTGGTAATTGTAGGGACATACAAGACTTTCCTTAAGAGGTTCATATTCCCATCTGATGTCTTCACATTACCTATCTTCTCCACTGAGTGCTTTGTGTCATCTCCTGTCTGCACTTCATGCTTGTTATGAGGATCTTCCAAATCAAAAAGTAAAGCCACATTTCCTGCTACATGGTTTGAGCATCCCGAATTAATGTAAAATATGTGATCATCATCCTTACCCTTCTTCACTGATAGATTCATAATCAATAATGAATCTTCTTGACTTTGGTCCTCTGCATAGTTATTGTAGTCTCTTCTTCCTCTATGGCCACTTTGATAGTTGTTATTGTTGTAATTGTTGTTGTAGTAGTTGTTATTGTTTAGCCTCCATTGTATCTGCCTCTATTTGATCCATAGCCATCTCTATTGAATCCTCTTCCTCTTGAGTTCCTCGGGTTCCTGAAACATTCTTCAGTAGTATGGTTAGATAAGCCACATATATTGCAAGTTTGAGATGATTGGAATCTCCCCCTACCTTGCTTTCCACCTCTGCCTCTTCCTTTAGCTCTTCCTCTACCTGCAAAGTTTGCTTGGAAAGAGCTACCTTCATCTTCATTCTTCTTATTCTTTGACTTGTCCTTGACCTTAGCTTTATCAGAATATAAGGCAGAAGTTTGATTACCTCTTGAGGACTCACCACCTTTGCTAATCTTTGCTTCATGAGTGAAGAGTTGGCCCATGAGTGTGTTGAGGTCGGGTACATGCATATCCATGTATAAATCCATGGCTGTTGTGAATGACTCCCACTTGTCGTCTGCTTTGATTCCATTTATGATTTTTCTAATGATTTGCTCCTCTTCAATTACCTCTCCAATGCTTCCAAGTTGGTCGGAAATCTCCATCATCTTTGTGACATAATCAGTCACATTTTGCTTCGGGCTTTTCTTCATTGTTGTGAACTCCATCCACAATTGGTTCTTCCTTGCTCTAGTGTTGGAAGAGAAGAAAGAAGCAAGTGCATTCCAGGTCTCTCTTGATGTCTTGCATCCCTTGACATGAGGTAAAAGAAAATCAAAGATTGAGTTTAGAATATGGGACCTTGCAAGTGCATCCTTCGAACACCAATTTGAAAATCCTTCCACTTCTTCATGTGATGGTTGCCCTTTGTTCCTCATGGTTGGCCTTGCTTCATCTCGGGATATGAATCCATATAGATTCCTCCCTTGAAGGTAAGCCTCCATCCTTAGAGACCATGCCGGGTAGTTGTTTCAATCCAATTTGTCAATTGTTGATGGAAATCCATCTCCCATGTTGCTTGATTATGCTCTGATACCACTGTGAAGAGAGATGGTGGATGCAATCCAAAGATAAGTAGGTGCTGCTACAACCAGCTTCACACTAGCCAACTAAGACTTCAGAGTTGATTAGTAGACCCTTTGAGATTCCTAAATCCACCAAAATATCAACCAAGTACTTTGGAACATGTATCCCAAAAGTTTAAGTCAAGACAGACTAGTTGCGAAATGACTAGCTCCCAAAACTTGCTATTGTTGGACATACACCTGCTGGAAAAAATGAACAGTGATCTCAACCAGGTAGGCATTAGATAACTTCCTTTTGGGCATAGCAAATAGACTTAGCAAGCTTCCCAATCCAAGTTAAAACACTTCAAATGATGGACTGAGCACTGAGAACAACATTCATCAATTTCTGGAACATGCCCACCATTCTCGGAGCTCTACAGAGATAGACTAGTGAGCAGTAAAATGCAGATATCTCCAAAAGTGTAAATTCAATGACCATGAAAATTGATATGCGAAAAGTAGACAGTACGATCTATCCAACGCATGTTAAAACACTGAAAAAGGTTGCATAGAACTTGAGATATGACCTTCGGAAGTTACTTCTCTGAGTGAGTATAACAGAAAACAAAACAGAGAAGTAGATAATGATAAATGTACAGATTCACATATGATTACAACCACATTGGCAATGAATCTTTGCACAATGGGAGTAGAATGATAGAGCTATGGAGTAAGCTCTTCAATTTCTACAAAATGACATGAAGTGGTCATGTACAAGGCATGCTAATCGCCTCTTCCTTCTTGCTCTTTTTATAGCTATTCTTGGAGGGAGTTTTGAATTCGAATTCGAATGGCTCCACCTAAAAGTGATCCCCAAAGTTATGAGATATTCCCTCAGCTCAAAAATTCGTGGTTTTAGGTAGTTAGAGCCACGACTTTTCTTTTACATCATGGAGGAGGTAAGCCATCCTTTTCCTTTTTCTTTTTCAAATTACAAGAGATAAAAATGAACTCTTTTACAAGAGGTGTTCACATGACTACACATGTGACTTACAAATGAGGATAATATCAAGCATATCAAGCATGTAGGCTTGGGTAAAATGCACCAACATGTCCATCCATCTTTCCAAACAGTTCGAGCTACTCAAAAATTGTAGCTTGTTCACATCATGTCTCTCATCCTATGCAAACACCCTCTTTTGGGAACTACCTTTACTTCATGACTTTTATTGATGATTTTTCTAAGCATGCATGGGTTTATTCACTGAAAGAAAAGTCCGAAGTGTTTATGCACTTCAAATAGTTTCTGGCTTTGGCTAAAAATCTGTCAGTATGTAAAATGGGCACCCTCCATTTTGATCGAGGGGGGAATACATGTCTTTTGATTTTAATGTAATTCTTGATGAATGTGGGATAAAAAGTTAGTGTACAGTGCCATATACATCTCAATAGAATGGAATTGCTAAAAGGAAGAATAGGTCGCTCATGGAAATGGCGAGGTGTATGTTCAAAAGTTAAGTTTTACCACATATCTTGCGGCTTGAGGTTGTTATGTGTGAAGCATATGTGCTTAATAGGTGTCCCACCAAAGCATTGTATTCTATCACTCCATATGAGGCTTGGTATGGTCACAAGCCATCTATTGCTCATTTACGTGTCTTTGGTTGTCTGGCATATGCATTAGTGCATGAACAACAATGTAGAAAATTAGATGATAAAGCAATAAAATGTATTTTTGTTGGGTACAACTCTGAAAGCAAAGGCTATCGTCTGTATCATCAACAGACTAAACACATTTTGGTTAGTCGTGATGTTATTTTTGTGGAAGTTGCAATTCATTCATTATTTTCATGTACTAAGGAGACATTAGATAGCTACAAAGATGTGTACGACACTTTGCTACCTCTTTTTACAGGTGGATGGTCAAGTGCTGGTCCAAATGAAGTAAGTTCTCAACCTTTACAAGTTTCATATGATGATGCAAATCATTCCATTTCTTATGCATATTTGCATGATGCACTTATTGATGAGAGGGTTGATATAGAGGAGACAAAACTATGCCTACATGGCTGGTGAAGACTTTGCGAGATAGAAAATTAGATGTGCCTCTTTCATGTGATACTCATTCAGGCTCTCATAGTGCTTCTTTTGCATCAGATTGCTATGCAATGGCTAACTCTACTCTTTTTTATGTGAACGAGCCTATTTCTTTTGATGGAGCAAAAAGTTCAAAAACTTGGATGGCTTCCATCCAATCAAAATATGATGTTATTATGAAGAATGGCACTGGGTCTTTATGTGATTTGCTTCTAGGAAAAAACGTCATTGGCACTAAATGGGTATACAAGCTGAAGCGTAAGCATGATGGAACAGTTGCCATGTATAAGGCTAGGCTTGTTGAAAAAGGTTATGCTCAAGAAAGAGGCATTGATTTTGATGAGACCTTTGCACCCACATGTTGAATGGTTGTCGTTTGTAGCATCTGTGCACTTGCAACCCATCATGGTTGGAATGTACATCAATTGGACATAAAAAATGCATTTCTAAATGGTGGCTTACATGAAGAAGTATATGTTTTTTAGCCCCGTGGTTTTATGTAGAAAGGGCATGAAAAGAAAGTGCGCAGGTTGAAAAAGGCATTATATAGTTCGAAGCACGCACCACCTGCTTGGTATAAAAAGATACATGCCTACTTGATTGTACATGGTTTTGAGAATAATCCAACTGAGAGCACCTTAATGTTCAACGTACAAATGATGTGCTTTTAATCATTGATTACATGTTGCTCACTCATCCTAATGAGAAGCATATTGCTAGTTTTAAGGCTGATTTGCATGGCTCATTTGAGTTGTCAGGCTTGGGGCGTTTGTATCATTATTTAGGCATTTATTTTATGCAAGTTGATGGCAGAATAACTCTGTGCCAAACAAAATATATTGACACATTATTGCAATGTTTTGGCTTTGAAGAATGCAAACCTATTGTCACTTTTATGGAAACATGTTTATGGTTGAGTCTTCATGATGCTTGAGATGCATTTGATATTGTTCTTTGTTAGTAGGTTGTTGGATGCTTGATTTACTTATCCATAACTCAGCCTAATATTCAATTTGTTGTCTCGCAGATGAGCAGGTTTATGTATTGCCCATGTGTCAAGCAAGATGATTAAGCGCATCTTTCACTACTTGAGTGGTACCCGACTACTTGGATTGTTTTATCACAAGGAGGGATCATTACTTGCCATATTTACATGTTTTCTTTTACTATGTCTGGGCTCATTGTTATGACACTCGTGTGTCCATCAGTGGTCTTTGCTTCATGCTTGGTAGTTCATGCATATCTTGGTTGAGCAAGAAGCAGCCTACTATGGCCACTTCTAGTTGTGAGCCTGAGTATAGGGAAGTTTCCACAATGATTGTTGAGTGAGTGTGGCTCAAACGCCTTTTGGCTAATTTAGTTGTTGGTCAGTCTTTTGCGACCACCATCTTCATTGACAGTCAGAGTGCTTTAGCAGTTGTGAGGAACCCTGTGTTCCATGCTCGCACTAAGCACATTGAGGTGAACTACCTCAAAAATGAGCTCTCTAGCTCTTTTTATAGTTATCTAGGAGTTTTTTGTCAATTTCACATCTAGTTGTCTGGCAGAGTTAAAAATTAGTTTTTAAAATACTTTTGGGGCATCTCATGAGTTCTAAAAAATATGAAATCCCATATGTGGATTCTAACTAAGCTCCTCAAGCTTGAGGACTCCTTGGCTTGCAAAAATGGAGAGTTAATTTACAAAATGGGGTTTTATATTACAAAGTTAGTGATAAAATAACTATTGGAAGTTTAAAGATACTTGTGATCTAGAAAAGCACCAAATCTTTGAAAAAATTAATACTTGGCCTCCCTCGGCCTTGCTCATGCTCCCTTCACATTCTTCCATGGCATCTATGCCAGCTTCCTCCTCCTCTGGTACTGCTAACACACACAAAAACTACAAGCTGCAACATCCTAAACACTAGTTACATTAGCTACATTTTGAGCACTTTTAGCCATAATCAAATGCATATCAACATCATGCACAATATTCCACAATCCTCTTTGCAACCAATACATGGGACATCATGTATGCCTTCAATGGTTAGTTGAAATTATCCAACAACCAACATGCAGAATACGTCATTACATCATTGTCCTCAAGATGGCCAATGATTATATCTTGATGCAAAATAATAATTTTCTCTTGAAAAACGTGAAAAGAACTATCTATCGAACTCCATTACACTTGTAATAAACTTCCAAGAAACTTGTATTGACAAATTGAAAAACGTGAAAAGAACTACCTACCGAACTCCGCTACACTTATAATAAACTTCCAAGAAACTTGTATTAACAAATAGAATGTTATATATGTTGAAATAACAAAGAACTACTCCTACTCTACTCACATGCACAAATCTACCAAACTATGGAGGAAGGAACAAAAGATAACAAAACATGATGAATGAATTAAAATGGAAATGAACTTACAAAGATTGCTCTATGAGCATGGAGACTCCATGAGGAGTGGGAGCACACTCTATGCAATGAGCTAGAGTGGAATGACTTATGTGGAGTGAAGGGAGGCCTTGCTTATATGGAGTTTGGGAGAATTCCCTTACATGTGGGATAATGTGCTTACATGAGAATGAAAGTGAGTTGGGACAAAAGGGTGGAGCATGGAGATCTCAACACCCCCCTCCATGTGATGACCCTTTTGTTTTTTTTTTTTTTTTTTTTTTTTTTAATAAATATGGGGGACTAGTGACATATGGGATCACTTAGTCCATTGGTTTTTAGGATCTAAGGACATATGGGATCCTTAGACATATCTTGGACATGTGGCATCCAAGTGTGGGACATATGGCATCCCTTGGTTTTTAGTTCCATGGACATATGGGATCCATGGTGTATGGGACATATGGCATCTCGAGGATCTTGGGACATATGGGATCCCAAGACATATATAGGGTTTACAACATGGGATAGGTGGTGTGTTTGGAACCATTTGCCTTCTCCTTTGAGAATTGCTCTTTTTGTTTGTTGTAGTCTTCATAGGATCCATTGATGGGATCTTTGGTAGGGTCCGCATTCTTGTAGGCTCCTTTGTTTGTTGTAGTAGTTGTCCTCATGCTTTGTCTATGTAGGCCTTCATTTGATGTTGTTTTGAATGCACATTAAGTGCCATATACTTATGGGACTTTGTATGATATGCTTGAGAGAGTACATAGGTTCAACAGTTTATATGGCATTGGGAAGGTCCTACTATGCTCAAGCATAGTGGTGTCTAAGCCCTTACAATAGAGCTTGAAATCCATGTTGTCACATTAAAACAAGTGGGAACAACGAGGCCTTATCCTTTTGAAAAAATATTCATAACCAAAAGTTTGGAGTTTTGAAAATCATAGACTATGATTAAACGAGATCCCAATTGATGCCTGAATTTTAAGCTTAAAACAAGTGCATGAGAATCTCTTTTAACTTTGATTCACACACTAATTCCCAAGAAATTTCATGTGGGAAAAAGAAGAAAATTCATCAATGACCACGTCTCAAAAGTTCTGACATAAGCACTTGTGTATGATTTGCTACAGCACTGCAAGCACATCGAAAACTTTGTATGAAGACAGGTTTTCATAAGCTTAAAAGTTAGCACTCAGCGGGAGTCGACGGACGAAGAGTGGGATCTTCCTTCTATGTGTTCTGCTCAGTCCCTCTCTGTGTGATGCATGCTTGCTTTTTGTCTGATGTGCATTATCTCTGTGTCTTGGCACGAATGTAATGAGTTGCATCTGTGAGCAATGTGATTGTGGCACAGCA
>CM035406.1:109019746-109026653 GCA_020310875.1 Ceratopteris richardii
AAAAATTTTAAAAAAAATTATTAAAAAAAACATCATCTTCAATGTTGGTATTAAAGATCAGCATATAATCTCCATAATTAACATAAAGAAAGCCCTCATGATGCTGAATAAAAATTACAGTAGTTGTAAGCTCCAAAAGTAGATGGCCATCTGCTTGAAGACCTTGGAAACATATAAATAGCAGACAATTATCATAGATCAGAATTTTATTAGTTCACCTATAGCAATCGACAACACATTCAAAAGATAGCATAGTTGAGTTTGCAGAGATAGCTACAAACAGTATGTCAATCATGTGTTGTAGATGTGTATAAACAGCTGAAAGGGATGAGAATCAAGATATAGCTGAAGAAGCATAGGTCAACATATATGGATATAGGTCATGTATGCACAGGAACAGCATCAGAAGAGTTTTAGAGTAGATAAATATAAATGGATGATTCCTGAAGATAGCAAAGCTACAAAAAGTTGCTTGATTATCTTTAAATAGATAGTAAAATAAATGAAAAGGTGACTTATGAATTTGTTAAGCAAGTTAGGATGTTTATAAAAAATAAAGATTGTATTCACCAAGGTTTAGTATAAAAATAGAAATAAAATGTACACAAATTAGGGTTTTGAGTTTCTCTTTGAAGATCATTAAGATAATCACCTATTTGGGATGCACAAAGAGAGAACTCTCAAATAAGGGCATCAAAATGAAAATGCCCAAAAATTGAAAAATCACCTCCATCCTATATCAAAAATTCCAACATAGAAACCCAAACAAAAAATTCGCACAGAGGGAAGAAATTGTCTACACAATCGTTGCAATAGTGTGTTTGGAGGTTGAACCAAGCTAAAATCAAATTTTGAGCTACACATAATTTTTCAAGTTGTCTTGTAACAATGTCCACCACCACAATCTCATCCGACTTGAAAGGCAAGATCAAGCTAGCTCAAGAGAGCGATGCCCAGGTCCAAGAACTCATGCACGAGGTTCGAAACACCACGCACTCAGGCAAGTACACAATCGAAGATGGCATGCTCTACCGCAAAGGCCGAGTTTACGTCCCAAAAGACTTCGAACTACGCAAGGAGTTGCTCTAGGAGGCTCATGACTGCAAAGTGGCAGAACATGGAGGCCAAAACCTTAGTTATGAGCTACTACACAGACATTTCTACTCACCCCGCATGAAAGCTCAAGTCCAAGAGCACGTGGAGATGTGTCCAACCTGCCAATAGTACGGAAGGACCGAATCAAACTGGCGGGCCTTTTACAACCTCTCCCTACACTCAATCATTTTCATGGTAGTGGATTACTTCACAAAACAAGCTCACTTCATCCCGGCCAAGGCTCCTTTGAACGTAAAAATGATGGCTCAATTGTTTTTCACACGCATAGTCAAGTACCACGGCTTGCCTTTGTCTATCATTTCGAATCGAGATGGCCGCTTCTTAAGTCGTTTATGGACCGAAATCTTCCGCCTATTGGGCAAGCAACTTAGATTTTCCTCCGTGTATCATCCCCAAACTGATGGGCAAACAAAGCGGGTCAACCAAACGATTGAGGACTACATTCGCAACTATGTGCAAATCGACCAACACGATTGGGCAAAACACTTAGACATCCTAGAGTTTCACTACAACGCCTCAGTCCACCAGTACAAAAATGACCCCGTTCGAGCTAGCAACTGGCAAAGGAGTCATAACCCCGTTAGCACTCACGCAAGACTCCACCTTGGCCACCAACGACCCTGATTGCGGAGCGTTCCTAGATCAATGGAAGACAAAAGCTTGAAGAGGCTAAGTCAAGCTTGCAAAAAAGCAAAGAACGAATGGCCAGGTACGTGAACCAGAAAAGAAGACCGGAAGAAGTTTTCAAAGTCGAAGACTTAGTGCTTGTGAGCGCCCGCAACATCACACTTCCCTGTAACATCACACACAAGTTCAACCACCGATATTATGGCCCTTACAAGGTGGTGAAGCAGATCAACCCGGTCACATATCAACTGGAGTTGCCCGACAACGTGCAGTTTCACAACGCCTTCCACATGAGTTTACTCAAGCGGTTCAAGCTCAACACCAAGTATGGACGTAAAGTACCCGTGCTTCAAGATGGCGAGAACCAATTCGAACCGGAGGCCATTTTACGAGACTGCATCACCCGCAAAGGCCTCGAGTTTCTCACCAAATGGAAAGGCCGCCTCTTAGTAGATGCCAAGTGGTTCCCGGCCAACACATTTGGTCAGGACCACCCCCTTGTCCGAAAATATTACCGCAAATCTTAGGCCTATTATGGCCCCTTAGCCCATTGTAATGTTCCCAACATCTTGTATCACACTAAGTGGTATCAACCCAAATTCTGTAAATCCGAACCCGCTTGTTGAGGGCAACAAACTCTTCAAGCCGGGGGAGGATGTCACAGCCCCTCTATTTCTATCCATGACATTTAAATGCCTGGGAAGGTTACCCTCTGGAGCCATATTGTGCGCAACTATGAGGGGTAGTAGTGCACTTGGATGCCATTTCCCCTTATGCCAAGCTCTCATTGCCATCCCTTGTAACCATGTTCGAAAGTAATATAAAACACTTTCTTGTGCAATCACCTTTGCTCTTTGTGTACGTTTTCTTGCACACGCCTTGGGCTTGTCCTCTCGTGGGCCTTGGGCATTTGGGGCGTTCCAGGACGTCTTACCCCCCTTCCCTTCCTTCCTCCCTCCCTCCCTCCCTCCCTCCCTCCCTCCCTCCCTCCCTCCCTCCCTCCCTCCCTCTCTCTCTCTCTCTCTCTCTCTCTCTCTCTCTCTCTCTCTCTCTCTCTCTCTCTCTCTCTCTCTCTCTCTCTCTCTCTCTCTCTCTCTCTCTCTCTCTCTCTCTCTCTCTCTCTCTCTCTCTCTCTCTCTCTCTCTCTATGCACGCACACGCATGTGTATGTGTGTGTGTGTGTGTGTGTGTGTGTGTGTGTGTGTGTGTGCGCGCGCGTGTGCGTGTGCGTGTGCGTGTGCGTGTGCGTGTGCGTGTGCGTGTGCGTGTGCGTGTGCGTGTGCGTGTACGTGTGCGTGTGCGTGTGCGTGTGCGTGTGCGTGTGTGTGTGCACGTGTGCATGTGTGTGTGTGTGTGTGTGTTGTTTTTTTTTTTTTGGGGGGGGGGGGGGGGGGGGGGGGAGGGGAGGCAGCTATACAGATATCAAAGAGTGGGAACGAGAAAGCATGGTACTCACATGTCAAAGCATAGTGTCAAGCATGCAGTCTTAGTATATAGAGCCTATCAAACCTTCCAATACAACACTGGCTCACCCTATGTTCACCTCTCTCGCAGTGAGAGGAACTTGGTGTGGAGAGAGGACCTTTGGAAGCTTTACATGGAAATCTGAGAGTCACCTTGCTTGGGGACGAGGATGTCAGATTACAGAGACCGATTGGTGTTCCTAGTGAGGAGCAAGCCTCTAGAGGCATGCACAGAAGCCTCTAGAGGCATGCACACCTGATTTGTCTCGTAGGCCAATTTCATCCTGACCCATACATCAAAAAACTTCCTTTCTTTTTTCTTTCTTTCTTTCTTTCTTTCTTTCCGAGTGGTTGTGTGTGTCCACATGTTCACGATCGAGTTCGCATAATTCCGGTTTGTGGCAAGTCTCTGTTCATATGTTTAAGGTCAGTTCCACAAGAGGCCTTTGCTCGGTTTTGCAGCAATTCACTGTTCATGTGTTCAAGGTTGTACGTCTGGTTCCAGTTCTCCAGCCTGTTGCCAGTAGCAGGCTGTGTCCCGCACTTGACCTCATACTCATCATTTTACACATGGAAGATCGCATGTGTAGCCCTAACTAGTGTGTTCGTGCAGTATAACCAATTGTAGAGTCACGGTCTGGCTGTGGCACAGGGCACATTCTGTTTGCATGTAGCAGCCTGGTGTTGCTCACTCCCTGCTGAGTTGGCATCAAAGGGTGCTGCTTTCAGATAGGGATGAGCTCACCTTTCAAGAGCCTGGTGTTGATCATTCTCTGCTAAGCTGACATCAAAAGGTGCTTCTTTCAGATAGGAATGAGCTCACCTCCCAATAGATCTCCCTTGGCCATTAAAGCCACTTTCATGAGAAGAAATAGGAGGCTCGGAAACTTTGAAGCAGAATTTAAAGGGGAAGGGAGAATGACAAACAGAAAAGATGGCATTGCTGAAAAAGCAAACATCCACCAAAGGATCATACTTCTGGAAGAAACACTTAGATCTTTCCAAACTATTCAAGCACAGGCATTTGTCCAAAAAGCACAGATCTCAGCCTTAAAGAGGCCAAAAAGGGACACAGGTTAGAGGAAAGAGATTTTCAGCCTTCCCTCATGGGATGAACTCACCTCCATCAAGCCACGAGTACAAGCAATCCAAGAAGAAGAAGAAGATCTCAGCATTGGCAGAGGTAATATCAAATACTCTACTCCAAAGGTAGATGAGGCTAAGATATGGACGAAAGTCATCAACGCAGGCAAAAATTAAATCTCTCTCCGCTGCTACATTTTCCATTATCATCAATATGATTATAGAAGAGGGGCAGAGACTTCAAATGCAAGATTGACATGTGAGAGTTTCAGGACCCAAAGATCACTAATAATGTTAAAAAAGAGAACTTACGCCATTGATAAGCATTCATAAACCCACACATATAGAAGATTGGAGGGTAGGAAAAAAGAATAATGGGAAGCAAGAGACTTCAAAGGAAAGAGCTCTGATACTTCAATTCCACTCTACTGAGATGAAAAAGGAATTCTTAAAGAAGTGCCCACCCTATAGAAGACGGGTGTTTTCCTTGGGGATGACCTTACTCTCTCTGAGTTGGCTTACATGAAAGAAGCCATGCCTGAAATTAGGGCAGACAGAGAAAAGGAAAAGACATGAACAGGTAGCAATTATAGAGCATCATCAAGCATGACAGTGCAAGACCTACAGGAACGCACTTAAAATGGTAGCATGGAATTGCAATGGATCTCTGAGGCTTGATGTGGATGCCTTTGAGGACAGCTCTAGAGTTACAGACGTTGTGATTTATTCAAAGAGCGACCAAGCTCCAAGTCACATAGATGCCACATGTAATTGGATATGGATGGGGAAAACAGCTCATCCAGAAAAATGTGAGATCTGAGCATGGGTGCAGATGATCGGGGGAGTAATTATTCTTTTCAAGAAAGAATTAGAAGTGCTTATACATATTGTCCAGAGAGATCACCATGCTAGGTATATATGGGTGGGACTAAGGGATGACAGAGGGGGCTTTCAATATATAGCCAATACTATTTTCAGTGTGTAACACCAAGGGTCAATGCTGCTGTGTGCTGGATGGCAACATATGGAAGTTCTGCAAGGATGGTGATATCATTCTTCTTGAGGACTTTAATGTTTGGACAGTTAATCGCTAGGCAACCTTCTACGAAACCTCAAAGAGATGACCTTGCAGAAAGGAAACTGATCCACTTCTCACAGGATGTGGAATATATGGATTACGAGAGATTCTTGCTTGACATTAGAACAACACATGGGCTAGCCATACTTCACAGCTTGCAAAGATTTCTTGACATGCTTTCCACCTAGACATGGTGCTAGCACTATGGAATACATTATGTCCAGGCAGAGTTTTATGTAGTGAGGATTGCAGAGTTCGTCCTTGGCCCATTGGTGTACCAGTCGATCCTAGCCTCTTCACATTGACTATCTCATTCACATTTACTGCTGCGGAGACAGTATGAATTGTCGGTCCTACTCATTACAGTTGTACATCACGAGTATAACTTCATAGAGTTATTTGGATTTATAGATAGTTGTGTACAGAGGACCCAGGCAGGTCATTAGAGGAGCTTATCTACACCTTGATCAAGACTGTACAAGATGCAGCCAAAGAGGTGTATCTGCACACTCAGCCAAGACAGAAACAGAAATCTTGATCAAGACTGTACAAGATATACAGTGCAAACAGGTGAAAGCGTGACTGTAAATCAAGGTTGTATGGAACGTTCCCAACGGCACATACACTAAGCATACGGAACACAGTGCCGTACCAAACGTCAAGACGCACGCGTGCACACGCATGCACACACTGCAAACAAGTGAAAGCGTGACTGTAAATCAAGGTTGTATGGAACGTTCCCAACGGCACATACACTAAGCATACGGAACACAGTGCCGTGCCAAACGTCAAGACGCGTGCACGCGCGCACATACACACGACACATGTGTGTGGTGTGTGTGTGTGTGTGTGTGTGTGTGTGGTGTGTGTGTGTGTGTGTGTGTGTGTGTGTTGTGTGGTGTGTGTGTGTGTGTGTGTGTGTGTGTGTAGTGTGCGCGCGCACGCATGCGTGTGTGCGTGTGTGTGTGTGTGTCTATATATCTATACCAACATATCCACATATATATATATATACATATATATATAATCTATATATATATATATATAATCATATATATATATATATATATATATATAGATATATATACATCTATATATATATATACAGATAACATATTATATATATATATATTATATATATATAGATGTATATATATATAAAGGTCATATATATATACATATATATACATATATATCTATATAGATATGTATATATATATATATATATTATATATACTATGTATTAATATATACATACATATATATACAGATATCACATTATATATATAGATACAGATATATAGTATAATATATGCTAATATCATTATAATATATATATATACATATATATATCTAGATATGTATATATGTATATATATATATGGGTATATAATATATATATATATATATATATATATATCATATATATATCGTATATACTACTATATATATATACATATAAATATATATATATACATTATATATATATACACATATATATATAGCATATATATATATATATATGTATATATATATATAT